>OY856410.1:61952098-62552098 GCA_963693085.1 Alisma plantago-aquatica | reverse complement strand
GTTGTTACTTCCTTTAATTAAATTATTAAGTTATTTCTTATAACCAGACTACATGATTGCTAAATTGCATAGTTAAGTACATTTAATTGTTACATAGAAATACCTTCGCACATGGAAAGTAGTCAGTCTGTCTACTTTTAGAAACTTTAGATGCCATAGGAAAGGTTTGGATAGTTCAACTAAAGGTGAATAAGATGAGGAGACTTTATTAGAGGTGGTTCCTTTAGTGATAGTCTAGGCTTGGTCTCTTAGTCAGTCAAGTATATGGGAAGAATATGCACTGTGTTTTAATAATTAGGTCAATAATTAGGTTTTTAGTAATTGTTAGTAATATGTACTTAGTTTTGTTTCAACTTAAACAAATATATTTACTTTCATTGATTGCATTTAATACATTTACTTCAAAAAATCTTGTATACCTGAATATTGTAATATAATATCATTATTTTATTATAATCTTTCATGCACTTAAGATATAAATTGTGATTGATAAGGACATATATTATCGTACTAGTGGTTGAGTTGGACCGGTTTTCCCCACATGGGTTCTATTTGGACATTTATGGTAATCTCTTAGTTAGGCAGGCATACGGTTGGTGTCAGAGAATTATGTTATGTTTAAATTAGTAATAAGTCATTAATATTAGGATCATTCTTATATTTGTTTAATGTGATCATTTCTTTTAGCAATAAATTGAATATCATTGCCATGTAGATGTAGAAAAGAGGTCAGGGGGTATTATTGACACTCCATTTATAGATCCATCAAATTTGATTGACAAATGAGTTAAAATATGGCAATTAAAATGAGTAGTGAATAAATCAAGATATACAAACAAAATTCAAAATCAGATCAGGTGCCAAAATGAATATGGGCATAACCATAGTCATCAAAATCTAGCTGAGAGGAATAAGGAGATCTTTGAGTGAGAAACAATAGTACAAACATATTAGGTCCATGAGTTATGTCCCACGGGACGGTAGACTATATAGAAATGATTCAATGCAATATTGAATGAGTCCAATAGACCATGAGAAATTTTATTACATGTGTGATATTATCAATATAAGATTCAAATATTATTGGATTGATAGTCACTAAATGAATTATTTAAAAAAATGTCTTGGTATCTTATGATAGAGGTCATAATTGTAGAATTCATACATCAAACTCAAGTGGAAGGTTGCTAATCACAACATACATCCAAGCCATGGGTGTCCCTCTATGGACTACCTTGATTGGATATTCTCTCCTGAAACCCCTACCATGATATGATCCCCATTACCCAAAATGAGATACCTAGATGAAGCCAATATGGTGCACCCCAGACTCATGCCTTTTGATCCATGATCACACACAATCTCATCCACCACTTCAACATAACTGGACTCTTATTGAGACAGAGGTCATGTGGGGTTCCTAGCATGCATGTTCCCCACTCTTGAGAGTCAGATACCGCCACAAGATAGTCAACATTCCATCAATTAGAAACCCATGGACCCAAAAAGTGGGGTGCAAACTAGGCACACACATCATGTATTCCACCTTGGTGTTCAACGCAACACCATTTAAAGTGTTCCCACAAGATTTAAAAGATGGTACATGCATCAAACACGCACACCCACTTTTCCCTTTCTCTGAAATGGTCAGCAAAACACCAAAATAATGCATTATTGGAAGATGTATAATGTTGGGGTGTTTATGAGGTATGCATAACCACCTTTCCCTTTTTGACTAGTCAATAAGGCATCATGAAAAAGTGCACAAATGCCTCTAGATAATGGGGTGCCACCAAGGCATACCCCTATACTTGTATACCTTTCCTGTCTTGATTGTGGTTTATAATAAACTAACCATAAGAATCCCATGGACCCAATATAAAATCCCCCTAGCCACCATTTGAAGGGGTTGGAAACTATTTATGGAGTTGACAGATTGGTAGAAACATATTGATTGGGGCTAGCCCCTAGAAACTTTTGAGAGCCTTTCCACTATAAATAAATCATAGCACTCCATAAGCTATACTTAAAATCATATAAAAAACATCTTTAATTTTGGATAAAGGATAAGGGGGTCCATCTTTATCTCCTATAATGATAAAAAAAAATGTATGTTTAGTCTAGCCATAATTTGGAATTTTCTTTCCCCTTCCTTTTCAGTCCTCAAGTTGTGTGATGATATGAGAACCCATGATTGATGATCATGTGTATAATATGTGTGTGCTATCTCTTTTCATAGATTTATTTATTATTTATTGTTCATATATATCGAATTGGAGCATCATGGGGGTTCCTAACTCCTTTGGCATGTGTAACCCTATTCCTTACTTTTTTATTTTGTTTAATCTTCACATTATACCCACTTGCTTTCCAAAACTCTCTTTTTAATACTTTTCCTCAAATTTTCACATAAACATAGTGGTAAGATTCATTATTTCTTTTCTTAAATTGACTTGACCAACAAACATCCATTTTGGTTTTCAAATTCCATCAAAATTACAATGGAGACTCTACCATGGATCGCAGCAGCACTTTTGATGGTGACCATAGTGAGGTTATACCTTTAGATATTCAGTGTAGTGCATCCGCACACCCTATATGTTAGGTATATTATGATGACTCCAATCGCTTGCCACTTGTTGTCTTTGTGATTTTTTAGAATTGGGATATACGGCACATTCCTTCTACACACCCTGTGAGATCACCCTTTTCCTCATTAGCTCTAACTGCATGCTTGATACGGGGAGTTCTCTATATATGCACCCACTAGGCTACAGGTTTTGTCCCTTCATTTTGAGCATCTTTATAAGATTATGTCAGTGGGACCTAAGGCTCCGTCTAGGTATGCACCACTCTTGTGAGAGGAACTTGGTCAATAACTTTGGTTGTCGATTCATTTTGTTCAACAATTGCCAAGGTATAAGACAATGGGGCATCTCCTAAGTACTTGTTCCATTTCCTTACATCATTTTTGTGTGAGTTTTGAACCGCACATGAATTCAAAATTAGTTCTCGTCCACATGGGCATCTTACCAATGCCCCCTTCAAATAAAATATACAACGTTAGTTTGTAGGAGGGGATTTTAGGTACACGATAACAACCATTACATGTTGATCACTAGGCCTACCTCCTAAGATCATTGGACATTTATACATTCATGTGGTATCCCATAGTCACATGTTCTCCCTTATCAAATAATATGGAAAATCAAAAAGGGGGTGACAATTGAACTGATTAGATATCCATGAAAAGGGGGGCGAGTTCTTTGAGTGTACTTGACTAGAGGTCATAGTGGTCATTCTTAGTTTCAAACAACCTTAAATGTCCCCCCTCTTGTATATTTCGACCTTCCTAATTACAACATATTGTGTTAGTAGGTTGTGTTTCTTCTTCTTTTCTTTTCTAGAGGTTGTTTTCTCCCATTAATATTTGAAAAAATGAGGAAGAAGAAATCAGGAGTGGCCCTCACTTAATTCATTAATTGTCTTCTCTGTCTTGGATTTGGTCAATTGTTACCATAAAGAGAAAAAAAATGTATATACTTATATGTGTATATACAGATTTATATATATATGAGACACCTTTTGAACACTCACCTTATTTCACTAATAATTTGAATTGCTTTATAAGATGATTGAGACAAGAGAAATGTTGCCTAAATGAAATGTTTGTAAGATATAATTGTTGTTTTACATTATTCATTTCATGTTTATTATCATCTAACTTGTTTATATACACCATAATGTCAACATATCATTTCAAAAAATGAGTGTTTTGGTATAAAAGTTGATATGTTCAACTTGATACCCTCCCTTTCCTTTGGGACAAGTAGGATAGAGTAGAAGTCATGCTACCTCGTCTAAAACACACTCGTGCATCAATAATGTTAGGGACCCCATGAAAGTGAGGGCATTCTTAGCCCTAAACTTTTCCACTCCCTTATACCACCAATTGACTGTGGCCTCCTAATCATGAAGTATGTTGAGGGAAGTATTCTTGGTGAACCTAGAGATCTATGTAGGATGAAGATTTTTTAACCCTTGATAGGGGCATCCATTTTGCCCATTGCAAGAACATATGTGAATAGGTTGAAGATATATTTGTTAAAACTAATGAGCATTAATGTGGGGAAGACGCTTCATTTTCAAAGTGCAAACAAGCATTACACTTGCCCTTTCCCAAAACCCTTATATCATCAAAATGTTGTTGAACTTTTGACCCCTAGCTACAACCAACTTTTTCAAAACCCAAGATAGTCTCAAAATCCTTCCACACACCTTACCTCTTGGTAAAACCAAGTTTTCCAAAACCTAGGATAGCACCCAATTTCTATCATATTTCAACCCCTTTGTAAAATAAATGTTTCAAAACCCAAGATAGCATCTAAATGTTTTCAAGCTTTTGATCTGTTGGTTAAACCAAAATTTCAAAATCCACAATAGATTCATATGCTACAAAACTTTAGACTCATTGATAAACCAAAAATTCAAAACCCTAGATAGCATCAAAATGATGTCAAACTTTCAAGTCCTGGTAAAACCAACTATTTTGAAACAAAAAATGATGTTGAAAAGATTCCCAAATTTAGAATCTTTGGTATAAGTATTTTATTTAAAATTAAATAGTTTCAAGAATATCAAACTTTTGGTGAAATCATTTAAAAACCTAAAAAAAGTCAATCCTACATAGTCATGGAAAAAATGAATATTTATAAAATAATGTCGAAATTGTGACACCCCCTAGGATGCCAAATAAAAGCAAGATTTCAAATAAAACAAAAAATAACCTAATTAACTTCCTAAACTGGAGGAAATGAAATCATAAGATAAAATTCCAACCACATATCCATAAATATGCACATAAACATGCCACTAATTTATTTATAAATAGGTCATTGTACATTTCTTTCATTGGTGACCATTGTCATGGCCTGTGTATACATAACTCTACCTAGAAAAGCTCATAAAATGAGCAGCAAACGCCCACCAGTTCAAACCATAAAAAATAAGAACCAAGTTTGAGGTCCTCCTAATTTCTAACTGAACCAAAACTTATGGCAGAGCGACTATAATCCTGGACAACATTGTAACAATTTCAACTAGGCAACAACTACAACTCAAGACAGCATCCCTACATCCAACAAGGTCAACTTCTACTAGGATAGGGAAGCCATCAAACCATACAAGCCTCCAATGACATGGCATACAAGTAAAATTATTGTCTTTGATACATTGTGATGTAAATCACATTTCCCCATTCTGAGCATACATGGACAAATCTGACATATACAAAAGCCAAAAACCAACTTCCAACTACTATTGACCATTCAAGGGAGGCTCCTCACCTATTTAACACTAGGTTTGAGGCTGAGGACCTAAATATGTGGAGAAATATGATAGTGAGAATCATGTCCCTAAGAGATACATAAGTACTATAAGTGACGCGACCAGAACCAACTAATTGGGGTTTGGGCCCGTTAATAAGGGATCATACTAACTATGACAACTTGATACCACACGAGCGAGATAACTCAAAAAAATTGTGCAATTAACTCTAAACATCCAAATTGCCAAAAACATGGTATATTAAAACTGATTGCTTATAACATCCTCAAGCGGAAGAACATTTCATCAAGGTCTACAAGTTGTGCCACGTGTATCATATAACATTCCAAAAGATAGGACATATCATTGTTCAATGGCCATCCTGCCACAACCTGTTACATATGATAACCTATTTACATATACCAGCCACATCTATACAACCATGGTGTACTGCGAAAAACCTCATATCTATGTAAAACACCTACAAAACACCCCCCAAGGACTTGAAAGTATAGGGATGACACATAGGACTCTATTGCAAAACACTAATAGCTTATCCAACCTTCAAACAGCTACTGCTCTCCTTGTTTCTCTTCCTCAACCTCACATCTACCGCGTCGTGTACGACCAGCTAAAAGATGTGGAAACCTACGGGGTGAGACCAACGTCCCACTGAGAGATATAACTCTCCACCAACAACTATTATTAGCATAGATAGGTTATAGAGCAGAAAAGTAATACTATTAATAGGGTGAGTAGATTCACCTAAATGAGTAGTAAAACTGCTAACACATATTAAGCAGTTTAAACAGCTGCAACTAATTAGTGGATTATCATATATTCTTAGAAGTAATATGAAGAACATGTATAATTATTATTAAACAAATAGTATAAGAAATAAGGCAAAGGGTCATCCAGTGAAGCGTATTTAACCCTAAGCAAGTATACTACACGGTTGTATTACATCTTTTATTATGCCCTGTTGAGATGAGGTATACCACTCATACTCCAATTGACCATTGCTAAGTCAAAATTAGAGTCGTATAAGATCTAGGAGAGTCAGAATCCTAAGATCTCCCACACCCTCGGCCAGTCTGAGTCCGTCGTAGTGACACACAGGGTCAAACTACAAATCATCCTAGTCTGTCTTGGTATACAGACACGATACTAGTGAGATGTGACCGCAGTCATTCTCCTATTAGGGTATGATTGTAACCATCCCAAAAAAACATATTATCTAAGACCTATCGAGGTATGACCGCAGTCATCCTCCAAAATTAGTGTTTCTGGATGTAAGGATATAACCTCAACTTGCACCCCCGCATATTCAACAATATGCGCTATGAGTTTCCCATAGAAATTACTCGTTTCACCCAGCAAGTAATGATGTTGAAGATGGATCTATGCTCAGGGCAACCTACATTGTTAGGGTTTCATTTAGTTATGCTAATTGGGGGTCTTTTAGTGCATAAATTAAGTTACAACACTCAAACCCAAAACAAATTCTACAAAGATAAGGATACATTGCAACGACAAAAGATATAAAACATATGAGGTATAAACTTGTCACGCCGTCGCATGTTGTCACATGATCATGGGATAACCATCCCTTAACACATCACTATAGGATGTCACCTCCTATTAGGCATCAATCCTCTGTTAGGCCATAAGACCCAAACATATAGTTTATGAACAACGTCATTATCTCATCATGCCTCATCAAGGCTCATAATCATAACCATGTGCAACATAAATATATCACAACATTCACAAGGTATATTGTTCATTCAACCTACAACATAAGGGTTCACAAGTAGGAGAGAGAGAAATACTCCAATACATACTAATTATTCAAGAAAGTAAACATTGAACACCATGTACTCAAGATTAGGGTTAGGGTTTCTCATAGCTATCCGATTAGGGTTTCCAAACAACATATGACATCAACCTTAACTATCATTACTTCCCACATTATTGGAGCATATAGGGTTAACATTATTATCATCATAGTCGACTCCATATTGACCATTGAAAACTTTGGTAGTTGGTCGTTGAAGATCATGCACATAGTTGACCACTGAATATTAGGGTTGACCGTTGAAAACAAAAGTGCATGGTCACTGAAAACTATGCTATCCTACGATTATTGGTCGTTGATGATCATGCACCCAATTGATCACTAAAGATGGACATCTTAGTGACCATCCATTAGGGGAGATCAGCAACCAACCTGTTGACTTGAGAGTTATACATTGCCCATATTTTGATCATGACTTAACCATTTCATTCCTATGTATCTAATATGTTTGGTCAAGATTCATTTCAGGATTTAAGTACATGAAATGGATCAAATTACACAAGCCCTAGCTTGTTCAAGCTCAAGTCAAAAGCAATGCAAGTGCACATTTTGGGAAATCACTCCAAATGATCTTAGATGTTTTTTTAATCACTTGTATTGAGTATATGACTTTTAACTAAGATGAGAAAAAATTAGGGACGCTTAATTCAAACATTTGATCACTCAAATGTCAATTTAGAAAATTCATCACATGTTGTTTATCAGTCGAGTTGGAAACTTGACCGATCCAGTGATGAATTTTCTAGAGAGACAAATTGGTCGAGTTGCACATTCATAGAACTCGACCAATTGATCAACTAAGAAAAATTGATTTTGACTCATCGGTCGAGTTTCCCAAAACAAACTCGATCGACAATTTAAAAATTGGCTTTGTAACTTAGTGGATTCGTCGAGTTATCTTTATTGAAACTCGATTGAATGTACTGTATAGATAATGCATAAAAAGTGATTATAAATTTTGGTGAGTTGTTTTGAGAAGAATATATCCTTTATAACTTGGAAAATGGTTATATTTCACCCTTAAGTGATCCCACACTCAAGGGAACACCCCCATCTATAAATAGGACCTCTTGGAGTTCATTCCAAGTTTGCTCATTCATATTATTCTAAGTCTTTGCTATAGTTGAGTGTGTTGCAAATCCTTGAGCCCTTTTCTCTCTCTCATTTACAAAGAATTTCGTGATTATTAGTGAGTTAGGCCAGTTGTAAGAGAGATACGTCCTTATGCTTGTAAAGCTCTCATTTCATTCCATCTTCCCTACCCCTTCTCTCAAAGAAGAAAAGGTCAAGCAAGCTACTCCAAGTGGAGGTGAAGTTGTTGTTTCTCTTCTTTAAGGTTGAAGAAGAGGTGAAGATCTTCTCCAGGTGAAGGAGAAGGTCAAGACCAAGATTCAAGAAGAGTGGGTAAATTCCTTCAAGACCAAAGACCTGATGCAAGTGTGGGTAAGTCCTTATTGAAGGCTGAAGACATGTTGATCAAGTGGGTAAGTCCTTGTGTAGGTGGAAGACTCTTGTCTTGAATAGGTAACTCCTTTAAATGTATGGTGGTCTCCTTGTATCTATTATGAATGGAATATAAGTATACATGGATTCCAAAGTCCTATAGGTTGACCTCTCTAGGCAGTGGATTGACTCTCTGAGTTTGGAGAGTGGAACCACTCTAAACCACCTTGTTCAAGTGCTTACTTCAAATTTCTCTCATCATTGCTATACTTTCTTAGTTAGGACTTCAAATTGCTCTTAAGCTATAGGTTTTGATTGATATAATTTGAAGGATTAACTTATCTTGTGAGAATTTTGAAGCTCTATTCACCCCCTAGGCCCTAGATCCAACGAGTGGTATTAGAGCCAAGGATCTTCTGCAACAATCTCCCATGAGACAAGAAGATGGTAGACAACCTACTTGGTTGACTCAACCTAGAGGTAGACTTCTCCATGCAACCTTCAGTCTTTGACGACACCAATTTCCTCTATTAGAACATGCGTATGTAACTCTACATTCAAGGGATGAACTTTGATATGTGGAAGGTGATGGCCACACCATACAAGGAGCCAACCTGAGTTGTTTCAACATGGAATGAAGCTACACTAAAAGAAGCCTAGCTCAATCCCAAAGCCATAAGCATCCTCTATGCAGCCTTTGCACCAACAGAGTTCAACCGCATCTCATCTTGGGACACCGCCTATGAGATTTGGGATAAATTGTGCATTATCTATGAGGGCACAAAGCAAGTCAAGGAGGCTAAGATATATATGTTGAACAGCCTTCTAGAGAACTTCAAGATGGGCAAGAAAGAAGGGATTGCAGAGATGTACTCTAGGCTTAATGTGATCATCAATGGCCTAGCTACTTTGGGCGACACTTTTGATAGAGGTGTAATCAACTCCAAGATCTTGAGGATTCTACCAAAGAGATGGGAGCAAAGGTGAACTCCATTGAATAAGTGAGGAGCCTTGGTGACATCCCAACTGAAGAGCTCATTGGCAACCTCCAAGCTCATGAGCCAAGACTTGACAAGCAAGAAGAAGAAGCCAAGCAAGAAGAGAAGGAAGCCAAGAAGATCAAAGATAGTGCTTTCAAAGCACAAGTGGAGGCGGTTATCCTTCAGCAACAACTTTCTTGTCGGACATCTCCCTCCTCCTTTAGTGTAGATGATGGACCTAGTGAGCATGAAGCAAACTACACCAAGGGCAAGCACTTGAAGAGAAAGCAATCCTCCTCCTCTACTCCTAGATGCTACAAGTGTGGACAAAAGGGACACTATAAGAGTAAATGTCCAAAGTCAAGAAAGTCACACCACAAGGGTAGATCCAAGAAGGAGGAAGAGTATAAGAAGGAGATCAAGTACAAGTGGAAATAAAAGAAGGAGAAAAGATACAAGAATGCAGCTTATGAAACTTGGGAGGAATCATCCTCAAGTGGCTCTAGCTCTGAAGAAGATGGAGAGTGCCACCTTGCATTCATGGCCTCTACTAGTGAAGGAATTGGTGAGGTAAGTGAGATAATCTTGCATGAGTTATCTAAGGAAACTCTTATTGATATGCTTGTTTTTACCCATTCTTCTTTTGCTAAATGTAAATCTAAATCAAAAAGGTTAGAAAAAATTACTGATGATTTGTATGCTAAACTTGAAATTCTTAATCTTAATGAGAAAACTCATCTTGAGAGAATTGATAAATTTCAAGTCAAATATCTTGATCTGGAGCTCCAATACAATGGAGTTGAAGTAGAGAATGGTGTTTACCTTAAGAACATTGAAACTCTTAAGGAAGATAGCCAAAAGTGCCTAAATGAGCTTGAAACTGTTAAAACTGAAAATGTTGAATTTAAGCTTATTGTTGATGCTCGTAGGGATGAGAGGAATGTTTATCTTAAGGAAATTCAAGTGCTTGAATCTGAAAATTCTAGGTTCCTTGGTCAAGTTAATGATTTATCTTATAGACCTATCTTGCCAAGTAATGATATTGTTGTTATTTCTATTGAGAAAAATTCTTATTTAACTAAAGCCCTCTGTTTGGAGGCTGACCTTATTCATGCTAGAGATGATATTGCTAGTTTGTCCTCTACTATCATATCTCTTAATGATGACAATATTAAACTTAGAGCCTCTCTGTAGAAATTCCTCAAAGGGAAAAACTCCCTTAAGGAAATCCTTGACCATTCTACCAAACAAAGTGGTACTAGTGGTTTGGGATTTGTAGGGGGATCACCTAAGGGCAAGAACAAAGCCAAAGGTAAGAAAAAGAGTAAGGAAACCTCATTTTTTGTTGGATAGTCTTCTGGCACAAAGGATCCTATGATTTGTTCTCATTGCAAGTGTGATGATCATTACTCAACTTATTGTCCTTACAAGCCTAAGGGAACCAACCCAAAGATGACATGGGTCCCCAAGCTAACTCCAAATCTCAAAGTTTGAGTTGGGAACTGACACTCTCCTTTCTTGCAGGAAAAAGGTAGATGGATTGTTGATAGTGGTTGCACTAAGCATATGACATGTGATATAATCCATTTCAACAACTTCACCAAAACAAAAGGAGGTTTGGTTACCTTTGGGGACAACAAGAAAGGTAAGGTCAAAGGTGAGGGTGATGTAGGTGAATCCTTGTGTATCAAGAATGTTCTTTTTGTGGATGGCCTACGTCACAATTTAATTAGTGCAAGTCAATTATGTGATAATGGTTACCTTGTGTTATTTACTTCTTTTGAATTCTTGATTCTAGATTCCCTCACCTATCAAATCATATATAAGGGAACAAGAAGTGGTAATCTTTATGTAATTGTGATTGACTCTATTAAGCATGTTTTTGGTAGATGCCTAGTAGTCAAACCGAATTATAATTCTCTTTGGCATCATCGGCTTGGTCATGTAAATATGCATCAGTTGAAGAAGTTGAGAAAAAAGGACTTGATCAAGGGACTTCCCAAATTGGATTTTGAAAAAGATGAGGAATGTCAACCTTGTACCCAAGGAAAGCAAACCAAGTCCTCCTTCAAATCCAAAGGAGTCCTTAGTACCAAAAGATCTCTCGAACTTCTTCACATTGATCTATTTGGACCAATGAGAACTCAATCACTTCGTGGTTCTAAGTATTGCCTTATTATTTTTTATGATTTCTCTAGATATACTTGGACCTTCTTTCTCATTTCTAAGAGTGAAACACTATATGTTTTCTCAATTTTTTGTACATGAGTTGAGAATGAAGCTTCTTGTTGAATCGTTTTCATCTGTAGTGATCATGGGGGAGAATTTGAAAATGATTTTTTTGAACATTTTTGTCAAGAGTCTGGATATGCACATAACTTCTCTTCACCTCAAACACCTCAACAAAATGGGGTTGTGGAGAAGAAGAATAGGTCACTTCAGTAGATGTCTAGGACCATGCTTTTAGAGTATGATACTCCTAAGAAGTTTTGGGCCGAAGCCGTCAGTACCTCATGTTTTGTGCAAAACTGAGTTTTTACACATCCTTCTTTAAAGAAAAACCCCTATGAGTTATGGCGTGGTAGAAAGCCCTCTATCAAGTATTTTCATGTTTTCATATGTCCTTGTTTTGTTTTGAATACAAAAGATTCTATTGACAAGTTTGATCTGAAATCTTATAAGGCTTTCTTTCTTGGCTATAGCACTACTAGCAAGTCTTATAGAGTATTTAATGTTAATCTTGCTAAAGTAGAAGAATCTATAAATGTTAAATTTATTGAGACTAACTCCTCTATTCCCAAAGATATTGTTCCAAATGATGATGTTGCAGGTGAGGTAATTCCTATTCTAAAAGAACTCAACATTACCTAAAAGGGAATAGAGGCGGTCGTTCAAGAAGAAGAGAAAGATGAAGAAAAGAAGGATCCTACTCCTTAATTTGCAAAGAATCATCCAAAAGAATTGATTTTAGGTGATCCTCTTTGAAAGAGTGAATACCCAGGCTGCATTCAACAAAGAATAGGCCAACAGTGCCTTCATCTCACAACTCAAGCCAAAGAAAATCAAGGAAGCTCTTTGGGATGATGAATGGATCCTAGCCATGCAAGAAGAGTTGGAGTAATTTGAAAAGAACAAAGTATGGACCATAGTGCCAAGACCAAGTGATAGAAATATCATTGGTACCAAGTGGGTCTACCGCAACAAGCTTGATGAAAGCGGCAAAGTGGTAAGGAATAAAGCAAGGTTAGTGGCTCAAGGCTACAATCAATAGGAAGGTATAGATTTTGACAAAACATATGCATCTGTAGCTAGACTTGAGTCCATTCGTATGTTTCTTGCTTTTTCTAGTTATAAAAAGTTTCTTTTGTATCAAATTGATGTTAAAAGTGCATTTTTTAATGATACAATTGGGGAGGAAGTGTATCTTGCACAACCCCCGGACTTTGAACATGATAGTTTACCTAACCATGTTTATTTGTTGCAAAAAGCTCTCTATGGACTCAAACAAGCACCTCCAACTTGGTATAAGAAATTAAAGAACTTTTTGTTAGATCATGGGTATATCATGGGCAAAGTAGATTATACCTTATTTCTAAAGCACACTTCTAACAATTTTCTTATCATTCAAATATATGTTGATGAGATCATTTTTGGTGGAACTAACCTTGATATTTGAAAAGAATTTAGTGATCTTATGCAGAGTGAATTTGAGATGAGTATGATTGGTGAGGTCACATTGTTCCTCGGCTTTCAAATTAAGCAAACGAAATATGGGAACTTCATCAACCAAGGCAAGTACACAAGTGAGTTACTCAAGCGCTTTGGGATGGAGAACACCAAGTCGATGGACACACCCATGTCAAATACCACCAAACTTGACAAATATGAAGAAGGTGAGAAGGTAAATGAGAAGCTCTATAGAGGTATGATTGGAAGTTTAATTTACTTGATTAGACCTGATATAATGTTTAGTGTTGGCTTGTGTGTTCGCTTTCAATCAAATCCTAAGAAATCACATCTTATAGTTGTTAAGAGGATTTTAAGGTACTTAGCTAAAACTCCAAGTTTTGGTCTATGGTATCCCAAGTCGAGGGACTTTACTCTTATGGCTTATAGTGATGTGGATAATGCAACATGCTTGATTGATAGAAAGTGCACAAGTGGCACTTGCTTTCTTCAAGGACCATGCTTGGTGTCTTAATTTTCCAAGAAATAGAGCACAGTGGCATTATCAACTACTGATGTTGAATACATTGCAGTCGGGAGTTGTTGTGCCCAGGTCCTATGGATGAAGCAAATGCTCCAGGACTTTAACATTCATTTTGATGATTCTCCTATCTGTTGTGGTAATACTAGTGCAATTAACTTGTCATATAATCCTATCTTACATAGTAGAGATAAGCATATAGAGGTTTGCCACCATTTTCTTCATGATCGCATTGCCAAAAAGGATATCTATATCATGCATGTAGACACGGGAAATCAGTTGGCGGACATTTTCACTAAACCTCTAGCTAGAGGGCAATTTAACTTTATTAGACCTAAATTGCTCATAACTTCTTTGAATGAATCTAATATGCCTTCTAGCTAGTGTTCATTTGTCTTATATGCTTTGCCTATGTTTTGATCATCTTTGCTTGCTAATATGCTAAAAATCAGTTTTCATGTTCTTTTTGCCTTATTTTTCTCTTATTTTTAGGTATTTTCTACAAACTCTTGTTTTATCGCAAATCGTACCTAATGATGAGTGATATGTTCCTAAGTATGTTTAAAATGCAAAATAGACTTGTAAAATAAATTTAATTAGCACTCAAATGGCTAAAAATTAGAATTTCTAATGTTGATTCAGTTGGACCATTGGTCGAGTTTCCAACTCGACCGATCGGTGGCCGAGAGCTTTTTTTCAAGTGCCTATCGATCCAGTTTCTGAGTCACGGAATTCGACCGATGGTCGGGCTGGAGCAAACATAAGTTAGGTTCGGCCGACTTTTCTCCCTCTCAAATAGAGAAAAATTGATCGATCCAACCTCTAGCTCCCTCAAGCTCTCAACCCTAACCCCGACCTTCCTCTCCCTAGCCCTAGTTCGACCTAGATCGGCCTTCCTTGACCTCTTTTCCATCAAACCTAGGTGTGTGGACGGGTTGTGGTGGTGTTTCTCTTGCTCTTGCTCTCTTCATCCTCTCCTTTTCATCTCCATGGCATCCAATAGGAGAAAGAGGGTGGCCCCATTCGGAGCACCATCTTCATCTTCCAAGTCGCGTCTCATACCCTTTGATGACACCTTCTTTGTCTCCAATGAGGCTCTCAATATGTACAAGGAGCTCCTTCTTAGGAATCCTTTTCCATTATGTGCCCTTTTTTAGCCAACCCCACGTAGACAAAGGGTCATTGATCAAGTGGTCGAGTTTCTATACAATCACCATCTCTATGCCTTGTGTGTCAAACGCTTGTTCTACAACAATTCCATAACTAGCACAAAATCCAATCATAAATTCTATGCTAACTTACAATGGAATTATGACACACTTGTACCACCTCCCAATACTCAAGTAGTCCTCACTTCCATGATTGTCGGAAAGAAATTCCAAGTCTTTGAGGATACCTTGAATATCTTCTTCTCAGGTACTGAGGTGACTGACACTTTGAGGAAGGACTACCCTCGAGTGTTATGACTTAGTTGAACCTGAGGCCTTCTACAAACAATATGATCTCACTCTCCCTGATATTCATAAATTCTTGAAGAAACCTCAGTTCCCATATAGGAAGAAGTGTACCCTTCCCTCCTCCACATTAGACCTCAAGAATCACATACTTTCCCTAGTTGTTAACTATAATATTCATCCCAAGACAAATCAGACAAAAATTGTAGAAAACATTGCGGTAATTATGTTTTGCCTCTTGAAGAACATAGGAGTCAAGTGGAAATGTATGTTCTCCATCATATACCTTCTTTGACTCAAGAAAGAACACTCGTGGCACCCATCCACCCTACCCAGCCCTGATCTGTGGTCTTTTTCAACTTGCCACTGGAAAATCTCTTTTCCATGACATTCACTACAAACCTGCCCAGAAAGGAGTTTGTATCAGTGAGACTACACTTCAGAAGTCTATGTCTATCCCATCCTCTACCACACTCGGAACCTCTGCCACTACCTCCACCCATGCACCTCCACCACCTCAGCCTACCCGACCTGTCCACGCTTCGTTCCATGTATTCAATGAAACCCTTATGGGATACATGATGCATCAACATGCGTATAACCTTCAGGTTCAGGAGCACTTGCATCAGGACCTTTATGCCATCATGTCTAACATGAACCTATCATGTGCACATCCTTATCCTTCCTATCAGCCCTACCCAGGAGGTGACTATGCATCCTATGCATATGATCACTTTTACCCAGCCCCTCCATCTGCTGCTTTCGCCGCTACTCCCTCTATTGTTGGTAGACCAACCCCTGGAGTGTTGCCTCTGCTAGCACCTTGGCCACCCTGCTTGCTAGTCTTGGTACTTCTTCTCCTTCCTTCCCATAGGCCAAAGAGCTTCATGTTCTTAGCATGTCTTAGGCTGAGCAGAATGCACATTATCCCAGCCATGGTTTTAGTTCCCCTATTGATGAGGAGATGCCATACCAGGTTGATGAGGAGGTTGTTGTTGATGGTGAGGAGGCTTCTAAGGATGATGAGGATGATGATGGTTCTGATGGCTTTGTTGGTGCCTCTGGTGATGAAGGTGATGTTGTTGTCTCTATTGCACCTTCAGACGGAGATGATGACTACGAGCCAAAAGCTTCTGATGTTGATGACGATGTTGATTATGTGGACATAGATGACCTAGATGTTTAGGTTTTCTAGTTTTTAGTCTAGATGTTGATTATATATATCTTTCTAGACTATTTTGTATTGAAAACATCTGGGCACATTTTGTGAGTTGTACTATTTTATCATCATGTTTTCATTTTTTTGGATGTGTTGTAATCTTACTCATATGTACACTTACTCTTTGATTTACTATATCTCATGATTTGGTGCCATATTTATCATATTTTGGTTATGACAGATTATTTGTTTCTCTCATCTTTGTTTCATGTATGCTTGAGATTACATGTTGTGGATGTATTTTTTTTTGTTCTTGCAAAAGACCCATTTATGTGCTCTTATGCCCCCCCTTCCTTTTTTATAATATCAAAAGGGGGAGAGGAGTTCAATGTTTTGAAGCTCAATTAGATTGATTTTATTGTCTATGTGATCCTTTTCATGTTCATTACTTTCTTTATCATGTGACTTGCTAAAGGACCATATAGTATATATGTCATGTTGCTTTGTGTAGATAGACTGAATATGTAGGTAAGAGTAAGCATAGATTGAGGGGGAGCAATTCACATTTTTTTTTCAAATCATAAACCCCCTTGCAATTCACAAGGCAAAGGTATAACTTTACATATCCTTTTCAATATGGTTGAGAATGTCGACTTGAGAATTATGCATTGCCCATATTTTGATAATGACTTAACCATTTCATTCCTATGTATCTAATATGTTTGGTCAAGATTGATTTAAGGCTTTAGGTACATGAAAAGGATCAAATTACACAAGCCCTAGCTTGTTCAAGTTCAAGTCAAAAGCAATGTAAGTGCACGTTTTGGGAAATCACTCAAAATGACCTTAGATGATTTTTGTAATCACTTATATTGATGATATGACTTGTAAATAAGATGAGAAAAAACTAGGACACTTAATTCCAACATTTGATCACTCAAATGTCAATTTAGAAAATTTGGCATAGGTTGTTTATCGGTCGAGTTGGAAACTCGACCGATCCAGTGATGGATTTTCTAGAGAGACAAATTCGTCGAGTTGCACACTCATAGAAGTCGATCGATTGATCAACTAAGAAAAATTGATTTTGACTCATTGGTCTAGTTTCCCAGAACAAACTTGATCGATAGTTTGAAAATTGGCTTTGTCACTTAGTGGATCGGTCGAGTTATTTTTATTGAAACTCGACCGAATGTATTGTACAGAAAATGCAGAAAAAGTGATTATAACCATTGGTGAGTTGTTTTGAGAGAGAATAGATTTGTTGTAACTTGGAAAATGGATATATTTTTCCCTTAAGTGATCCCAAACTCAATGGAACACCCCCAGCTATAAATAAGACCCCTTGGAGTTCATTCCAAGTTTGCTCATTCATGCTATTCTAAGTCCTTGATATAGTTGAGTGTGTTGCAACTCTTTGAGCCCCTTATTTGCTCTCATTTACAAAGAATTTTGTGATTATGAGTGGGTTAGGCCACTTGTAAGAGAGATACTTCCTTGTGTTTGTAAATCTCTCATTCCATTCCATCTTCCCTACCATTTTCTCAAAGAAGCAAAGGTGAAGCAAGCTACACCGAGTGAAGGTGAAGTTGTTGTTCTTCTTCTTCAAGGTTGAAGAAGAGGTGAAGATCTTCTCCAGGTGAAGGAGAAGGTAAAGGCCAAGATTCAAGAAGAGTGGGTAAATTCCTTCAAGACCAAAGACTTGATGCAAGTGTGGGTAAGTCCTTGTTGAAGGGTGAAGACATCTTGATCAAGTGGGTAAGTCCTTGTGTATGTGGAAGACTCTTGTCTTGAATAGGTAAGTCCTTGGATGTATGGTGGTCTCCTTGTATCTCTTATGAATGGAATATAAGTATACATGGATTGCAAAGTCCTAAAGGTTGACCTCTCTAGGTAGTGGATTGACTCTCTCCTAGTTTGCAAAGTAGAACACTCTAAACCACCTTGTCCAAGTGCTCGTTTCAAATTTCTCTCATCCTTTCTATGCTTGCTTAGTTAGGACTTCAAATTGCTCTTAAGTTATTGATTTTGATTGATATAATTTGAAGGTCTAACTTATATTGTGAAAATTTTGAAGCTCTATTCACACCCCCATGTAGAGCCCTAGATCCAACACTACCAACATGGCTAAGGGTCATCAGTAGTAGAGAAAAACACCCATCTAAGTGACCAAAACAACAATAAGGTCAGCAACAAACAACATTCTCATCGACCAAGAACCACCATCAAACCTTCGACTACTCAAAGAAACCACACAACGGACCCAGTACATTTATCCTTCATCGAATGAAGGAGATACAACTTAGAACCATCAAGAGAGAGGAAACATCTTAAAACCAAGACAAACAAGATGATCAACACCATAAAACATAACCCAAGCATGAAGATGGGTTCATGATGGAAAGCATCATTCAAAACCCTAGAAATCTGATCACCAACATAGGAAAACCAAATCGTGATAAGAGAGAAAAATCCATGTGTCAAACACCTATAATGAAGATCCAAAATATCCATCGCCATATGAGTTTGAACCAAAACATGGTAGCAAAACCATTAATCAAGATGCATGTAAGAAACAACAATTCCACCATCACTTGGATTTCGGGTACAAGAATTAGGGTTTAGGATAAAGAGAAATTTATATAAGAGTACTTCATAATCTTAAACTCTACATCAAGATAAAATCATCTAGCATCTTATGATCACATTTTAGAGACCAAATAGTAACACGCAAGAAAGATAAAAGTGAAACAATAGTAGAGGAGAGAGTTATATAACCCCCCTTGAGGTGAAGGTCAACTCCCAAGCTACCAAGCTCCAAGAGAGAGAAGAAACAATAGTTTGGATCAATCTTACGGCCAAGAAAGATTACCCCAAGCAAATAAGAGCAACCAAGGTCAAAGGAAAGCTCAAGAGAAGAGGGTAAAGCCCTAAGCTGAAAAATAAAGGAAGAATGAGGGAATCTCCATCTCACATAGGAACTATTATGGAAAACCATATATTCGACCTCTATTGGAGAGGAGTTCCTTAAGAAGACCACCACGAAGAACCATGGGTTCGGCCAAGAGAAGAAAAAAGAGATTAGGTTCAAGAAAAAAATGAGATCAAGAAGGTTAGGTTTCTTACCAAGCACAAGGATCACCAAATGATCAATCAAAGAAGAGGTGATCCAACTCTAGATCACCACATGCAATATGATCTACCACCAAAGCTCCAAGGTTAATCTCATCTTCACCACCAAGAACCCAAGGTACGATCTCCAAGAAAGAATAGAGGAAGGAAGGATGTAAAAGGTTCATATGCATGAAAAGAGGGAGGCATACATACTCAAATGTAGGAGAGAGATGAAAGAGATTAGGTGTCCAACTAAACATGCCACTTGTCCATCAAAGAACAACCATGCAACCACTAAAACCATGCATGCAAGAAGGGTAGTGAAAACCAAGGTGGTTTTGCAACCTCACTTGGTCCTATAGGACCATTGGTTGAAGGGAACCACGGCCTATAAGGCTCATCGGTCGAAGACCAAAACACATCCACGCCCTAGGTCCCTCATCGATCCAAGAGAGAGATCCAAGCATCTTCAATCAAAGGGGACCCAAGGTACACCCAAAACATATTTTATATGAGATATTAGAGTCAAGGAAACACAAGGGTGGTCGCTGAAAAACCAAGAACTTAAACGGTCAACACCAAACTAGGGCATCCATGCAAACCCTAGAACATCAACACACAAGATGTCAGCACTTCTCTCCTCATCAACTAAGGTGTAACAAGGTGTACCTAAGAATCATTATCTCTCTCATGATACCAAAACATAGGAGGAACATCCAACATGTGACAAATTGCAAAATAAACCCTCAACATGGGTGAATTATAATTAGGTCCAAAACAAGCACACATATAGCATAACTAGCTCAAACATCATGCAAATTGGACCAAACTGAAAACATAAGCATGTCACAGGTTATTAAATCTCATCACCTGATTAGATTAAGTTCTAAGCATCTTGTTTAATAAAAAGAAAGCAAGATCAAGCACTATGCTAGGTCAGGGGTCTTACAACCATAAACCCCTAACGAGGAATTCACCCCCAAAATTCTACACAAAAAGAGACGGGTACTTCCAATGCATCTCGTCCTCAAGCTCCCATGTGTCTTCCTCCATTCCACGATGAGGCCAAAAAACCATAACCAAAATGTTGTCCTTCTTCTTTAACTTCTTCACCCTCCGGTCTAAGATCAACTCAGGGCCCTCCACATACAACACGTCCTCTTCCAACTCCACCTCAACAGGTTGTAGCACCAACTCTGTGTCAGGATGACACTTCCTTAAGATCGAAATGTGGAAAACTGGATGCAACCTGTGCAACTCAGGTGGTAGCTCCAACTTGTAAGCCACCTTCCCAACATGTACTATCATAGGGTAAGGTCCCATATACTTGGGAGCTAGCTTACCCTTCTTCCCAAACTTCAGCACGCCTTTCTAAGGAGAGACATTGAGATACATCTTATCTCCCACTTGGAACTCCAACGGCTTTCAATGATTATCAGCATAAGATTTATGTCTATCTTGGGTTGCCTTCAGCTATTGTTGTATCATCTTGATCTTATATGTTGTCTATTATACAATCTCAGGCCCCAAAAGTTGATACTACCCTATTTCATACCAATACAACATAAACCTATAATGTCTCCCATATAAAGCCTCATAAGGTGCCATGTCGATGCTTCTCTAGTAGTTGTTGTTATATGCAAACTCTATCAAACTGAGGTGTACATCCCAACTGCCCAAAAAATATAAGACATGTGCTCTCAACAAATCCTACAAGGTTTGCATATTCCTTTCAGTCTATCCATCTTTCTATGGGTGAAATGTCGTGTTGAACCTCAACTGCGTACCCATTTTTGTATGCAAACACTCCCAAAAGCAACTGGTAAACTGAGGACCTCTATCTGGGATGATGGTAGCTGAAATACCATACAAATGAACAATCTCATCAATGTACACCTATGCTAACTTCTTAGCTTTATATGTTGTCTTCACCAAAAGGAAGTGTGCTAACTTGGTCAACATGTCCACTTTCACCCATATGGAAGCATGACCTTTGGTTGTCCTAGGAATTCCAACCACAAAGTCCATCATAATATGATCTCATTTCCATTGTGGTATAGAGAACGGTTGCAAAGTCCTTATATGTTTTTGATGCTCTGCCTTAACCTACTGACATACAGGACACTTCGCCACAAACTCGAGCATGTCACGCTTCAATCTAGGCCACCAATACAGATCTTATAGGTTATGGTACATCTTAGTGCTACATGGATGCATAGAGTACATCAAAGTGTGAGCTTCTTCCAAAACTAACTATCTCATATTATCAACATCAAGAACCACTGTTCTACTGTGGTAACACACTTTCCCATCCTCTGACTCTTACAAGCCATCACGCTTCTCGCTGCCAAACTCTACTCGGATCTACTGAATCACAGTTTCATCACGATGTGCATCTCTGATTTGTTGCCTCAACGTAGGCTTCACCTGTAACTAAGCCAACAAGCCTACCAACAAGGAGACCTCCAACTTCACACTCATTTGGAAAAGAGACACATCACGAAATGATGGTTAGGTGAGCAGACTCCCATCCTAAGAGCTATGGGAGGATTTCACTTAGAGATCATTTCGGTAGTAGCAGGTAATGCCCAATGATCCTTGAAGCTTCCCCAAGCATGTCGGGTTTCTGTCTGAGCACAAACACGAAATAGTCTGCCTAGACAGAACAACTTGACATGAAGAATCTGAGAGCTAGGATAGTGCCAACCCGACATGCATCTTACCCGATACGCATCCTAACCTGATGTGGTCCCTTCGCCCGTCACTGTTGCAACCCAACACGGTCGCAACCCGACACGGCTATATCGCATTGAAGTCATATCTCGATACGGTCACCACTCATCACAGTTGCAACCCGATACGCTAAGCAACCTGACATGATCGTAACCCGATATGACTACAATCCGACATCAGGTTAGCACTGTCTCGGGCGTCAACTGTTGTGCATATCGGTTTCCTAAATCTAGGAGACCGCTACCTATCTACTTTTTACAACATTTACTTTCATTCAGTATAGCATTGTAACCAAACTGTTATATGATATTGGAATCGGTGGAGCATTTCTCATATCATTTTGTGTATGGCTTTATTCTGTTGAATGATCTCTTTCTAGCATCCAAATTCCAGTCCCTCCTATCTGTTACACGCTTTTGACTAGCTATCGAATCATGTTTCCTATTTTGACTTCTTTGAGAGTGGAAAGTCATGAACTTCTAGATCTCGGTCTGGTTCGGGTGTAAGAGAGAAACTGGGACTAGAGATGCAACCAGTTTGTTTTCGGTACGAGTCAGTATCTGGCCCCTTGAGAGAGGTTTCCAGTACACGGTTCGTTGGCACTTTCTTTGAGAGAAGAAGGTGTCGGGTGTAGACCGATGCCGCTTGTTTTGTTAAAAAAAATCTTTCTTCGTGCTTGCCCAGATGATTGCCCTTTCCCTTCATTTTTTCCTTTATGTAAAATTACACTAAAAACTACTAAACCCCAAAATACCTAAGCCCTTTTATCTTTCTGGTAACTCTCCTTGGAGATAGATTTTAGATTAATTTTTTTAATTCTTTCCAGTTACGCTTTCTTACAACAAACATTATCTGTTGGCTTTTCGATGACTTATACAAGTAGAATTTAGTTTCCTAAATGATATTCCTCCTAATCCCCGTGTTCGACCCCGAACTGCTACTTGGACCCCGTGATAGTTGCGGGCATCTTAAACATTCGGGTATTATAAATTACAAAAGTTTGATGATCTAGACCTGCTTCCTTCTCCTTTTTGGACCCACGTTTAAGGTTGATCAATGATACATGTGTGTTCTTCGATACAGATCTACCTTTATATAGGCATATTTTCCTATTGGGCTTAGACCACGAAGAGATCAATGAGTACATCTTTCTAAAACCACATCTAAAAGTGATGTTTTTTGAGGAAAAATACAATAGGTAGTCTTTCTCGTATCCTTCATTATATAAATGGGTCCACCAAGTTATTCTTACCTTTGTTGATCTTTGTGTTCATATACAAAGCCACCGGCCTATGTTGGGTTATGAGGTCTTTCCCAGGGATTACTTTACAATACTTGCATACTTTTTGATCCAGTCGTCCTGTAAGGAAGTTATCAATTTGTATAAAATTTTGCCCACTCTTGAAAGTAATGATGTGAGGATCGCTTTTCTTGAAATGTGTACTTGTCACCAACAGGTATTTGTTCTTAATCGTCACCTTGTTCAACTGTCGGTAATCAATACATAACCGCATGGATCTGTCCTTCTTCTTGACAAACAACATGGGAGCACCCCAAGGGGAAGTGTTCGGTGTAATAAAGCCCTTCTCTAGCAGCTCCTACAATTACTTCTTCAGCTCTTGCATCTCAGCTGCCATCTTGTACAGTGTTTGTGCTATTGGTTGTGTACTAAGAACCAGGTTGATCTCAAAATCAATCTCTCTCAGAGGGGGAACTTTGGAAAACTCATCAGGAAACACATCCTCAAACTCATGAACAATGAGCACCTCCTGAATACTAGGACTCCTCACCTTAGTATCCACCACATGTTCCAAGACCACTTCACAGCCCTACCTCATCAGCCTCTCCGCTGTCATAGCTGACACCAAACAAGTCAAGAGAATCTTCCTATCTCCATGGAAGACCCACGAAACATCACTGTCAAAGAATGTAGCCACCTTGGAACTACAGTCCAAGACCAATCGGTACTTCTTTAAAGTATCCACGCCAAGGATCACATCGAATCCATGCATGTCAAGTGGTATAAGGTCCACTTGAATGTTGCATCCTGAGAAAGAAAGAACATAGGATATACACACCTTTTGTAACTCAGCAGAACCAACCAAAGCGGTTTCTAGAAGGAGACTATCACATCTATGACTAATAGGCAAAGAAGAGCTAGCTATCACTTCTCTAGTGATAAAAGAGTGTGTCGCACCCAGGTCAACCAAAACATATATTAAACATGAAGAAGACAAATTAAAATGAAATAACTCCATATGACTTGTCACGACCTGAGGGTTGACTACTCCTTCCAGTTGACTCATAGCATAGAATCGAGTCATTTCCTGTTGTCACTCGCATCCTCTGTTGGCCTGCCCAGAGGAACCAGCCTGTGATGTCAGACTGCATCCTCTGCCACTGCCATTGTTGAATTGTGGTTGTTGTGACCCTTGTTGACTTTGTCTTGGCTGTTGGGTCACCTCCTCATCCTTCATTGGGCAAAATGACCTCAAATGTCCCTGTAGTCCACACCTGTAACAGTTCCTCGTGTCAAATTGTGGCCTAGACTGCTTTGTCACTAAAATTGATGTCGTACTGTGAGCTCCAAGTGGGGGAAAACTATGGCCTCTGCCTTTTCCGGCGACCACTGTGACTGGACCACTAACCTCTTTTGTGACTGAGGCACTGAGAACCTAGTCTTCTTGAAGACTCAAGAAGAATGTCCTTGATATTGTATGGGTCTCTTCTTAGCATTCACCTCATGCTTCTGCACAGCTGACGTTCTATCCTTCTCACTGATTCCACAAATGTGGCAATCCACTCCCTGTTCTCTAAAGTTGATATTGTAGTCGTCAACTCTGAACTCAACCCTTTCTCAAAACGTTGGATCATGTCCTTATCCGTCGCAACCATGTGTGGGTAAAACCTTAGAAGCTCCATGAACTTTGCCTCATACTCGTTGATCGTCATAGATTCTTGTCAGATCTTCTCAAACTGCAAGATCTTCTCATACAGATGTCTCTAGGAAGTATCGGGTCACGAACTCCCACCAAAACTTCTCCCAACTGATCACCACACCATGCCTCCTCCTCCTCAATATCCCGCCAACGGCCAGCACTAGCCTTCAACTGGTTCACTGTGTACTTCACCTTATCCTCTTTAGAGATCAATGAGGTATGTTGTACCAGCGTACTCTATCGCTCCCACGCGCCTTAAACTTTGAAGGTCTTCCTAGAGCCTTGAGATTTCGCATTAGGGACAGCTGCCCTAGCTTGGGGTACGGACATCCTATCCACCATATTCATCATTGTGGCCATAAACTTTTCAAACATAGATTGGAAAGCAAGATTATCCATGGTTTCTGGGTTTCTACCCTTGTCTGCCTCCTGTCACCTCCTCCCGGTGCAGAAACACTACTCTCAGCATGTTCTTCGTGTTCTCTAGACATATTTTTTTGCTTCTTCTTCTTCTACTACATACGCAAAAGTTACGATCAGATATATTAGATGACACTAGAATAGATACAAACCCTAGTCTTATGTCCCTATAGACTCAGCAAACCTAAAGATCTGATACCAACCTTTTCATGTGACAACCTGATGCCATACGAGCGAGATGACTCAAAACAAAGCGTGAAATTAACTCTAAACATCCAAATTGCCAGAAAAAAAATGGTAAATTAAAATCGATTTCTTATAACATCCTCAAGGGGGAGAGCATTTCATCAAGGTCCACAAGTTATGCCACCTATATCATATAACATGCCAAAAGATAGTACATATCACTTTTCAATGGCCACCATGCCACAACATGTTACATATGATAACTTGTTTACATATACTAGCCATATTTGTACAACCATGGCATACTGCCAAAAAGTCTTGTATCAATGTACAACGCCTACAAAACACCCCCAAGGACATGAGAGTATAGGAATGACACATAGGACTCTACAACAAAACACTAGCACCATATCCAACCTTCAAACAGCTATTGCTCTCCTTGCTACTCTTCCTCAACCACACAATCTCTACCGCGTCGTGCACGACCATCTAAAAAATGTGAAAACCCACTAGGTGAGATCAACATTCCAGCAAGAGATAACTCTCCACCAACAACTATTATTAGCACAGATAGGTTATACAGTAAAAATGTAATACTATTAATAGGGTGAGCAGGTTCAGCTAAATGTGTAATTAAAACTGATAACACGAATTAAGAAATTTAAACAGCTACAACTAATTACTAGATCATCATATATTCTCAGAAAGAATATGAAGAACATGTATAATTGTTATTAAACAAATAGTATAAGAAACCAGGAAAAGGGTCATCCAATGTGAAGTTTATTTAACCCTAAGTATACTACATGGTTATATTTTGTCTTTTATTATGCCCTATAGAGATGAGGCATACCACTCATACTCCAACTGACCACTTCTAAGTCGAAATCAATGTCATATAAGATCTAGGAGAGCCAGAATCCTAAGATCTCCCACACCCTCATCTAGTCCAAGTCTGTTGTAGTGACACATAGGGCCAGACTACAAATCAACCTAGTCTTCCCTGGCATATAGGCACAGCACTAGTGAGATACGACCACAACCGTTCTCCTACCACGGTATGATTGCAACCATCCCTGAAAAACATATTATCTGAGATATGGTCTCAATTGTTCTCCTGTCGGGGGTCGGGGTAAAACCGCAGTCATCCTTCAAATTTTGTATTTGTGGATGTAAGGATATATCCTCAACTTACACCCCCCCATATTCAACAATATGCACTCTGAGTTTCCCTTAGGAATTACTCGTTTCACCATCCAATAAGTACTGACATTGAACATGTATTTATAGCTCAGGGCAACCTACATTATTAGGTTGTCACTTGATTAGTTATGTCAATTGGGTGTCTTTTAGTGCATCAATCAAGTTACAACGCACAAATCCAAAACAAATTCTATAAAGATAAGGATAGGTTACAGCGTCAAAAGATATAAAATATATGAGGTATAAACTTGGCATGTTATCACATCATCCTAGGATAACCATCCCTTATCAGATCACTGGAGAATGTCACCTTCAATTAGGCATAAAGCCTCTGTCGGGTCATAAAATCCAAACATATATTTCCTACACAACATCATTATATCATCATGCCTCATCAAGGCTCATAATCATCACCACATGCAACATAAAGATATCTCAACATTCACAATTGATAATGTCCATTCAACCTGCAACATAAGGGTTACACAAGTAGGAGAGAGAAATACCCCAACACATGCTAATTATTCAAGAAAGTAAACATTGAACACCATTTACTCAAGATTAGGGTTAGGGTTTCTCATAGCTAGCTGATTAGAGTTTCCAAATAGCATATGACCTCATCCTTAACTATCATTACATCCCATGTTATTAGAACATATAGAGTTAACATTATTATCATCATAGTCAACTCCATATTGACCAATGAAAACTTTAGTAGTTGATCACTGAAGGTCATGCACATAGTTGATCGCTTAACATTAGGGTTGACCATTGAAAACAAAAGTGCATGGTTGTTGAAAACTATGATATTGTATGATCATCGGTCGCTGATGATCATGCACCCAACTGATCGCTGAAGATGGAATTCTTAGCGACAATTCATGAGGGGAGATCAGTGACCAACCAACATGGCTAAGGGTCATTGTTCATAGAGCAAAACACCCATCTAAGCAATCAAAACAGCAACAAGGTCAATGATCAAAAACATTCTCATCGACCAAGAACCACCACCAAACCTTCGACCACTCAAAGGAAACCACACAACGGCCCTAGTACATTCAGCTTTGATTGACCGAAGGATATGCTACTAAGAACCATCAAGAGAGAGGTAAAATCTCAAAACCAAGACAAAAAATATGATCAATGCCATGAAACCAAACCCAAGCATGAAGATGGGTTCATGATGGAAAGCATCATTCAAAACCCTAGAAATTCGATCACCAACATAGGAAAACCAAATCGTGATAAGAGAGAGAAATCCATGCATCAAATACCTATAATGAAGAACTAAAATCTCCATCTTTCATATAGAGTCTGAATTAAAACATGGTAGCAAAACCATTAATCAAGACGCATGTAAGAAACAACAATTCCATCATCACTTGGATTTCAGGTACAAGAATTAGGGTTTAGGAGAAAGAGTAATCTATACAAGAGTACTTTGTAATCTTAAACCCTACATCAACATAACATCATCTAGCACTTTATAATCTATACAAGACTTTACATCCTTTAGATATGAGCTTTTTAGCTTTAAGAGAGGAAATTATTATATTATTACAAAATCCACTTCCCTGAGGGATCACTACAGGAGAGGAATGAGGTTGAGAGAGAACTACCATCTTGTTTCTACAGTCAATGTAAGCATGATATGTGTATAGCCAATCCATGCCAAGAATAACATCAAAGTCTTCCATGTAAGAGAATGAATTCAAAGGGCATGTCATGATTTTCAAATTTTAGAGGGAGGACATCGGTTTTCTGTAATGTAGTGAATATTTTTCCACTAGGAGTTGACACATCCAGAATGTATCCCAAGTCCCTTATATGTAAGTGCAGCATTGAGGCCAGATTTCGAGAGATAAACGTATTTGTAGATCCATAATCAAACAATGCTTTAACAGGATGTCCATTCAAGAAAACAATGCCTACACAATATAATTATACTTTAAATATTTGAAGGCAATTGAACAAGATATTAGACATATGAAAAAGATTCAAGGTTACCTTCGACAAGCTGGTTCGGATTTGCCCTAGCCTCCTCTGCTGTTACTACGAACACCCTGGCATTACGGTGTCCCTGAGGGGGTGGAGCACCCGCTGGAGGTTTGCCAAGGATAGATGCATTGGGGCACTTGGCAAGGAAATGCCCCTCCTTCTTGCAGTTGTAGCAAACCGGCTTGGTGTAGCGACAAGGCCCGTCATGTCCTCATCCACAAGTCTTGCATTTACTGCGGTAATCCATCAGCTTGTTATTCTTTGGTCCTTTCTTCCCTGAACCTCCTCCTTTCCCTGATCATTTATTATGTCCGGGGTGGAACTTCTTGAACTTTTCTTCCTCAGTGGTGGTCAACCCTAAATATCCCATGCTAGAAGGCTTCTGCAATCCCTGCTCCCTTTCCTTCTTAAGGGCCATGTCTAGGGCTTCATCAATGCTTCGGGGATGAGAGAATATAACTAGGGTTTTCAGGTGTGCGGAGAGACAGTCTACATAGTGCTCAGTGAGGCGGTCCTCAGTCCGGATAGGGGCATAGCGTTCCAGAAGCCTAAACTTCTGGGTATAATCGGCCATTGAGAGACTGCCCTGCCTAAGCTCCATGTACATCTTCTCTTTCCTCTTCCTCTCTGCTATGGGCATGAAACGGTCGGTGAAGAGGGTCTTGAAGGCTTCCCACCCCAAGTTGTCTACTTCCTCTCCCCGGTTCCCACCATAGTTCTCCCACCAGATCTTCGCCCCTCCCTTAAGCAAATGGGTGGCGAATTTAACCTTCTTTTCTTCAGGCACTTCTAGGGTACGGAAGGCATTCTCTATGGAAAGGACCCAGGCCTCAGCCTTGTCCATGACTTCGGGTTGGTCTTCCCCCCAAAAGCTATCAGGGTTCAGCTTAATGAAGTCTATCACCGTCACTTCCTTTTTCCTAGAGGAGCTAGGTTCAGGGGTTCCTTTGGTGGCGAGGGTTTCCATAAAGTCTAGAAGGATTTTCTTCTGTTCCTCTCATCTTTCCTTGGCCTCAGCATCAAGATCAGGTACTTCGGAGGTTTCAGGTTTTTTTCTCTTCTTAGAGGATGATTCCTCCGAGGCCTTTGAGTTGTGAGTTTTAGGAGGCATCCTGTAATTAATATAAACATATTAGGTCTATTACTTCAACAATTATTCTCATCATTATCTTTATTATCATCACATGATATTTCATTATTCTCATTTATTAATAATTAATGTTCTGAATGTTATGGTTTATGGAGGATATCCTAAAATCCTTATCAGTCGATCCTTAGGACTTCCTAAATAGAGAGACTCCTTCCTAACCTTGTAACAGAGGTAAGAGGGAAAATTTAATTTTATTTTAAAACATAGATGAGAGGGAGAAATTTTCCTATAGAAGAGGTGAGAGGGAAAATCTATAGATGAGAAGGTTCTTAAATTAAGGTACGCCTAAGAATAGGGGACACTTAGGATATCGGCCAGGTAGACTTATACTGCCATAAAGGTAGCCTCGTGATTGCCAAGCTAAGTGGCTCGGAGACTTTAGTCAGACACATGACAGATGCTATCCTAGACACCTCCACCCTTCATATCCCTAACTCAAGGACTACCCTAGACTCAAATAGGGTGAATGAAGTTCATGTGACTTGATGTGTGAACATTGGCTCTGATACCAACTGTGACGACCCTGATTTCTATATACTTTCCATAGTGACATTCACAGATATGCGTGCACTCATATCTATAGATGTCAAAAGGGAAAATACAAGAGATCAAGGTAATCAACTAAAATCAGAGATTGAGCCAAGATCTAGTCCACATCATCATATAATGCCACACGAACATTCATTCATATAAAATAAAGTCATTACATATGGAGAGAAAATATTGTTCTAGAGAAGTTAACTTTATTACATAGGATCTCAATCATCCTCAACATCAACTAGGAGAAGAAATAAACTAACATCTAGCAATAAATAAGAGAAGAGGAAAAGATCTATCTAATATGTCCTCCTTGTTTATTATTTTATGCCTTCAGGTACTTTGAGCATGCATTTCACTTTGTTGTCAATTGTTCCTTGCACCTAGAAAATACGAGAAACAAAACATCAACAAAGTTGGTACGTGGTAAAAATTTATACTAATAAGGTTGCATAAAGAAAAATATTTGAAAAAGAAGGAAAGAGAGATAAAACCATTTCTTAAGGGGAAAATCAAGTAAACACCCTTTTTATTACATTCATTTTGATGTGGTTGTACTACACCTATTGCACTTGACTTACATCTAGTGTGGGCAACAGAATATCATCATACATCTAACATGGGCCAAGGAATCATACATCCATGTTAGGCAACATACATCCACACCAGGCTATGTGCTCTAGTAGCTACAACCCATCATGATCATTTATGTTTCTCTTAAATTTGGCGAAGTATACTCATACTAGTCAACCAAGCAATCATATCCAAATATGAACATTCAAGATATTACATAGCATAGGCAACCAGAAATCTAGTCTTATACTTATAAGACCACGTACCTGCTTAATTAGATCAGATATTCCAAAGATTTAGAATCAATCAAGGATTAAGTCACCCTGCAAAGAAAGCAAGGGTACAACATTACTATTGGTCCATGTGACCAAAACTAAGATATGCTATTAGTTATAATTCCTTTTATGTTATCTAATTCAGATCAGGGATTTTCCCTATTTTATTTGAGTTTAGAGATGTTATCATGTTTGATCCATCATTACTTTGTTTACTTAAAAGATAGCATTTAATTCATCAATTAGCATATTTCCAAAAACTAGGGTTTCTAAGATGATTCGAATAAAAGGGGAAATACAACCCTTAAGATATTAATGGTTCCATAAGATCAGGTTTCGAATTAGAATTCAGGGTAAAATTATGATCACTAATCGTCATCTAGTGATATCAGATTTCGTATAAAGATATACCTATAATTTCATGTAGAAAGAGAAAGTTGAAATTAAGGTTTCTTCTAATCCTTTGATCACTTATCAACTTAGAATAGGATTTCGAGTTATTTAGAAATCAGGGTTTCATCTAATGGTTACAAACATTTTAGAAGTCATATATCATCAAGAAAGCCATTTTTAATAATTAATTATGATCAAGGAGGTCCTTTAGGCTTTAGATAGTTATTTTTGAAATATGAAACGGATCTAGGTCCTGATCAGATTTTATTTGGATAGAGAATATTTTTATGGTCAAAAAGGTATATAGGTTCACTATATTCCGACATTCCTAGCATTATCTAGGATTTTTCTAAGAAAATCAATTTTCTATAGATTAAGATAAATAAGGAAAGGATTTTACCTTGATCAATGGTCGGATCCAACTGGATCTACGGCTCAGATTGATCCAATGATTTGCATATGATTTGTGGATTGCTGAGATGGCGTTCGATGATTGGTCTGAGCAACTTGAGGCTGCTTGTGGCTTCAGTTGTTTTGCGTTGAGGTCTGCTGAAGGGGTGTCCACTGATAGGTCCAGCTGGGTCCACGTTGGCACCTTGTTAGCTTCACGCCTTCCCCTCCTCCTTTGTTGTTTCTAGATCGAACGACAAGGTAGGATCTTCGGCGAGGTCCCTTTCACTCCTGAGTGTCGCTGGAGGGCAGGTAAAGTGGAGAGTGCATTCGCGTGCTCGTTCCGAACCCAGACAGCCAAGCCACTGATTGTGGCTCCCTGTTGATTGGTGCGTCGCTACAGCAGGGGGGAGAGCTCACTGGTGGAGGATGTGTTCGAGGGGGAGAGGAGATCACGGTCAGGTGAGAGAGGTTGCAGGTGCTTGCGGTGTCCAAGGGAAGGTGTTAGGATGATGGATTTGGCTCGATAAGGGCTGTGGTAGCGAGGTGGTAGGAGGTCTGGAGGTTGAAGATGACCGGTTGGGGAGGGAGTTCAGATAACATAGCATGCAATCGATGTTGGGGGATGAGAAAAGGAGGGTTGGCGTAGCTCTTGGAAGCCTTAAATAGGCACCACGAGGCCTTGGGTTGCCTCCCCCAAAGCAGCCAACTATTCCATGACGCCGCCATTGGGCATTTTCAAATCCCTGATCGTTAGGGATATTTGTTGGGCTCGTTGGAAAGATGAGGAGAAACTGGAACTGAAGAACCAACTTTGACGAGATATGATCAAGGGGTGAGAGAGAGATGAGGGTTCAAAAAAATGGCGCTACTGAGTAGGCCGCGTTCTGTGAGAAACGGGTGAGGAGGACGACTCAGTCGTCTCTTCCACTGGATCCGGATCCGGATCCGGGCCAGGGTCCAACAAGATGTGATAGCTAATATATACATAGTTTTCAATTGCTTATATATCCTAAACGGTTACTCCAATTAACTTGAAATTTTGAGGAGAGCTTCATGACCTTATTGAGTGACTATGGTATAATTATGGGGTTCAAATTCGGAGGTTTGATATGTTTATTTACTAAATAGATTATCACATGCATTCTATCATCATAGCATATTAGGGTTTGCATATTTTGCAATTTGTGACACATATTTGTTCAATTGAGTGAGGGAAGTATATGAGGGTATTTTGGTCAACAAATTTGATAATAAAACTTTTAAGAGAGAGAAAAATATAAAAACTCACTTTGTCACAAGTTCCAACTTTAAATATATCAAATACAACATATTACAAAACATCTCTTAAACCTCACTCTCACTATCCCAAGACTAGAGGAAGGATAATAGACCATCTACTAAACAAGTTATTTCTGTCAAGACCTCAACTAATCTACTCTTGATGGAAACTAACTTGTGACTCCTCTTGTTGGGCTAGACACGTACTTGAAAATATTTCAATAGTGTGTGTGAGCTATAGGCTAAGTGCATGGAAAACCATGAAGAAATCATGATAATTTAGATATTATAGTGGTAATTAAATTATAATACATAAGAGTATAAGCTTGACAATTGAAATCTATAAGTTATTCAACATGGAAGAAGTAACATTATTAATTGCACTAAGGAAATCAACTAAATTCATTAAATAGTATTCTATTCCCTTTATTATGCCATGAACATTCATGAAGTGTACTATGACATGCGAAAGTATAATAGCAAGCTACAGTCTTACTGTACAAGACTTAGAGTAGACCCGAGACTCTAAGTCTACTAAACTAGCTCCCTAGTCTGTAATGGGGCCTCGCCATGTATGGCCTTGGCGACTAAACAGCTGGCGAAATAAACTGGACTGCTTCTCTAAACTTGGATACTCATGAGGAGATTCAAAGTACTTGGCTTAGCTACCTACATCAGTGGTTCCACAAGAGTTGACAAACTGAGTGATATCTAAACTAACTAAACTGTATTGGATACCATCAAAATCAAGTTGATGTTGGGTACCTCACTAATTTGAGGAGATCATCTTCACTGAGCTTAGTCTCGCGTACCTCTATGGTACGCTCCAACTACCTCATCTTGGACTCTACCCGTTGATAAGAAAGTTTCCTCCTTTACAATGCAGACCTTCAGGATGGATTATATGGTGTTCAGGGCATCTAAAGTCTATTTAAATTTTTCAACTCCACTAATAGATTAATATGTAATGTTCTTAGCTTAACTATGTACTTAAGCTTCAACTTTCATTTTCTGAACATTGACCTGATGACGATCAACAAATTCTACTTGAACGAATACATTGAGCATACTGAATAATACTAGAAAGAATTACTTTTTGGACTTTCCAAGTATTTGGCTAGAAACAAACATCAAAAACAAACCACAGATTCACGACACAATCCAGTGTTATAGAAATTAGGGTAAACTAGGGAATGCAGTGCCTCTAATACTACCATTAGGGTTCACTACAATATCACAACTAAATTATTATGGGTTGAATGCATATAGAAGACATCATAGATATGTTGAATCAATCAATTGCTCAACTAAAATCTTATAGTTTGTCTAAATCAATCGAAGCCAACATTCAAAATACAAGGCAGTAAATGATCTTTACAATTTTTTGTTTTTTAATATAAAATCAAGGTTAAGAGATGATTTTCCGCTCACCTGGATTTGATACTAGGTTACTGGTCTAAGATCTAGGCTTTCTAACTATTGTGATTATTTAACTCGAATTCTCTTTTAAATTTATTTAATGTCACTATAATCTAAATAGATGTAATTTAGTTCTCAACCAATATGAATGAATTGTCCCTTTTATGTCTGTTAAGGTATTTTTAAGCACTACAACTCATTAGACATATTTAATTATGTCTGAAGTATTTTTAGCCTTATAAGTTGGATGATTATATTGATGTAGGTATAAAATCCAAGAGTTTACCTTTTGGTAGTGTCAGTGATAACAACATGCACACAAGAGGTTGGCCCAACCCAATCCTCTCGTACTAGGGTTGGCTCTTCCACTCTGGTGACAGGGCGGGCGACCTAAGGCTTAGCAATACTAGAGCTTAGGGGAGGGGCATGGATGGCAAGTGGACGCCATCCTTCTACCCCAGGGCCTCTTCTCTGTTCAATCTCCATCAAAATGTCAAAGGGTGGTGATCGTCAGCTCCTCTTCATCCCTTCCTTTTCATGTTGCAGCTGTGTGGAGCGCCAGACCTTTGGTCTTGTCCTGCGTCGAGCGGCGGTGTTGGGAGGTGGGACTGTGTTTTGCCCTCTCGTTAGGCATAGGGTTGCCCAAAAGGTAGTGTGGTGTTGGTGGTTATTGTTTCCTTTGAAAGATATGTTGGTAGTGGGTCTCCCCCCTTCAGTAGTTCGTGTTTGGTTTTCTTGTGTGTAAGTTGTTATCGTAGTTGAAGTAGATCCAACAATTGTTTTTTGTGACCGAGAGAACTCTCGAGGCATGAGAGGGTGTTGTCCTATCACCCCCTCATGTCCTGCATTGAACCTCTTTTTAAAAATTCTCATTTCTGGGACAAGGTTCAGTGGATTAAAATGGAATTGACTCTATTTTTCATTTCCAATCTAGAAAATGATACAAAATATTGAGATATTTCAATAAAATTGCATTCCACGCTCATATATAGGTAGCCAAATAACTCGAGAAAGGCAATTTTTACAATAAAAAATCATTGCACAACTCAAATGCAGATCATACCTCCAACTCAAGAGAATGGAAAGGAAGCATACACGATAATAAAATAATGAAGCCGATGAAGGTTAACCAAGTTGACATCAAAGCAACTTTGACTAGTCGAACGTAAACTAGATATATCTTCATAATGTATGAAAAGATGAGATTTTTATTTTTAAGTGGAAGTTCAAGTATTCAAAGATGAAAATTTGATTCACATAGCACATCATGATATACATACCAAACTCCTATTGGTCCAAAAAAAGTTTACAATGATCCCTTGGCAATCGTCACCAATAGTCATACATGTGGATTGTATTGTCTACTATTCTTTAAGCAATTCTATAACTACCTTTTAGTATTGGCGTGTGTAATTTTGAATATATTGTTGTCACTTATTAAAGTCCTTACGGACAAATAACGGTGTAACAATCATACAAAGTGACCCATCACTTCTTTAATTTCATTCATATTTTTTTGTGTACCTCTATTTGAATGAATGTGTAATGTTGCATATCAATGTGTTCAATGTGCAATGCAAAAAGAAATACATTTGATACAGTTACAGTTATACTTTTATAGTATAGTATTCAAAAATACATATTGTATTCAAAATACACTCAACAATACTAATCATTACCCGACCATTACTGGGACGTCACCCAGTATAATTCCAGATTTGGGCATGTGATGTCCGTCACGGTCAGTCAAAAAAACAAGCGTGCTTACCCTTCGGATTTCCATTTACGAGTCAAGAATATTTACCACTTTTCAATTGAGTATCTACTGTAATTAATCAGGCACAAAACTATTAGCCATGAGAATCATGAGATCCAAGATTCGACAGGTTGGCCGACATCTGTGAGTAAATCCGGATTACCCAGGAAAGCAGTACTTTGAACCCCAGAAAAATAAAGTACTCTCATACACAACTCTTCCCTCAGTGCTAAACATGTCTACTCAGGGAACTGGACATACAATTGCTTATAAGGGCCAGTTTGGATACTCCCTTCCGGAGTACTATATATTTACATGTAGTATGACATTCGTGACTGCCACCATTAAAGAAGGCCCTGAAGCAACTAAATGTTGTCAGTTTCTTTTAAAACAACTCTAAATTCAACACAAATACATGATTTGTCAATGTCAAGCAATTTTGCTGTGACCAGAAAAGGTGACCTTCGTCTTCCAGATGCTCTTGTATGGTGCAGCGAGGATAATGTTCAACAGTGGCAACCAGAAATGCCACAGGTGTAACCATGCCGGATTTTGATAAGATGCACCAACATAAACCCATCATAGTGGTTTCTCATAGATGAGACCTAAGATACACGAAAGCAGTTAGGATGCCTTCTGTGCAGTTCAGTTTTCAACTGTATTGTTGGCCGCATGTATTTCATACTGACATTTGAGTGAAACCCCATAAACAAAAATATTTCTCATTGACGTAAAAGAGATATTAATTAATTAGTTAGGGATAAAGCATCCAACTGCCCAAGGCATGGAAAAACTTTACCAAGTGGATGTGTTGAACAGTGCCCTAAAAGGCAGTGGTTTTCATAAAGCTACTCGGCCAATTGTATTTACATATAACGGTACAAAAAAATAATAACAAGGTAATATCAAAAAACAATTTAGTCTGCCTCCGCAAAATAGACTTGCCTCCGGATCGCTCTCAGGAACTATTTTTCATTTAAAGACTAAAAAAATGCTGTCCCTCGACCAAAGCGGGCCATCAAGATCAGCTCCTGGATGACATTGATATGTGAGCAGGGAACAAAATACCTACAAAAGCAAATGCAGTATATAGTCAAGGACAGACAGACAATATACTAGCCAATTGAGTAGTAGTCAAAAAGCATTGATGTCTTCTAATACCAATTGAGGTGTTTTCAATGGGGCCACTTCAGTGTGCCTTTATGGTTTTTCGTGGGTGCTAGGACCTCATTGAGGTCTTTGCTCATCTTTTAGAGTTTTACTGAAAACTTTGAATTGTGCTCTGCCTTATATCGTTGGCATTCCTTTGTACTTAATATTTATTGGATATGGGTGCCCATTCAGCTCTGTCTAACACACGCATCCTTTTGTGTTAGGCCATGACAGGTGTCTCACTCAAAAGTGGATGGAAAAAGACTATGAATGCTTCAAAGTTCCAGGTCTAAATCTTTTGTACCCATTCTATGTACCCACTTCTGTGCCCACAACATCTAATTCTTTGATCTGTCGGGCCCATGGTGCAGTGTAGAGTTGGAATGTGTGGGGCACATTGTCCCGGGCATAGAGGATGTGAACCCCAAAGTTCCAACCCACACTCTCACAAACATCCCTCTGTGTGTTCCATAATGTGACTGGTGCCATTAAGAACTGGATGGAGAAAGCTTTGAATGCTTCAGATTGCCACATCACGAGCACGGAGTATTGCTCTTATTCTAATTCCCAAAGATGAAGAACGCTAGTCTATGTGTCCCTCTTTGGTTGGAGATCGAGATTACGAAATCCGGACCGCGTTAGTCAATAGATCCGGATTAGTATCGGGATTCGATCATGTTTTTGTTTGGCTATCCAATCACATTGCAAGCACACATTAAATTGGACTAAACTCGGAATTTGTGTTTTTCAATCTGACATATAAAACAAAATAACACAAAAGATAGAGCCAAATCCGAAATGTGATCCCAAAATCATGTTGATAGCAGGACTAACTTGGTCTGAATTAGAGGATTACGGAATCCAAAACGGACCTCATCAGTCCGATTTTTGCCAAACAAAACAAGACTAACGCCTACGTGGCACAAAAAAAGTGTCTAGTCCGGATGGGATCCCGAACCAAACAGCCCCTATTGGACACAGTCGGCCAACTACATGTCTCAAGCAATGTTTCCATAATCGGTCTACTAGTGACCGCGATTGGATCCGACTAATTAGAGCTGGGGCAGACCGGTGTTGAAGAACTGACAAGACCAGAAATGTCGTCAACATGACATCATCAAAATAAAGAACCAAAAAAGTCAAAGTGGTCTCTTGGTTACAAAAGTAATACTTGTTGGACCAGTCAAACGGCGTATGTATGTGGGTGTATGTATTGTATATACACATGTATAGAAATAATAAGTATATATACGTGAATATTTTTGTATTTTTAATGTGTGTTAAAGACAGTCAAATTCGAATACACGCGTGTAATGGGGACAGAATACACACCAGTCGTTTTTCATATTGTAACATTTAATTTTAAATTTTAAATTATTAACCTTCTAAGAACAATCTATATATAAATCTTGAGCTCGTTCGCAGATTTATAGTCATGTATATAAAGACAAAAAAATGATATACTTGAAATTGGTAATGTATGTTCATTTTAATGTCCTTGGATGGATCAATTACGCTCGTCTAAATGAATTCAAATCTTGTATTTCTAAGATTTATTATAAGAACGAATATTAACTATTTGGATTTCTCAAAAATCTGGTCTTGGTGATAAACACCACTTGACTATATGGTACACGGTGTTCGAGCATGGTTCATATACATACATAGATACATATATATACATAAATATATTGATGCGTCCTCGAGAGGACGGGTCAAACTTTAAATTTATAACCTGAAACCTTCAAGAACCCCCGCAACTTTATTACGGGGTCGAAGTAAATATACAGGGTGGAACACAGGGACGTGGGGACGCTTAGGACGCTTAAGATCTTATTCTTAAGTCAGATAAGCCAAACCGATAGTCGATAAAAGTATGGAGCTAGAACTAGTCTAGCATATTGTCACGAAATAAAACAGAGTCCGTAAGATTCTACTAATCAGAGAGGAGTTCCTGGCTATGTAACCACAAGTTGGGCAGTCTATGGACCCGTTCTCAGGTGTAGACAACCCTCAAAACACCCGAGCAAGCAACCTACATCCATACATGGTACGTACTGTGGTATTTGTTCCTGTGGGGTCATCCCACTCGCTCTCGCGTAGCGTGACTAAAACTCATTAATGACATGAAACCTCCCTCGAGGAATGACAAATCAGCACCCTAGAATATTCTAGATACCCTCTCAGGTCTATGTTCCGAGGTGCTAGGAACAGGTGTTCTGGGCAGAACTAGGTAGTGGGCCCGACCGTGCCGGGTTGGCCCGGCCGTGCCCAGGTCTAACAGTTCTGCACAGATCACCTTGAACCGTCCTCCTTTCAGATTTCGATCCAAACTACTTTCTCTTATCTATTTCTACAACGAATCTCTCGATATAGGTAGAAATAGAAGTTCAAGCAAGAAAGAGATCAACCAAACTAGCAATCATAACCAGAAAGAGAAGATAGAACAGTAAACATACTAGATCTGAAATAAAATTGTTTGCTTAAGGTAAAAATACATAAACATGCCCAAAACGGGCTACATAGCCAAGAAGGAGCTCAACTAGCCATGCACAAGAATAGTTCGCACCGAATAAAGATGGAAGAACATCTTTTGTATAGAAATAAAAGAGAACAATAGAAGAAAGGAAAAGAAGAAGAGATTTAGCCCGTAGAGAAGATGTGACTCTCTCTCCTTAGCCTCCGTATAGGCCAGATCTCGTCTTTAGGTCGTCCTCCTTGGTCTTCTGGACTGCTTGGCCTCCTCTTTGATTCTGCCCCAAATAGTAGCTTGGTGGTGTATGAAGGTGGAAGATGGCTGAGAATAGTGGGATATGAGTGAATGGTGGTGGAAAATGGTGGGAAATGGAAGCAAACAGGAGGGAAAGACGTAGGACGAGTACTTCAGCCTTTCTAGGCCTCAGAACTCTCCCACGGGGCTCTGGGAACCAAAACATGGAACCTCCAAAAATTCGGAACCCCCCTCCAGGTTGCGAGGGGTAGGTATTTATAGGCAAAGGCGAAAGATGGTCGCGGCACCTACCTCGATCGCGACCGTGCCAAGCCTCGGCCCGGTCGGGCAGAGTGTCAGTCGAGGTAAACTCCACGGTCGAGGTAGATGCCTCGGTCGAGGTGGATCTCGCGGTCGCGGTCGAGGTAGACTCCACGATCGCGGTCGTGCCGCGGTCGAGGTGGATCCCGCGGTTGCGGTCGAGGTAGACTCCACGATCGCGATCGTGTCGCGGTCGAGGTGGACCCCGCGGTTGCGGTCGTGCCCTCGGCCCAACCATGTCGATTGTCAGTCGACACAACATTTTGGCCGCAGTCGTGGCATTGTCTTATTGGCTACGGTCGCAGCATCCTCCTTGGTCGCAGTCGCGGTGTTATGGCTCAAACCCAACCCCACAGGGGGGCTATTACTAGTAGTCGATGGGCCCGCGTCGATGAGTCTTTTAATTGACGAGGATGCATTCTGATAAAGAAGTGGCCATCGAGAATAGGGTCCAAGATATCAAAAGTTTCTTGGGCGCACTAGTCGGTTAGCGAAACCACCGTCTCCTAAGTTGGTGCACATAGTGCGATGCTTAGTCCACCGTGGTCGTGATAGATGGAAGTCTAGCTGCTGCAAAAATCATGTGTTGGGGAAAAATATTGGAGAATAGACGTCTTTTCAGGTTCGGTGCCTACAAGTCCCAAAATTGGCTAGTTGAGCAACTTTATCTATGAAAAGATATACATTACTAAAAGATAAGGATCTAGGGTTATTTGGGGCATATTAAGGCTATAATGACACAAAATCATAAATAAATGCTTAGTATAAATGCCTAAATTTGGGTATTATCAACCACCCCAAGCTTAAACATTTGCTTGTCCTCAAACAAGTGTGCTCAAAGAACAAAAAGATAACATCCAAATTAAGCATGGCGATAAATGCTAAAGTTAAGAAAAATAGTTTAAAACATTAATTCTTGACTCGTGTCGTTTCAGAACAAACTCCCACCAATCGAGCACAATCCTGCTAAAGGATGACCAAAGAGTGTCCATGCAAGATTAAGTGAATTCACTGCAACCCGTCGATACTCATGAGGGTTGAATCATAATTATAGAACATAAAAGAATTGTCACATAGGTGATCACACGGGTGATGAGCAATGAGCCTTCATCATGTTTCATGTAGACCAATCGAGAACAACACGCCTCCCACTTGTTCAGGTCCTAAAAAGTAACAAAAGAAAAAAGACTCTAATGACTTCTGAGGATCCCGGTCTGCGTCAGGTTGGTCCATGTAACGAGCAACAGTCCCTACAGTCCGAGCCAGTTGACCCAAAGCAGTGAGACGAACTCCTCGTACTGTGCTCGAACCATGCTACTGGGATGATCTCATAGGTCTCCTAGGGTCTCCTAGGGGCTCCTAGTGAGCCATCGGGGTGGCACTACCAAGCACGACATACCCACGTTCATGAGCGCAGTCATACATCGGTTGGGCACCATCCTCAACTCTCCTAAAATAGAAAACAACGTTCATTTATTCACACTCAGGCTTTTATTCTCTGCATTCTATTTTTATAGCCTTGGGTGAGAACTATTTTGATATTTTTGGGATCTTGTGGGCGGCCAAGCCTCTTTTGCAAATTTTTAATTTTTCATCTTTTTTACTCAATCTAAAGTGAGAGGGCACGCAGACCATCAAGGAAAACACCTCAACCTAATTGTAGCTCAAAATTCATCATTATCCGATTGATACTTGTATGAAAGGATAGTAATTATGATTCAAGGATCCTTAGAGTAGAGGCAAGTTTGTGAAAAACGCGGCTTGGAGTTTTGATCAAACTATAGCTCCTTACAACGGTCGTCCTATATCCTGGATTTGTCATCCACAGCATTGATCAAGATAATAATGTTTTAAGCTATGAAAAAGACGCATAACCTTAGCTTTATTACCAAACTTAAGGAAAGAGTCAATGAGCAAGTCAAGCAAAAGATCAAGCAGTTTAAGATGAGAATTGTGCATTTAGGCATAAGGATAAGCATTTAGTTCTAAGATTTATATTGCACAGCCTTAATTGCAAAGCTACAAATTACAAAACAAAGTCTGCAAAAATTTTAAAATTTATAATAAGTGCACAGAGTAAAATGCATGCATGAAAAATGAAGAGATAGAAGGGCGACTAGCCCTACCACGCCAAGCTTAAAACTTTGCTCGTCCTCGAGCAAGCCTTAAACTTAGTATAGTAGGGAAGGAATGCATGGATGTACGGGAAAGAATTTTATTGATGTCTTAGTATGATGCATGTATGCTAGGATATATTTAAGCAGTTAGAGGAGGTAACTATCTAAGCAAGAACGTGAAAAAAAAATTATTTTTAACAAAAAGATAAAAGAAAGAAGTAAGAGGAAGGGGGTGGCTGCCCCCACGATACCGACACTGGGATCCCAAATCCTAAGTTTTGGGACCAGTGTCACATGTGTCTTGCCAATGGGGTCCGCCATGTAGGAGAACAAGAGGTGGAAATTTGAGCCCTTCTGAGTCTGAAGTAGAGGAATAAAATCCGGCGACTCAATGAACTCATCCTTGTGCTGGAATTATCTTGAACTTCACTGAGATGAATTCTTCGACAAATCATCCTCAAGGCACCTTTCAATGTATGAATATGAATGAGAAGGTCCTAGGATGTCGACACAGGATGAGATGGAGGGAAGAGGTTGAAAGTTTTCTAGAGGACTCTTGTCTTCTCCCTCCACCTTTGAACTTGAGGTTTGATGCTCAGATAAATTTTTATATACAGTCTGAGTCATCCAATCATCTTTTGAATAAGAAGTATGCCCAGTTGAATTTGTTTGCAGTTCTACAACCCCAAGCTTGTCACCTTCTTTGGGGTTCGGGTTATCTTCATGCTCAACAGCCATGTTGTGGTGGATTGTCCATCATGCTCCGTCGATGTCTACCAAGCCTTGTAAGGGAATGGTAGCGCATATCTACTCGTACTACTCTAGCTCGTCGTCATCAGTATACTCACTCCACTGAGATGAATAGTCGTCGTCGTCATCCTCACCAAACAAATTGTTACAAATCATGGTCGGCGTACTGCTCAAAGCGAAGTGACATGTCTCAATATGAGAGATATCACACTGGTCTGGGTCGATGTCTGATTCAGGTTCCTCAAACTGACCTCCCTGTTGCGAGGTTGTTTGACTTCCCTGGTGAGGATAGGAGTCATCACCGTCATATAACCATTCATGCATATGGCTTGCATGTTTCATTGGTTGATCAGCCGAATCATCTGGATGAAATGAAGGGTTCCCCTGGATGGGTGAGTCTTCACCAAAAAATCATGGTGAATCCAGTTGATAGCCTGAATAGGATGTTGAGGCATGTTCCATATCAGGCCCAATGGTATGGTATTGATGATTGATGTCTTTATGATTGTGCTCTGACGCTTGTAATCGTGTGGCAACTAAATCGATGAGCTCTTCAAGCCTCCTGCCATGTTCAACATCCTTGTCATGAAGTTGTTAGACATGAGCAGCAATACCTTCAAGGTCCGTCATTTCCGCCATGCACTTCTGTTAGAAACTCATTGTATCAGACTGATGCACTTGGACGAATCCTTATTCAACAGCATGAAGTATACTTCTATTGTGGCATGTGATCTCAGTGGCTACTTGGAGCTGATGATCCCGGTTTTTTAGTAGTTGCTGGAGCGGATCGACATTTTCTTGGAGATGAGGAGCTAAGGAGGAGGTGAGTGCGTTGACACTTTCTCCGGCTAGCTCCACTGCTCTAATCAACTCTTGATCCAACGTCAACGAGGATCTCGAGGGCTGATCTGCCATCTCCTTTGTTGGAATTTCAACATATGACGACGGTGGAGGCGAGTATAGTTCGACTAGTTGTAGAGCACGACCTTCAATTATTTGCCAACAGTCGGAACTGCGGAAAAACTCAGGAGGACAGGTGGACAAGATGACCTGCCTTGCTGAAGCAAGGTCCATGGCTGAAAAAGTATAAGAAAAAGAAAAGAAAAGTTATTCAGTATATATGAACAAGTATGTGTAAGACAAAAGAAGAACTATGCATATATATACAGGTTTATGGATGACAGAACAAAATCTTTCGGGGTGTAAATGTAGAAAACTACGTCCCCGGCAACGGCGCCAAAAGTTGATGCGTCCTCGAGAGGACGGGTCAGACTTTAAATTTATAACTTGAAACCTTCAAGGACCCCCGCAACTTTATTACGGGGTCGAAGTAGATATACAGGGTCAAACACAGGGACGTGGGGACGCTTAGGACGCTTAAGATCTTATTTTTAAGTCAGATAAGCCAAACCGATAGTCGATAAAAGTATGGAGCTAGAACTAGTCTAGCAAAATGTCACGAAATAAAACAAAACAAAGAAACGAAAACAAAACAGAGTCTGTAGGATTCTACTAATCATAGAGGAGTTCTCGACTATGTAACCACAAGTTGGGCAGTCTATGCACCCGTTCTCGGGCGTAGACAACCCTCAAACACCCGAGCAAACAACCTACATCCAAACATGGTACGTACTGTGGTATATGTTCCTGTGGTCATCCCACTCGCTCTCGCGCAGCATGATTAAAACCCATCAATGACATGAAACCTCTCAAGGAATGACAAATCAGCACCCTAGAATATTCTAGATACCCTCTCAGGTCTAGAATGTTCTGAGGTGCTAGGAACAGGTGTGATCTGGGCAGAACTAGGTAGTGAGCCCGACCGTGTCGGGTTGGGCCCGGCCGTGCCCAGGTCTACGGTTCTGCACATATCACCTTGAATCGTCCTCCTTTCAGATTTTGATCCAAACTACCTTCTCTTATCTATTTCTACAATGAATCTCTCGATATAGGTAGAAATAGAAATTCAAGCAAGAAAGAGATCAACCAAGCTAGCAATCATAACCAGAAAGAGAAGATAAAACAGTAAACATACTAAATCTAAATTAAAACTACTAGCTTAAGGTAAAAGTACATAAACATGTCTAAAATGGGCTACATAGCCAAGAAGGAGCTCAACTAGCCATGGACAAGCATTGTTGGCACCGAACAAAGATGGAAGAACATTATTTGTACAGAAACAAAAGAGAAAAGTAGAAGAAAGGAGAAGAAGATATTTAGCCCGTAGAGGATAGGTGGCTCTCGCTCCTTAGCCTGTGTATAGGTCGGATCTCGTCTTTGGGTCATCCTCCTTGGTCTTCTAGACTCATTAGCCTCCTTTCTCTTTGATTCTGCCCCAAACAGCAGCTTGGTGGGTGTATGGAGGTGGAAGATGGCTGAGAATGGTAGGATATAGGTGAATGGTGGTGGAAAATGGTGGGAGATGGAAGCAAACAGGAGGGACAGACGTAGGATGAGTACTTCAGCCTTTTTTAGACCTTGGAACTTTCCCACGGCGCTCTGGGAACCAAAACAGGTCGGAACCAAAACGTGGAACCTCCAAAAATTTAGAACCTCCCTCCAGGTCGCGAGGGGTGGGTATTTATAGGAGAAGGAGGAAGATGGTCGCGGCACCTGTCTCAGTCTCGGCCCTGGTCTAGGCCTGATCGTGCCGAGTGTCGGTCGAGGTAGACTCTGCGGTCGAGGTAGATGTCTCGGTCGAGGTAGATCCCGCGGTCGAGGTGGATCCCACGGTCGCGGTCGTGCCGAGTGTCGATCGATACGTCTTGGCTTTGGTCGAGGCGTCGTCTTCTTGGTCGCGGTTGTGGCATCCTCCTTGGTCACAGTCGCGATGTCATTGCCCAAACCCACCCCAAAGGGGAGGCTATTACTGGTGGTTGATGGGCCTGCGTCGATAAGACATCTGATTGGCAAGGATGCATCCTAATAAAGGACTGGCCATCAAAAATATAGTCCAAGATATCAAAAGTTTCTTGGGCTCGCTAGTCGGTTAGCGGGACTACCGTCTCCTAAGCTGGTGCACAGAGTGCGATGCTTAGTCCACCGCGGTCATGACAGATGGAAGTCTAGCTGCTGCAAAAATCATGTGTTTGGGAGAAATATTGGAGAATAGATGTCCTTTTAGGTTCGGTGCCTACAAATCCCAAAATTGGCTAGTTGAGCAACTTTATCTATGAAAAGATATACATCACTAGAAGATAAGGATCTAGGGTTATTTGGGGCATATTAAGGCTATAATGACACAACCATAAATAAATGCTTAGCATAGATGCCTAAATTTGGGTGTTATCATATATGCATACGACTGGGTTTGAATCCTAGTTGTCGCCTTGATTTACCACCCTCTCGGGCGTTCGGCCTCCACCACGGGCGTGGGCGAGGGAGAGGGAATGCCTCTATATATATATATATATATATATATATATATATATATATATATATATATAGAGAGAGAGAGAGAGAGGGAGAGGGAGAGAGAGTCAGGCTAGAATACACTCGAGTGTACAGATTACGCCATACATCTCAATGGTGTTTGCCTATCTAGACCTTGTCTTTCTAAAATCCAATCCATTGATCTTCATGGTTACAATAATAATAGGCCACATGAAATTTGAGCTCATTTGGATGAGTCTAAGTCACTCATCCAAGGACAACAAAATCAACGCACAAAACTAATTTAAAATGCATGATTCTTGCCTCCTTAAGATGCAAGACCTATTAGTATCCAAATGAGCTAAAATTTATTATATAGTATGTTCTTAAGATATTTAAGAAGATCAACGGTTTAAAATTTTCAAAAAGTTACTGCATCTTTAAAAATGATTGAGGTGTACGATGCCTCTGGTACACTCGAGTGTACACTAGCCTGAATCTATATGAGTAAGGCTAGAATACACTCGAGTGTACAGATTACGTCGTACATCTCAATGGTGTTTGCCTATCTAGACCTTATCTTTCTAAAATCCAATCCATTGATCTTCATGGTTACAATAATAATAGGCCACATAAAATTTGAGCTCATTTGGATGAGTGTAAGTCACTCATCCAAGGACAACAAAATCGACGCACAAAACTAATTTGAAATGCATGATTCTTGCCTGAGACCTCTGCTTGTGGCCACAATCCAATCACGAGTGAGCTATATCCTTGCGGGCATATATATACACATATATGTATGTGTACATATATGTATGTGTATATATGTAAGCATATGTAGATACATATGTGTGTGTGCGTGCGTGTGTGTGCGTGCGTGTGTGTGTGTGCGTGTGCGTGCATGTGGGGGGGGGTGGGGTGTGTGTGTGTGTAAAGTCAGGCTAGAATACACTCTAGTTTATGAATCACATATGGGTGCGTGTGTGTGTAGAGTCGGGCTAGAATACACTCTAGTTTATGAATCACATATGAGTCATCATGGAGACTTCCTCTTCTTGACCCCTCATAATCTATGGAGGTCTGACACATTAAGAGTTTGATACCTACTAGTTCCTGCGCAAACCATGCAAATATAAATTCTAGTTTTATAGGTTCCCATTAGCATCCGAACCTAAGACCTATGCATGTGGCCACAATCAGATCATCAACGAGCTACATCCTTGTGGGCGTATATATACAAATATATGTATGTGTATATATGTATGCATATGTCGATATATACATGTGTTTGTGTGTGTGTATATATATATGTGTGTATGTGTGCGTGTGTGTGTGTGTAGAGTCAGGTTGGAATACACTCTAGTGTACGAATCACACCGTACATCCTAGTGGTGTTTACCTATCGAGATCAAATTTTTTGAAAATCTAAATTATTGATATTCACCATTATAATAAATATAGGCTATACGTAAAACTTGAACTCATTTAGATGTTCTAGGTCATTCATGCTAGAATATATACACATATGTGTGTATATATATATATTTATTTATATATAGAGTCAGGCTAGAATACACTCGAGTGTATTCGGAGCAGAATACACTCAAGTTGTTTTTCATGATGCAATGTTTGAGCATTGTTGTCCTCCTCTCGTGCTTCCCCCTCCACCTGTCGCCGCTCCTCCCTCCACCACTGCATTGTTGTCCTCCTCTCGTGCTTCCCCCTGTTCTTTTTTTCATATGTGCAACCTTCCGGACAACCATAGTCATCCCACGTTGAGAGTCTCCTATCTCTCTGGTTGGTTTTCTGCCTGCGACTCATGATGGAATATTGATCTTCCTCATGATGGCGTAGGTTCCTTTATCAGTCTATCTGCCTGACACGGATCTCTTCTGATCTGATGTGTCGGATCCCTGCTACTACTACTGCCCCATAGTGGGTTCTTTATCCGTTGTTTGTTGTTGTTGCGCCGCCTCTTCACTACTGCCCTACCTCTACTCACCATGGCCTCGGTTGAGCTTCCTTGCTCTCTATGTGTTACCATCGTCAAGCTCGATGGCTCTAATTATTATATGTGGTCGGCGTCCTCCGTCCTCTATGTCAAGGCCCAAGGCCGGTACTTACATCTTACTATTGATCATCCTACTACCCCTGTTGCTACTGCTGATGAAAAAAGCAAGAAAACTTATGCACAATGGTCCAAAGACGACTCGGGTGTTATGTCATGGCTTCTTAATAGCACCCAGCCACGGATCAGTCAGTCTTTGTTATGCCTTCATGATGCTAAGGCAATGTGGGACCATCTTTCCCATGTCTACTCCCATCAGCAAAATCCTAAACGTGTTTTTGAAATTTTCAAAAACCTGGCCAAGAAGGAATTTTCTTCTGATGTTTCCATCGAGGATTTCTACAACCAGTGATCTGCTCTGTGGAGTGAGTATGAAATCTACCACCCTTTGACAGCTGACACAAAAAGAAGCCCACAAGCAACGCAATGAACTACAATTGGTTCAATTTCTGGCTGACCTTCCTGCTTCCTTCTCCGACGTGGTCGATCAGATTCTGTCGAGTGACCCTCTGCCTACTCTTCGAGACGTCCTCAAGCGAGTTCAAAGACTACCGTCCATGACCTCCAATTCTGTTATTGAGCATCCTGCTCTAGTAGCTCACACTGCTGACTCTGGACGTGGCCACAGTCGAGGTCGCGACTGTGGCAGACGCCTGCCTCCCACTGGTGGACGGGGGGCTCCTCTACTGCTCCTAGACGAGGTCAAGCTACTGGCCCTCGCTTCTCCAACTGGTGTGGTCATGATAATCACAATGAAGATAGGTGTTAGATCAAGCACGGAAAGCCAGTCTGGGCTAACCAGGCCTCCACAGAAACCACCACTGATGTTGCATCTAACCAACCGGCTACTTAGCCGACTACTAAATGGCTTCGCTCAGAGTTCGAGAAGTTTTTCCACGAGCGCATGACTCGGCTACCTTCGACATCTGTTGTTGGTTCCTCTGTCGTGCTTGCTTCTCCCTCTGCTGGTAATAATAAATGGTGCATTGATATTGGTGCGTCTGTTCATATGGCTGGCAACATCCAATTATTTTCTGCTCTGACTAGAACCTCTAATATTCCATCTGTCACTGTTGCAATTGGCTCTAAGACTCATGTTCATGGCGTTGGCATTGTTCCTCTATCTCAAAAGCTGAATCTCCATTATGTTTTATACATACCACAATTTCCTATTAATTTATTATCTGTCAGTAAAACTGTAAAACAACTTCAGTGCTCCATTAAATTTGATCCCTCTGGTTGTGTTTTGAAGGATCTCCGCATGAAAACGAGGATTGATTCGGGACATGAAGGACCAGATGGACTATATTATTTGGATGGACCGCCTGCAGCTTCTGCTCTTCTGTCTATATCAATCACAGGACTTCAATGGCACTTCCGGCTGAGTCATCTGTTTGCTACAAAATTGAAGCATTTATTTCCTACATTATCTTAAAACAATTTTTCTTGTGCATCTTGTGTTTTGGGAAAACAAACACGGCTTGTTTTTCTTACTAAAAAGGAAATTGGTTCTAAGGTAATTTTTTATATTGTTCATGTAGACATCTGGGGTCCATGCTCTGTTCCGAGTCAATCTGGTGTTAAATATTTTCTGACTTTTATTGATGATTATTCCCATACTACTTGGCTATTTTTGCTCAAAGATCGTGGCACTGTTTGGACAATATCCGAAATACAAACCCAGTTCAATAAATTCATTAAAAAATTTCGTACCGATAATGCCCTAGAATTCATGCAAAAGTTTGTCACATCCTTTTGTTCTGATCGTGGCACTATCCATCAAACCACTTGCCCTTATACTCCACAACAAAATGGTGTTGTTGAACGGAAAATCGCCACTTATTAGAGGTTGCCAGTGTTTTGAAATGCGGCTCATGCGGCCGCATATGCGACCGCTTATGCGGATCGGTCCCTCATCCGCTGCGCATATAGGTAGGCAGTCCTCATTTTGGGCTTGCACTGAATATGCGGCATGCGGCCCATTATGCAGCGCATTTCAAATAGCGGCTCAATTGAAAAAAAAATAGAGACAAATGACCCGAGTCACCCGACACCCTGACCCCCCACCCCGACCCCCACTCACTTTCACACGATTACCCTGACCCCGTCTCTCACTCTCGCGTGAGGCTAGGGCTGCGACTCCTGCAACCTCGCCGGCGTACGAAGACAGGGCGTCTTCTTCTCACGACTGCGGCTATGACTGGCTTCTTCTCACGACGGCAACATCACGGCGACGTCTCCCTGCAAGGAGCAGCGGCGGCGCTAGCCCCTACAAGAAGCAGCAGCGCTAGCCCCTACAAGGAGCAGTGGCGCTAACCCCTACAAGGAGCAGCGGCGCCAACCACGGTGGAAGGAGCAGCGGCCACCACTCCAGCAAGCGGTGACGGCCACCACACAAGTTCCAGGTATGCCTTCCTTTCTTCATGATTTCCCACGATACCTCCTCCTGTCATCCAAACCTTCTTCTCCTCTTCTTTATTTACATGTATCTGATCCCTTCCCTTTTTCTTGTTTTTGTTAGCTTTTATTTCTCCAATTGCCAACAGCTCAAATTCCAGACAAGTCGTTTGTCTGGTGAGCAGGGAGCAGACAATAGGTAGGCAACCCTTCTCCACTTCTTTTGATTGAAATTCCGCCCCCTCTGTCCTCAAATTTCTCTCCCATCAATCTTACTCATCCCTCCCACACAAGTTGCAACAACTTGTAATCCATTTCTTGTTTCTGAATTCCATTCTCTTCTTCACCTAAACCTCTTCTCTATTTATTATTAATTGTACTTCATATTAGTTTGACATCTTGTTTTCATTTTTTATGCTCTTCACGTTTGATTTTAATGCTAAGTATTAACTGTTTGTTTTTATGGTAGTGTGTTTTCTTACTGTCAGATTTTACTGCTAAGTATTAACTTGTTGTGATTGCTCTTTCTGTATTGTTAAGGCGTGCAGTTTCTTCTAGTTTCTTACTGTTAGATCTTGCTTTATTTATTTTATTTGAGATAGATGGAGAGTGGTTGTTCAGCTGCAGGCCTTACAAATACCCAGTCTGAAGAAACACCTCAATCTCGTTACGTTCCAATCAGTTCTACTGATCCGGCATGGAAGTATGGGTTTCAGAAAGACAAATTCAATACTAATTGGGTTATTTGTGGCTTGTGTGAGAAAGAAATCAAAGGGGGAGTGAATCGATTGAAGCAACACCTAGCGCAAGTCAAGGGCAATGTGGCCCCATGCCGTCTTGTTGATAATGATATAAAACAGGAGATCAGGCAGAATTTAGAAGAGATAAGAAAGAAAAAGGCTGAAAAGGCAAAAGGGGTGTCATCCATTCGTGATGAAGTCAATGTCAACATGGGCAAAGAACCTGTTATTGAAGAAGAACTTGACAACTCCTCCACACTTGACCGCTCCTCTTCTCATGCTTCAGACTTGTTAATGCGCCAGGTGGGAATAAAGGAGGCAATGGACAAAAAGCAGAGAGAAAGAGTGAATCAATATGTTGCTAGATGGGTCTATCGCTCTGGCATAGCCTTCAATGCAATATGCAACAATGACTTCCTTGCTATGTGCCAAGCTGTTGGGCAATATGGCAAGAATTATAAGCCCCCCACATCATGAGGTGAGTGAGACTTTGTTAAAGATAGAGGTTGATCAAACTACTATAGATCTCCAACCACATAGAGACATGTGGAAGAGATATGGGTGCACTATCATGACAGATGCCTGGAGTGACAGAAGAAGGAGCTTGATGAATGTTTTGCTGAATTGTGAGTTAGGCTCATGTTTTCTCAAAGCAATAGATGCCTCAGCTGATTCGCACACAGGAGAGTATGTTATGAATTTTCTTGATGGGTGCATTCAAGAGGTTGGAGCAGAGAATGTCCTCCAAATTGTTACTGACAATGCCTCTGAAAATGTATTGGTTGGGAGATTATTAGGGGCCAAATACTCACATTATTTAGTCTTTTTGTGATGCTCATGTGATTGATCTTATTCTTGAGGAGTTTGGGAAAGAGCAGAGAATCAAGACTGCTATCCAGAAGGGAAGGCAACTAGTCACATTCATCTATTCCCACACCAATACATTGAGCTTAATGCGCAAATTTGCTAATAAGGGGGAGATTTTGAGACCTGGTGTGACCAGGTTTGCTACCGCTTACCTCACACTTTCTAGCCTTCTTAATAAGAACAAGTTGAGGTTGATGTTTTCTTCTGATGAATGGAGCCAAAGCAGGTGGTCAAAGACAAAAGCAGGTGACACAGCTCAAGCCACAGTGTTAGCTCCAACTTTTTGGAACCAAGTTTCTTTAGCTGTGAAAGTTTGCTCTCCTTTGGTCCATCTATTGAGGATTGTTGATGGTGACAAAAAGCCTTCTCTGGGCTTTGTGTATGGTGGGCTAGAAGCTGCCAAAAAAGATATCATGGCAATCTTCAGAGGGGTTGAAGTCCTTTATAGGCCATTCATCAATGCCATTAACTTGAAATCGAAAGATAGATTGAATAGCTCTCTTCATGTGGCTTCCTACTACCTCAATCCTTATTATTTATACAAGGATCAAGCTGAAATTGAAAGGAATCCTCTATTGATGACTGGGTTGATCAAAGGCATTGAGGTTTTCTTTCCTGACATTGAGATTCAAGACCTAATTACAAGGAAAGAGTTGGTTGCCTACATAATGAAAACTGGCTCATTTGGTACAGCATTGGCATTGAGGCAATGTGTGGTCAATAATGATGAATATAGACCAGGTATTATAGAAATGAAACTCTTATTTTTTTAACACAAATTACTTTTCACATGGTTAAGTACTAAATGTAATTAATTGCTTGCAGCCAATTGGTGGCGTGTACATGGAGGAGATGCACCACACTTGCAGGAAATGGCAATGAAAATACTTAATTTGACTTCTTCCGCATCTGGCTGTGAGAGGAATTGGAGTACTTTTGAGGGGGTAAAATATGACACAATTTGTTTGATTAATGTACATGTAGGATTTCTATTAAAACATATCTATCTTGAAATGGCAGATTCACACCAAGAAGAGAAACAAGCTTGAGGTGAAGAAGATAAACGACTCGGTATATGTTAGGTTCAATGCCAGGTTGCAAGCACAACGGGCAAGGAAGAATAAGGATCCCATTATCACAGTTGATAGCCAACATGTTATGGAGTTTATAGCGGGTGATAGTAGTGTTGCAGATGATGAGGTCTTTCCTGGAGATGATCTCACGTGGGGCAATGTAGCAGAGGCAGCAGGAGTGGATGATATATTGCAGCCTCGAGTTACTTGTGCACAATCACGTGTCGCAGGGACTGGCCGTTCTACATCATTGCATCCAATCAATGAGATGAGCTTCCGGATGTTGGGTCTAGTGATGATGGGGAGCCTACTTTTCTCCCAGATGATGAAGACTATTATGATTAGACTCATTTCATATCATAAGGATGTAGTGATGTATTTTGAGACTATTAGCTATTTAGATGCTACTCTTGCTATGATTTAGGCACGTAATATTTTGTGTCCACTGTCACTTTTATCATTTTGTTTTTTTCCACTTAGTGACAGGAAAACTGTGTGTTTCTTCTTCCATGATATGATGATTTGTTGGTATATCTTGGGTATTAGTTTGTGCAACTAGAATCTATAAAATTTATAAATATAATTATATTTTCTAATCAAAATATATGTATAAATTTCGAATTTATAAAAAAAATCCAAAAACGCATATGCCCCGCTTATGCTCCCGCATTCCGCATATACTCTATGCGGTACCCTGACCGAACGCATACCGCATCTCAAAACACTAGAGGTTGCTCGTACTCTTCTTATTCATTATAAAGTCCCTCACCGTTTTTGGCCTGAGGCAGTTTCTATAGCATGCTATCTTATAAACCGCATGCCATCTTCTGTTTTACATAATCGTATCCCTTACTCCATCTTGTTTCCTGATGAACATCTGTTGTCTATTCTTCCTCGCATTTTTGGGTGTACTTGCTTTGTTAAACATTTACGCCCAGGAATGATGAAACTTGACCCTCGCTCCACTAAATGCATTTTTTTGGATTATTCTAGAACCCAAAAAGGTTACCGCTGCTTTGATCCGGTACTTAAACATTGGTTTGTCAGTGTGGATGTGATCTTTTTTTAGCATATGTCCTATTTTTCTTATGATGGTGCAACACTATCCAGTGATATGTTGGCTTCCACACCTTCTTCTAACCAACCTGAAGATCGTCCTTTGCAAGTGTACAAACGTCGGCCACAGACAAGCACTCCTATGGCCCCTCCCCAATCAATTCCTCCGTCTGCGGATGATCAAATAAACACTGAGGTAAATTCTAACTTGCACCTTCCTATCATCATGTGCAAAGGTGTTTGCTCCTGCACTAAACATCCTATCAGTCACTATTGCTCTTCTGCCAATCTACATAACAATTTTACATGATTTACTTCTGTGATTCCTGCTGTCACTATTCCAAAGACTGTTGTAGAGGCTCTAGTTATTCCTGCATAGAAACAGGCAATGGATCAGGAAATGCATGCGCTTTGTGATCGCAAGACATGGGAACTTGTGGATCGCCCTTCTTCATGCCCTACTGTTGGTTGTCGTTGGGTCTTCACCATTAAGTATCAACCTGATGGTACAATCGAACGCCTGAAAGCTTGACTTGTTGCAAAAGACTACACGCAGACATATGATGTTGACTATTTTGAGATCTTCTCTTCTGTTGCCCGATCAAATTCTGTTCGAATTCTGATTTCTGTTGTTGTTGATAAAGACTGGTCTCTCTTTCAGTTAGATGTTAAAAATGCATTTCTTTATGGAGATCTACATGAGGAAGTATACTTGGAGCAACCACCAGGTTTTGTTGCTCAAGAGGAGTCTGCCTTTAAAGTCTGTAAACTGAAAAAGGCCATCTACGGTCTCAAACAGATCACAAGTGCTTGGTTCGACAAGCTCAATCAGATCTTAGTCACTTTAGGCTTTCGTCGCACTCACTCAGATCATTCAGTTTTTATCCGCAAAACAGTGGCTGGACTTGTCATTCTTATTGTTTATGTTGACGATATTATTTTATCTGGCAGTGATATCGTGGGTATATAGGCAACTAAAATCTACTTAGAAAAATATTTTGTCACTAAAGATCTCGGAAAGTTGAGGTATTTCTTATGCATTGAGGTTTCCAAATCATCTGCAGGACTGTGTCTCTCGCAAAGAAAATATGTACTTGATCTCTTGCAGGAAACTAGTATGCTGGGCTGCAAACCAGCTAACACTCCCCTTGACCCAAATATGGATTGGGACGATGAAAATTCTCCTCCCTTCATCACCAGTTCAGAAGGCTAGTAGGCAAGCTTATCTATCTGACGGTCACAAGAGTTGACCTCACTATTGCTGTCGGATTCATCAGCAGGTATCTTGATAAACCCTGGCAATGTCATTGGGATGCTATGTCACATTCTCGGTATCTAAAAAGCTATCCAGGAAAAGGTTTGTTGTATAAGAAGCATGGCCACTGCAATCTATCTGGTTTCTCAGACTCTGACTATGCAAGAAGTCGTTCTGATCGTAAGTCAACATCAGGATATTGTACATTTGTGGGCAAAAATCTTGTTACCTGGCGAAGCAAAAAGCAGACTGTTGTCGCCAGATCCAGTACAGAGGCAGAATACCGAGCTATGGCTCATACTGCATGCAAACTTCTGTGGGTCCAAAGTCTCCTCCAGGAGTTTGATATATCCTATTCCAGCCCTATACCGATGTTTTGTGACAACAAGGCCTCCATTTTTATTGCGAGCAACCCCACTTTTCATGAGCGAACGAAACATATTGAGGTCGACTATCATTTTGTTCGAGAAACAGTCCTTTCTGGTCGGATTTGCACTCCATATCTCAGCACTAAAAAGCAAGTTGCGGACATCTTCACCAGGATACTTCCTAAAACTCGTTTTCAGACTCTAGCTAACAAGCTGGGCATGTTCGACATCTACGCTCCAGCTTGAGGGGGAGTATAGAGATATGATGTGTTATGTTGTGATTTGGTTGAGTGTCATGTGCATAGCATGTGCCTCACTTATGTTTTTATTTCAGTAGTTTAGTCCCATATTGCTCATCTCTGCTTTAGTCTCTATTCACTTCTGTTATATAAGAGACTGTATTGTACACTGGTTAATTCATTCAATAAGCAATTCCCAGTTTCTCTATAGTTATTGCATTTAGACACAACATCAACAGAGTTTCCTTAGCTAATTAAACTTGGTTGTTGTAAGATATGCCCCAGCACTAGTCATTCACCATTATTCTAGGTTCACAAGTGCATGCATAAAGTGTGAAAATTGTATTACTTCTATCGATTTCAATTAATTCACTTTGGTTAGCCCAATTTATAGATGATTATATGTTGAACGAATTAGATCAGATTTTCACAAGCCCAAACTCCAAAGTAATCAAAATAATTGTTGGTTTTTTTCAATAATACATTTTACCTAAATATTATATCACTTGTCATAATCAAATCATCAAGACATCTTGTGGCATGCAAGAGTGATTCCCATTAGTTGCTAATAGAGTACAGTCAGATACATGGATACATGGATACACGTAAGAGGAAAAACGGATCATCACTTAAAAGTATTAAGAAAGGAATAGGAAGCATAACACCTAACTAAAGACAATGGGCATAAGCCAAAACACTTATACTAACATATCTATAATTTTGAAGTGTGTACTGTTAACAAAACAACTTTTGATTATAGTAGATACTATACTACAAATAGACAAATGAGATCTTTTACAAATGAGTGTTAGTATTGTGTACATATGGTAAATGCCTTTACTAAAAATATAGAGTTTGGTTGACCAACTTCCAAGTCCCTAAAATATCTATAATATGCCAATTTTCAGTTGAATAACAAACATTTTTAAACAGCCATATCAACCAAACCAAATGCATGAGTGTTATATTATCCATTTAATAATGCTTACCCCCGATAATTAGAGGTGAGAACTTGATTTTTATACTCTCTTTGTTCAGGTTTTCTTATGGAACTAGGGTATTAATTATAAATGACCAGAAGTATTGTAAGTAAATGTCAATGTGGCTCCTCATTATCGAAAGCTCCAAGCGGATCTATGCATAGCGTTGTGGTTGAAGTGGCTCAGTTGTTTAGATCAACCTCCATAGTTTTATGTCTCCAAGAATGATGTGTGCTTTTTCAATAAGTAAGCGGGTCATGGATGTTATGTCGTAAACATAAATAATCGTAAAAAAATACAGCCATATCATGGAATGGGGAATGGAGCCAAGATTTGAATGTGAGATGCATTTAAACTGTAGGTTGTGTTTGGTACATGGTGAAAAAATAGATGGGGAAGGAGAAGGGTATGGGAAAGGGGAAGAGGACAGTAGTGGGCAGTGGGGAAATGTTAGAATGTGTTGTTTGGTAACATGTGCATGGGGAAAGGGATAGGGATGGGGAAAAACTTAAAAATATTATTTGTTACATGGGTATGGGGGTGGGGAGGCGGAATATTTTTATAGAAAACACCCTACACAAGTATGAATCCTATTTTTTTCTAATATTTTTTTTCATTTCTTTTGATATTTATTCTTCCTCCTTAACCTTTCCTCTTGTTTGTTCTTTTCCTTTACAGCTCCACCAAGAAACAAGTTGCTGCAATGTTATTGCATTCCTCTTTATATTCTTTTCTTATTTTGCTCTGCCAAGCTGTGTTGTACGGGGCGGCCGCCCAGGCGAGCCAAGCGGCCAATGGGTTCTCCATATCTAGGCGCCCAGCATCAAAGGTTATACCAGGCGTGCTAGGCGACCCGCCCAGGCATCTACTTAATTGTATTCATTCATCTACTCATTTGTATTTATTTATCTACTATTTGTATTAAGTTTTCTACTGATTTGTGTTTATTTATGTACTAAATTTTGATATTATTTAATCATCTACTGATTTAACTTTATTTATCAACTGATTTAACTTTATTTTCAACTGATTTGTATTTATTGTATTCATTCATCTACTATTTGTATTTATTTATGTATTGATTTAACTTTATGCTTGGGCGTCCCACTGACCGATTTACTACATAATGATTTTTTTCTTCATCCTCCTATTTCTATAAACCGCTTACAAAACTCTTCAATGAATATACTCAATAATGCTAAATTCTTGCTTGCATTTTCAGTTGTCTTACTCTAGTGTTCCTATAATATAGTGAATTATTCATATTTATACATATAGGCACTATATTGTTTCTCATCTTTTCTACCTCCTTTCTGCTTTCATTTTGTTATTTATTCTTCTTGCTCTGCCGATCTTCTTCTGCTGTATTTTTTCTCCATGGTTTCACCAAACGTGAGGTTCCTGGCTCATGATGCTCTACTTTTTCTTTTGTTTTTTCCCCAACCTCCTTTTTGAATTTGTTCTTCCTCCTCAAGTCAACCAATGTTCTTTTTTTTCCTTTTCTTTCCTCCTTTTCCTAGTTTCTACTGATCCATATATTGCTTATAGGTTAATATATAACTATATATATGCATGTCTATATATATGGAAAAAACACCTAGAGATGCTCAGGCCTCCGCGTAGGCACCTAGTCTGTTTGTGCCCCTAGGAAATGCATGGCCGTCTAGACAACCTAGCTTCCAAGTCCTGGGTTATTCCTAAATCTCATCCTTCGCCATACCACTAGTACTCATTCAGCAGTCTACATGTCATGCAAAGATGCTAGATTACATTTTTATATCATTGTGCATGGTGCAGTGTGATGTGCTACAGGATGCTTAGTACATATCATCCTAGATCGACCACAGGCGTATGACCAACCTGCACAACATGGCCCATTTGCAAATACATATTTAGTCTAAACCCTACATGTATCTTATGTGGTTGTCCTCAGTACTCGTCACATTGCAGTGCACTCTGAGCTACTTGCTCCTTGCAGCAATCTGGAACGGCATCCGTGAGCTGCCACCTAAGACATCTTAGGCTCATCTTTCTCAGTCGGGAGAGCTAATGTAGGACAGTCTGCCTCATCTCATCACACTTGGCGTCCCTCATGAGAGCCAAAGGCGACTGGCATCCCTCATGAGAGCCAAAGGCGACTGATTCATAGTCTAATCAATTAAGGTTTTACCTGCAGGATCTATTAGATAGTTCAAGTGCTTAATTGTTATTTCAGGGACTTGATTATAAGTGACTCATTTTTTGTTTTGAGTTTGTAATTTGAATTAGCCATGAGTTGAGAAGTTTATCACAAATATAGAGTCCATAGGGTTCTTGTCGAGTCTATTATAAATACCATCCATAAGGTAATTTCCAGGAAGACTTGATTTGATACATAAATTATGATGGGAGTCAATCCCCATCAATGGGAGGTGGTGTTTCCATCAAACACGTATAAGTGGAGGGGAAGTAGCCCTTACTCTAGATAATCATTTAGGCCTCTAAGAATGAAGCGTTGTCGAGGAAGCCAACTTGGTCGAAGGTGGCTTCGTGGAATCCCCAATCACCAAAATGCTATAATAGCTTACTATAGCACCTTAGGGGGAGTGTTAGAGAGTCTATATTAGCCTATTTAGTTAATAGGTTAATTAATTAGTGGGCCTTTAGTGTCTCGGCCCGTTTAGATTACTTGGGACACAAGTCTCAGGGTTTCTCCCTTGCTCCTATATATAGGACATGGGTGTTCAGTCTTGTATTCATCTAATACCATTGCATTCAATACAATATTATTTCACGACTTTTGCAAAAAAAATGAAGAGAGAGAGAAAGTGGGATTCAAAGAAGGGGGTAATGGTGAATCATGTGGCATAAGTTGGGAAAGGTCGGGAAGAAGGAAGGAGAATTGGGGAGTATGTAGAAGAAAAGAGTGGTAGTAATTTGTCCCTCAACATTTTTGAAGTTTGAATGTTAATAAATTTTGTTTTTTTTACTTGAGTGACTCAACCTAGGGTTTAGAAATATGGAGAGTGGTAATATGATTTCAAGACCTCGAGTTAGGAAATCAAATAATAAATGATGGGTGCCCTAGACCTAGACAAGACTTAGGGTTCATACCAAGTTATGAGGAACCAAATCCTAGAATAATCAAATTTAATAATCAAGTATGCTTGGCAAATAGCCAATGTATGTATTTATAATAAACTAATTGAAATCTTAATGACTATAACAAGTTCGAGTAATTCCCTAACTAATGACCAAATAAGTTAAAAAACTCAAATCACACTAATAAAATGGATAAGTTTAATATCCTAAACTAACTAACAAGTCCCTCCAATTAAATAAAACCTAAAATGACTAATTGACCAATCATCAACCAAATCAAATTGGCATAGGGCATTGAAATGCAAATCTTGTATAACTATACACCTTGTCACATTTTATGGTCGTAAATGTTGAGTTGTGAAAAAAAATATGATGTTTACAAGATGGTAGGAGCCTTTGTAACAAAATTCTCTAACTTTTACAAACAAATCAACGACTTTTTGTAATTTTATAGGCTCTTAAAATTTCTACATGATTTATACGATGGTGGCCGATTTTTGCGAGCTTTCACGATTTTTTCCCGCTTTTTCATGATTTACATGAATTTTCACAATTGTTCATGACTTTTCACGATTTTCCACAATTTTACTCGCTTCCTTTTTTCTTTTAAAACCATGTACCAAGAACTCCCGATATACACTAAACCCCTAACCCACACTCTCACGATAGTCTATGTTGTTACATCATCTTTTTCCTCCTTGCTCCCCTTCTTTGATGTTGTGTCCTCGACTTAATATTCTTCTCTTCAATCAACACGAATGCAATCCTCTTCTTCTTTTTTTTGCCTCTTATCTATTGTTATCATCACCACATACGCTCAATGTTTTATTAATCAATATTATTGCTTCACATGTTTCTCTCAAATTGTTATTGTTCAACTTTTCTTTAATTCTTTTTCTGCAAATTTACTCAATAAGATTGTATGTCTAATGACCTTCATAGTTACATGTTATACATACATATATATACATACACACATATATATGCATATTCCGACTTATTACCGATTATCTCCGAATATTTAACCCAACTTTGACCAAAAGTTGTAAACTTTTCCTGAATTTTCTCGATTATCGAACTCCAATTTTTCCTGGCCACACGAAAAGTTGTCGAATTTCGTATTTGTTACTATGGTAGCAGCAACAAGAATGCTTACTTGGATGTGTAGAATTATGAGTAGAAAATCACATTAAAAATTATTATATAAAGTGGGGGTGTCAAGTTTTAGGACAACTTGTTCAAAGAGATGTTATTCAGTAAACAAAAGTTAAAAGAGGAAGTGATGTGGAACACATCTTGAAGAAGAAGAACAAAGAAGATAAATGAAAAATCTCAATATTCAATTCATATTCAACTGCCTGGACAAAGGCCCCAAGGCTGGCTTTTATAACACGACATGACTTGACCCACATGCAATAGAAATAAAAGCCTATTTAATAAAATTCGGAATTAAATAAAACCTAAAATAAAGAATAGCATAATAGATTAATTACGACTAAGCAGATTAAATACATAATTTGCACTTAGGTCCCTAAATATTGAAATAAAGCAAAAACAGGTAGAATAAAGCCTAATATGTCCTACATCAGGAAGAGGTAGACTCAAAATAACCTAGGCAGTTGATTAGGAGAGACATGGATTTATTACATCTCAATGAGAAGATAACTAAAAACAAAGATGTGGAAAGAAGGATCCATGTAGTCAATGTTCAAAATTTCGACGAAATTGTCGAAATATTGGCCGAAATTTCTGTTTAGGTGGCAATCATACATCGAAATTGACTGACGAAACTCTCGAAACAGGCGGATCAGTTCCATGGAAGGACAACGCATATTCATTTTCAAGATACATTTGTATAAAGACATCAAATATGAAGGTCCCAATCAGAGTAAGAAAATTGGTAATTTGAAAATCCAATAATGTGAAAATGTAAATTCTTCCATTAAGTTTCATATTTACACAAACTAACTAGCCCTCTTTCCTCTTATGCCTACTTAAAGGGGCATGCCAATGATTTGTAGTTTTTCACCCCTATTCTTGACATACAGAAGAGAAGAGAGCATACTTGGATCGTTAGCTTTGAGTTCAACAAAATTTCAATTTTATTGTAGTTGATGTCTTAAACATCCAATTTCTCTCTTTCGCACCTTTCAGTGTGGATTAGACAAAATAAAGGATCATATAACCTTATCAATAGTTGTACTACTTCAAAGAAGACGCGGATGAAATCAAATGAAAATTGCGTTCTTTTGAAATTTAGAGAATATGAAGATAAAAAGAACTCCTCCATTAGATAAATATAAACTAGGTTGTCTAAAATATATCATGTGAGTTAGGATGTTATACTCTGATGTATGTATGAAACTTTTTATGTAAAAGTGATTGTTACATATCATGTGATTGTTTCATGGAAAACACATCCAAGGACAGGATCTTTACAAATGATGTGCAGATAAAGTCTTCCCAATCCTCTTGTATGTATTGCGAAAAAGGAAGGAATTCTTCTTGTGGGAGTATAATTGGGCAAGATGGTCATAGACATCATTGCAAAGTTGAGGACGTCAAACTATCATCAATATGTTGCTTCAGTCCACTAGGGAGCTAGCAAGTATTGTGAAGGATCTTTGTGGGGTTGGGATCAATTTTAGTAGGGACAGAGGATGGCTTCCCTTGTATTAGGCATAGTCACAAATCGCTATTCGGGATACATTCGGTTGAGTTGAAAAGTTCGGAATTCGGCAATTATGCGGGAAATAAGAAATCAGACGAGCCACTGGTGAAAAGGTCTCAAAGAAATCAACCCTATATGTCTGAGTGTACCCCTTTGCCACTAGTCTAGCTTTCAATCTCTCCAAAGAACCATCTTGATTATGTTTTACTATAAATACTCATCTGCATCCCACAACATTTTTATCTGGAGGTAAGTCAACAAGTTCCCAGGTGTTGTTCTGTAACAGAGAAGACATTTCAACATGCATAGCCTGTTTCCAGACAATATCCTTCATAGTATCAAGATGATTTCTTGGAATGACCACAGAATCAATCCCAAGAGCAAATGAGCGGGCCTGCTGAGATAACTTGGACAAACAACACACATTTATAATAGGATGTCGAATAGTACAGGAGCGGGTACCTTTGCGAACAGCAATAGGAACATCAAGGTCAGATGGTTCTTCAAGAATCCCTTAAGTAGTGGAAGATGGGGAGGGCTCAGAGACTGGAGTCGTTACCTCCTTTGGATCTTGTCTGCCTCGTCTGCTATAAACATGTGAATATTGTTGAATTCGTGGACACCTGCTGGCTGCTCTTCCTGAATTATTGTATAGTCAGGAATGATAGGTGGCACTCTCTAACTCTGATGTGGTGGTGGCACTCTCTCACCAGCAATTGATGGTGGCACTCTCTCACATAATTGCTCCCCCTTATTGGGAACACTAGAGAAATATGGAGTGGATTCGTGAAAAGTCACATCTCTAGACACAAACATACGACGAAGAGAGTGTACAAGATTTAGAGATAACCAATATGGAATAAAGAGTAAAAGACGATAAGTAAAATACACTAAGTAAAGAAAAGTATTAAAGTGTATATACTAATACTCCCCCTCAAGCTAGAGTGTAGACGTCAATCATGCCCAGCTTGGATGTCATAGTAGCAAATCTCGTCTTTGGAAGAATCTTTGTGAAGATGTCAGCCACCTGATCAGAAGTAGGGATGTAGGGAGTGGATATCTGGCCAGATAAGACAGCTTCGCGAACAAAATGGCAGTCCACCTCAATGTGTTTAGTTCGTTCATGAAAAGTGGGATTACTGGCAATAAACGTAGCAACTTTGTTATCACAATACATCGGAATAGGAGAGGAGTCAGAAACACCAAAATCCTTCAGCAGGCTCCGAATCCAGAATAGCTCACAAGTAGTATGCGCCATGGCGCGATATTCAGCTTCAGCACTTGAGCGAGCAACCACAGTCTGTTTCTTGCTTCGCCAAGTAACAAGGTTTCCTCCCAAAAATGTACAGTATCCAGAAGTGGAGCGTCGGTCAAGCTTGCTCCCAGCATAGTCAGAATCAGAATAACCAAGGAGTTTACAGTGACCATGTTTCTTATATAGCAGGCCTTTCCCAAGAGAGCTCTTCAAATATTTAAGAATGTGGCAAACAGCGTCCCAGTGACATTGTCGGGGTTTATCCAGATATCTACTAACAAGCCCGACAGCATAAGTAATATCAGCTCGTGTAACAGTCAGATAAATAAGCTTACCAACCATGTGTCGATATTGATGATGGTCAGGATAGGCAGGAGAGTTCTCATCATCCCAGTCAGTATTTGGATCCAGAGGTGTGCTAGCAGGCTTAGCACTTAGAAGTCCAGTTTCAGAAAGCAGATCCAGAACATATTTGTGTTGAGACAGACAAAGACCAGAAGAGGACCGAGAAACTTCAATGCCAAGAAAATACCGCAGAGAGCCAAGGTCTTTGGTAACAAAGTGTTTCTCCAGATAGCACTTGGTAGCTTGAATGCCTGCAGGATCACTCCCTGAGAGAATGATGTCATCAACATACACAATAAGGATAACAATGCCAGCGGTAGTATTTTTGACAAAAACATAGTGATCTGACTGGGAGCGTTTAAAAGAAAATTTCTGAAGAATAGTACTCAGTTTATCAAACCAAGCACGTGGACTCTGTTTCATACCATAAATGGCCTTCCTCAGTCTGCAGACCTTAGAGGACTCCCCCTGAAGCATAAATCTCGAGGGTTGTTCCATGTAGACCTCCTCATGTAGGTCCCCATACAAAAAAGCATTCTTTACATCAAGTTGATACAAGGACCAATCAGAATTAATAGCAACAGAAATAAGAATCCGTACAGAGTTCAGCCGAGCCACAGGAGAAAAGGTCTCAAAGTAATCGACCACGTAAGTTTGTGTATAGCCTTTCGCAACAAGTCTAGCCTTCATCCGTTCAACCGTGTCATCCGGTTGATATTTGACAGTAAATACCCAACGACAGCCAACTGGAGAACAATCTACAGGAGATCAACCAGCTGCCAGGTGTTGCATTCAGTAAGAGCCTGCATTTCAGCTTCCATAGCTTGTCACCAAGCAGGATGTTTAAGAGCCTGAGAAGCATTTTTAGGAATAGATATAGCAGAAAGAGCAGCAGTAAAATTTGCAAAATTAGTCCCCAGATTACGAGTAGTACAGAAATTTCCAATAGGATGTTTAGTGCAAGTTCTAGTTCCTTTCCTCAAGCTGATGGGAACATCAAGATCAGAGAATACCTGCGGTGGTGTTTGATATGGCACGGAGGATGAAGACGTTAGAGGGGCCATAGAGGGAGTTGTTGTCTTCTGTCTTCTTTGATATACTTTTAGAGGCGGCTTTTCAGTAGCAGAAGCAGTATCGGCAGTATCAGTAATATCAACATATCATCCATGATAGGTAAAGGTGTGTCCAGTAATAAGTCTGAAGAAAGAGCCGACCCGGCAGACGAGTAAAAAGGCATATGCTCAAAGAAAACAACATCAGCAGATTCAAACCATTTCTTTGACACGGGATCATAGCAGCGGTACCCTTTCTGAGTGTGCGAGTACCCTAGGAAGACACACTCAGTCGCTCTGGGATCAAATTTGGTTAGACTAGGACGAAGGTTTTGGACAAAGCAAGTGCTCCCAAAGATACGCGGAGGCACAGAAAAAAGGGGTGCATCCGGAAACAGAATCTGATATGGAACTTGATTTCCAAGCACAGAAGAGAGCATTCGGTTAATTAGGTAACAAGCAGTAGAGATAGCCTCAGGCCAAAAATGTTGGGGAACATGATAATGAAACAGTAAAGTGCGGGCAACTTCAAGAAGGTGGCGATTTTTGCGTTCAGCGACTCCGTTTTGTTGTGGCGTGTAAGCACAGGAATTTTGGTGTATGGTACCATGTTTTCGACAAAGGAGGCTGACTGAGGCCTGCACAAATTCTAAGGCATTATCAATTCGAAAAATTTTAATGGGTTTAGCAAATTGGGTTCGAATCTCAGCAAAGAAAGCAGTGATAATGTCAAGAATAGTAGACCTGTCTTTGAGCAAAAACAACCAGGTGGTTCTAGAAAAATCATCAATAAAACTCAAAAAATATCGAAATCCAGAAGTACTCGGCACAGAACAGGGTCCCCAAACATCAGCATGAATAATGTCAAATGGTTGTTTAGAGCTAATACATGATTTTTTGGAAAAAGATGCTCGGGTCTGTCTACCCAGTTGGCAAGTCTCACAATGAAAAACATAATCTAATACATCAGGTAATAACTGTTTCAGCTTCGCTGCAGAAGGATGTCCTAAGCGATAGTGCCACTAGATGTCCGTCACAGAAGATATCAAGTATGTTGCGGTCTTCGGAACGTCCAGGTAGTATAGCCCGTCTGGTCCCTCATGGCCCGAACCAATCGTCGTCCTTATGCACAGATCCTGAAAAATAACACCATCTTGATCAAACGTAATCGAGCAACGAAGACTCTTCACAGTTCTATTGACAGATAGCAGGTTAATAGGAAACTTAGGAACATAAAGAGTAGACCACAGAGGCAGGCAACCAGTGGTACAGATATCACCAATTCCAGTAACAAGTGTCTTAGAGCCATCAGCCAGTGTAACAGGAGGTATAATAAAAGTAGTTTGCAGTTTAGAAAATAAAGCAGGATTGCCAGAAATATGAGATGTCGCACCAGAATCAATCACCCACAAATTTTTACTATCAGTAGAGGTGTCCGCAGAAGAAGCAAGACGAGCCTGGAGAAGTTTCTCGAATTCGGAAGGTATCCAATCAGCAAAAGGCAGAACAGAGGTAGTAGCGGTCTCAGGCTGATCCGTCGTGACTTGGTTTGCCAAGGCGGGCTTGCCATGCTTGATCCAGCAGCGGTCTTCATTGTGGTTTGTCCACTTACAGAAGGTGCAGAAACGAGGTTCAGTAGATTCAGTGCCAGAGCCACGTCCAGGTGCAGTAGAGCATCGACGTCCGCGGCCCCGACCACAACCGCGGCCTCAGAAGGAGTCGCCAGTACGAACAGCGAGGGCTGCTCCATCGGAAGTGTCAGGAAGATGTTGTGAAACAGATGGCAGACGTTGAACCCTTTTCAAAACATCTCGCAGGGTGGGCAGAGGATCACTGGATAGGATCTGATCAACAACTCCAGCGAAGGAAGAAGGTAGGCCAGCGAGGAACTGAACAAGCATAAGTTCATTCCGTTGACGCTGAACTTCAGTGATGTCGGCAGAAAGAGGATGATACACCTGGAATTCATCCCAGACAGCACAGCAGCTGTTGTAGTAGTCCTCAATAGAGTCCATGGTAGTAAATTCCTGTTTGGCCAGTTGCTTGAAGATTTCAAAAACCTTCTTGGGATTTTGCTTATGAGAGTAGGCGTGGGAAAGTTGATCCCACATCTCCTTTGCAGTCTGGAGGCGAAGAAGAGACTGGCTTATCTTTGGCTCGACGTTGTTGACCATCCATGTCATAACACCGTAGTCCTCCTTGGACCAGAGATCGTAGGCCTGCTTAGTCTTTTCATCAGCCTCAGCAGCGGGGACCGCCGGTCCCTTGGTAGATAGATGAGAGTAGCGCCCTTGTGCTTTAACATAGAGCTCAAAGGAAACCGCCCAGAGGTGATAGTTGGAGTTATCCAACTTCACAGTGATAACACACAAAGTCCGTGGAAGATCAGGAGTCGCCATCGGAAGATGGAGACAGAGGCAGAAGCACAGGCGCAAAGGGCAGCAGAAGTCAGCAGTAGCAGAAGTCAACAAAAGTCCAGTGCATGGACTAGTAGTAGAGGGCAGAAGATCCACACATGGATCTTAGAAAAAAACCCACGTAGGGGCAGCAGATAGAGAAAAAAAAAACCTACGCCAACATGGAGGATTAATCACTCCACCATGAGGCGTAGGCAGATAGAGAAGGAGAAGCCTTTTACACCGTCAACGTGCCAGAACTGGAAAACGCCGGGGCTGTCCGGAGAGTTTCGGAAAGCAAAACGGAGCACAAAAGAGAGACCTATGGTAGATTAGGCCACAAGGATGGGAGTAGCTAGGAGATAGGAGGTTGGTGGAGAGATTGGAGAGGTGGAGGAGGGTCTACGAGATGGCAGTGAGGGTTGATGGTACAGCGGCAGGGAGGACAGCAGTTGTTGGCGGCGTGCAGGAGATGGAGGGGTAGGCGGTGAATGGAGGGTGGAGAGGGTGTAGGTGGAAGAGGGGAAGAAGGAGAAGGGATGAGGAGGAGAAGAGGGGCAGTCGGAGGCACGTGGAGGAGGCGGGAAGGGCGGCGGGCAGTGCAACAGCACTGTAGCAGTGGTGGGAAAAAAGGAAGGGGAGGTGGTGGCGGCTAGGGTTGGGGTGAGGGAGGGATTAGGTTTAAGGTGGCTTGGCCCGCTTTGATACCATTTGAAGTCGGCAACGAGATTGCTTATTATTGGATGATTAAAAAGAATACATTGGGCTCTCTTTTGTAAGACAAGAGTGTACAGGATTTAGAGATAACCAATATGGGATAAAGAGTAAAAGAGAAAAGACGATAAGTAAAATACATTAAGTAAAGAAAAGCAGTAAAGTGTATATACTAATAGTCACATCTCTAGACACAAACATACGACGAAGACTTGCACAATAACACTTGTACCCTTTGCTAGTGTTGGAGTACCCAAGAAAGAGAGTCTTAATTGACCTAGGAGATAACTTATCAGCCTTAGGATCAAAATTGTGGACAAAAGAAGTAGCGGATCAACCTTTCCTTGTTCCCCTTAATTGCTAGTGTTGCTATCCAAAAAGGACTAGCGGCGCAGGTTGTTGCCCGCTTGTCCTCTTCTTCAATGTAAATCTTTTTGTTGCATAAAATATAGAGAAGCTATGTCTATAATTTTTTAAAAAAAAGTACAACCAAACACTCTAAGGGGAACAAGGAAAGGTTGATCCTTGGGACGTAAGACAGAGAAAAGAGTACGTCCTTAAAGCACAGAAGAAGGTTGCCTGTTGATAAGGAAACAAGCAGTAAGGCGTTAGACCAGAATCGCTTAGGAACATTAGATTGAAACATGATTGTCCTGGTAATATCAAGAAGACGATTTTTCCTCTCTGCTACCCCATTTTGTTGAGGGGTGTAAGGACAAGATGTACGATGTATCATCCCAACAGAACTACAAAAATCAGTCATAGCATTTTGAACATACTCCAAGGCATTGTCAGATTGAAGAACTTTAATATTGCAATCAAATTGAAATTTTATTTCTTGATGAAAATGTTTGACAATAGATAGCACAGACTCGAGACTTTTCAACAAATAAATCCAAGTCATACGCGAAAAGTCACACACAAAGGAAATAAAATAATGAAAACCATTATAGATATGGTCTTTTACAGGATCCCAAACATCACTGTGGACCAAATCAAAAGGACATGACGCCCGTTTATTGACACGACCGGGATAATACATCCTATGATGTTTCCCCAGTTGACAGGACTGACACTCTAGAGACGATACTTGAGACAATTCTGGTTCTAACTTCCTCAGGCTCTCTAATGAAGGATGTCCATATTTGTCGTGCCACAGCCACTCAACAGGACAGCTGGAGCAGGAGCAAACACTTGGCGAGGCAAATTGTCACCGTAAAAGAGGTAGAGATCACCTTTCCTAGGCCCCCCACCAATCGTTCTCATGCTCTTGAGATCCTATAATACAAAACAAGAAGGTCTAAAAGTTACTGTACAATTTACAGTATCAATCAACTTAGCAACAGACAAAAGATTAAAAGGAAAAGTAGGCACATAATGTACGGATTTAAGATCAATTTCAGGAGTCAGAGAAACAGATCCACTAGCTAACACTCTCCTCACTGAACCATCTGCTATTGTTACAGATTTGCGAGGAATATGTGAGTCAATGGAATGAAGAAGTCTCCTCATACCAGTCATATGTTGTGACACTCCAGAGTCAACAACCCATGATGAAGTAGAACCAGAAGCCAATAAAGATGTAGCATGATTATCAGTGGTGGACGCCAAGTTGGCTGAAGATGATGATCCCAAGCTCAGATGTTGAGTAGCCAGAATAAATCTATCATATTCCTCCTTGGTGAGTGTGATGCCAGAAGGACCAGAACTCGAAGCAAGAGGCTCAGTAGACTCAGTAGTAGTAGTATAGTTTGTTGCTCCCACAGGTGGTGTAGCAGGTCGACCATGCTTTTTCCAGCATTTCTCAACTATGTGTCCAGGTTTGTCACAGAAAGTGCATTTAGGGCGAGTTCCACGTCCTCGGCCCATACATGTCCGTCCTCCTCTCACTACAGCAGCTACAGAAGCAAAAAGGATAAGATTATATAAAGATGAGAATGAAGGATACTTGCCTAAAAAGTATGATCCTTTTTTAAATGGTCCATATCATGTAAAAATAAAAATAAAAATTCTATTCAAGTTTCATGATAAAGGATTTAATAACTTCTACAAATACAAAGGACTCCATCACACGGGATTCCATAAAAAATATTTGGATAAACAAGATTCATAGTATACTTCCTAATGATTACACTTACAGAGAATTTAAAGATCAAAGGAATCTGTTTGTTGATAAAGAAGTATTATCAACATCTTTCGATGTAGTTACAAATGATCGAAACGACAAAACAATTAGAAATCAATTTCTAACAATAGAAGAAATTAGTAAAAAAGTGCCTAGGTGGTCATACAAATTAACTGAGGACTTAGAACAACAGGGGGAAGAAGAAAATCAAGAAGAGTCAAAGGAAGATCATGAAATTCATTCAAGAAAAGGCAAACACGTGGTAATTTATACTGATAAGGATCAAGATAGTGATGCTAGTAGTAGTAATAGTGATCCGGGGGAAGAGGTATCTTTGATACATTACTCACAACAATCGGACTTTCGTTGAGATCTAATCAAAGGATCCATGCGTGCTCAAAGACGTAAAACAGTTATTTGGGAAATATTTCAAGCAAATGCACATTCACCACTTTTTTTGGATCAAACCGATAAAACTTTTTTTCTTTTGATTTCTCTGAAATGATGAATCTCCTTTTTAGAAACTGGATGGTTAGAGAATCAGAAATTGCGAATGTCAATTCTGATTTTGTGGAAGAAGAAGCAAGAGAAAGGGAGATAAAAGAACAAGAAAAAAAGGAGGAAAATGAACGTATAGCAATATTAGAAGCTTGGGATACTATTATATTTGCTCAAACATTAAGAGGGTCGATGTTAGTAATTCAATCCTTTTTGAGAAAATACATTAAATTACCTTTCTTGATAATAACTAAAAATATTGGACGTATGCTATTATTTCAATTCCCCGAGTGGTATGAGGATTTGAGGGATTGGAATAAAGAAATGCATATTAAATGTACTTTTAACGGTGTTCCATTATCAGAAAACGAATTTCCAAAAGATTGGTTAACATATGGTATTCAGATAAAAATTATATTTCCTTTTCGTCTGAAACATTGGCAAGGATCTAAGGTACGAGACTCTCTTTGGGATAAAAAAGAAGAAAAGGACAATTTTTTTTTTATTGAGAATCTCCCGGAGATGAGATTGCGGTAGGATCAACAGGTTCGAAATTTGCCTGTAAAATCCTTGAATAAGCCTCTTCCAAGCTGGGAAGTTTATCAGAAGCTAAGATAACACTGCGGGTTGAACTGCACAAAGAACTCAGACCAGACAAAAATTTAGTTGTAATTAAGTCATCTCTGTCTTTGACTTGCTCCTGGACAGTAATTGGATGGTAGAAACTCAGCTCTTGTGCAATACTTTGGATCACTCCAAAAGTATTCTTCTAAAGGTTTGTCTCCCTGTCGTTCTGCAAAGAGGCGGTCATATATCATGAACTGACAAAGCGCATTCTTCTATTGAGAATAATGTTTCTTTATTGCATCCCAGATCTCTTTGGCAGTAGTGTAGAACATGAACCTCGAGGCAATCCCAGGTTCCATGCTCCCCCACAACCAAGTCTTCACCAGACTGTTATGGCACTTCCATTCAGCATAGCCTTTGTCAGTAGATGCAGGAGGATCAGAATCAACATGTCTCGCCTTGTTGCGTGACTCCAATACAGTATGGACAGCATTCATCCATAAGAGATAGTTCTTCCCGTTCAGCTTGATGGAGGGGATAGGAGACATCTCAATGTAGATGGTAGATGCCTTGGGGTCTTGCATGATTTAACGAGAAGAAGAGTGACAGATTGATACGCGCCACAAGAAGATTTGTGTGACGGAGAGACGTCAAGTCACAAGATCAGATGCGTATCTAACGCATCCCCAGCCCCCAACTGAAATTCCCTAATCACACATGGAGAAGATGTGATTAGGAATTTCCTACGTACCGACGGACCCTCTGATTTGGGGTTTAGAAATCCGTTGGATCAACCAAAGGACCCGACGATCCAGAGAGAGGAGGGGGGACTGCGGCTACTGCGCCTGGCCCGGAAGGCGGATGTTGCATCCGCCTTGGGTCGGCGGCGGCTGTCCTCCCCTTAGGGCGGCGGCCAGGTGTGCCTAGCGCGCGGCCGACCAGTGGCTGCAGGAGTCGGTGGCTGCTGCTGCTTCCGGCGCTGCCGGCGGCGGCGGTGCTGGGGGGCAACGACGCTCGGGTTGGGTAGGGTTAGGTTAGGATATCCTGCTCTGGTACCATGTAAAATGTGGAGCCGCAAAGCAACGTGCAATGTAGCGTTGGGAGAGGCAATAGGTCTTCTCCCTTTTTATTAATAAGAAAAGTTGGATAATTTACATAGAGGTCCAGCAGGATACAGAAATTACAAAATAGAATAAATATGAAATATATTAACAGTAAGCATCAACCAAAATAGTCAATGGGAGGGAAAAAGGAAAAAGAAATAGATCTACAATAAGCACATTGAAGATATGATCGATGATCATTTCGGCAATTTACTCAATTTGATAAAGCACACAACCTATTCAAGGATAAACCTCTCAAAGACAACACCCACCCTATAAGAACAAGAATCACAAGTGCAAACAAGCCTGTTTATGAGATCAAGATAATCTTTTAGGGATTCATCATGGACAATGAATATGGTGCAGACCCCCTCAAAAGTCCTAATATGGCAAGACCAATTCATACGATGATCACAAGATAAACAAATGTCACATCTCAGCAAGCAATTACACTTGATATCTCTTGACAAGTTTGAGTGGCAATGAAAAAAGGTGGTAGTTCTTTTGAGGTTCTAAAGTATTTGGAGAAAAATAGAAAAATTCATTATCAAAGTCACACAATAATAAGTCAGTATAGAGGACAAAATTGGTATCAATTGAACATGCCACCCAAAGTTGTGGCATACTCTTAACGCCATACATGAATCCACCATTACAATATGTAGAAGGAAGCCATTCAACTAAAACCACAAATGCATGTCAAAAGCATGGTTGCAATAACAAAAAATCTGGACTGACCTCGATATATATTGTTTGATCATGAATCCTATAGACCAAAATGCTTCTTTTTATCTGCTGGTTTGAGAATTTGAAAAGAGCACATAAGTGTATCATCGACGCTCATCATTGCACCAGCATTGTCAAATTCACCACAATAGTTAGGGGCTGAGAATATTGTCACAAGCTGTCTATCAGCAAAAAATTCATAACCATCTTCGACGACCTGCAATAATTTGTGATAAGCCAAAAACAGGAAATTCGCTACTGAAATTAAGATCTTATCAGAACGATTATAACCTGATGGGCACGACAAACAAGGTCTAAATCAAGCTTTTGTAAAAATTCTGTTACTGTCTCAGGACCAAAAGTATACGATACACCTCTATCATTCATTCCCCAGCTCTGAATTTCCCGACTGGGATCTGACCAAAGTAAATCACAGAGCAAACCATTTTCTGGCACGTCAGTTGGGCGACTAATATTTTTTATTTGGTCCAAGTCAGTGAGATCAGGGGAGAGGCCACCGTGCATGCAAAGTATTTTATCATCAATAAGTGCAGCAACCGGAAGACAATTAAAGCAATCGGTAAAAACCTTCCAAAGCCTCACATTAAATCGACGCTTACACTCATCATAAAATCCATAGATGCGATTTATTGATGCTGATTCATGATTCCCTCTCAAAAGAAAAAAATTCTCTGGATATTTTATCTTATAAGCAAGCAGAAGGCAGATAGTCTCCAAACTCTGTTTACCCCTGTCAACATAATCTCCCAAAAATAAGTAATTGGATTCAGGAGGGAAGCCCCCATACTCAAAAAGCCTCAAAAGGTCACCATACTGACCATGAATATCACCTGGAAAAATTAACATGTAATTAGCACAATTTTTTGATATTTTATTTTAGTTTTCAGATATGGATAAGATTTGAGTAATATCGTTTGTAGGTTGTTTGGATTGTTAAGAAGACACCCAGAAAAAGGTATCCAGTTTATCTTAAGTATTAACTAAATAAATCATGATATCTTGAAATGTATATAAAGGACATTGATGACTGGTATGATACTCTCAATCTGTATCAATGTGTGCTTAAAAAGTTGGCACGGTGTCAGCATCTAAGTGTCATAAGTTTATAAATGACAGCTATAATACTTGACTGAAATCTTGATAGTAATCTATAACATTCTTAAGGATAAAACACCAAAACACGTAACATAAAACCAAATTGCATAGTGTAAAACAAATAGAGAGGGGTCTGTTAATCAAGAGATTATAGAGTTTAACATATGAAAAACAAGCAGATGCTAAAGAAGAAAGCATGAATGTTTATCAAGTTCTGTTTCAGAATCTTGTTTCCAAAACTCCAAACAGTTCTGCGTCTAAGACATAAATGCAATAATGAAGATGTCATCGGGGTTTCAAATTCCAAGCCGACTTAGCTGGTTGAACCAAATGAACAGCCACTCAGTACGTCTAATGGGTCAAATGTGACTGAATTTTAAAAATCTTGAAGAGGGTTGAATAGAGCTAGCATTGAAAAATAGATGTTTGTTTCAACTTCCTGGAGAAATAGTAAATCAAACAATATAACAAATCCAAAGAGAGAAGACAACACGAGTTAACAGTAAATCAAACAATATATCAAGCAAAGAGAGACAAGATGACACAAGAATGCAGAGTTCAGAATAATCTTACATCGGACTACCTAGTACCTGGTGCCCACACCAATAGAATTTCACACAAACTTTTTATATTATTATGAATCAAGGTCAAACTTTCCTATTTTTTCAAAGGCTCAAGGAAAAAAATTGAGATTAATCCCATATCATGTAACTGGATTATGACCGCCACATGCTCCTACATATGAAGCCTGCCCTGTGTATAGTTAGCAAAAGTCATTAGTCTCTTTAACCATCATGTTTTCTAAGCGGTATCAGAGCGTAAAGTTCTGTTCAAGGAAGGAAAGCATATTCAGGAGGAGTATCCGCCTCTTCCATCCTTAGGAGGAGGTCGTCCTCGCCTCCATCCGTAGCAACCGCCGCCACCTCCAAACCTTAGAGGGGTTGTTGCTGCCTCCATCTGTAGGAGGGGTTCCTTCATCTCCAAAGGAAACCATTGCCTCCTCTGTCTCAAAGTGGTATCCTCCTTCCCTTCCCTCAGTAGGTTTGTCACTAACTCCACGAGTGACTCTTTTGCCCTCCACCTCAAAGGAAGGAAGTCGTTGCAATCACAGCAATTGTCACTCCCATCTTGTGGGGTGACAATCATCAATAGCATTAGCATCTGATACGCTGCGTAGCCCATACATCATGTCAACAAGTGAAACAACATTCAGTCGGTTGTCACGATTTTGGCAAGATGTGTAGCCCTAAGTACATGTCATGTTGATCAGGTACATTGTACCCTTGCACGTAATGATCTACCACATGCAGTGTAATATTTAGGTCAGACTCTTCAAAAAAATTCAGACACGTGTGTGCCAACCACATGTTGTATTAATCATCAAGCGTTAGCTTTTTGTTCCATATGTCCTTCATCCGGAAGTTGATTTTATCTTCCTACACGATGTGTTACATGTTGTGTCCTCATTCCACACCCTTGTGCAGTCCATGTTTCTAAACTGAGAAAAAGGAGTCAACCAAGACTTTTCAACAGTATCCCCCCCTGTCCAAAATTATGTCATCACTTATTGAAAGCTACATGTTAAAATAGTAGTCAATGAGTCACACGACCAAAGTTGGTGCAAAGGACAAGGCAAGGACAATCATCTCAATAAAGATCCTCTAACAGATGACTCCCAATCCAAATAGGAGCAACAAGATGCTAATGTTCTCTATTCTCTATTGAATTCTATGAAGCTACAGGTGTTTAATGTCAATGATTATCTAACTAGGAGCATAGTCATCTAGATATGTTCAACTTATGTACTCGACAATATCTTTCAAATGTATGGCATGGCAACCAATGGAGATGTACAATCTACACCAAGAAGACAAAACGCTTTAGTGATATTTAGGCAAAGTCACTCGCATAATGGAGGATCTAAACATTTTACCGCCTCTATCTATTAATTGTCAAAGACTTCAAAAACAAAGGTATCACGTGGCAGTCATCAAATTCTAGTTGGACTATCTAACATATATGCAGGAGTCATAAGTTATATCTTGTTCAGAACTGACCTATCCACTCTTGCAAAGGAAAATAAAGAAAGGGAAGGCTGCTCCACTCGCGGATGACGGTGCCCAGAACTCACTCATCGTGGCAACAGGGGGAGTTGTAAGAATAAATGCTACGAAATTGATGGTTTTCGCCCTAGGACTTCTACTGCAAACATTGCCTCTACCAAGTAATCTCATGAAGAGCCATCTCATCAAATCAAAATGACTAATGAAGAATACAATCACCTCCTTCACTTCAAGGCATCCCAACTAGCCACCTCATTTGTCACTTGTCATGCTTAGAGATTGGGCAGCCCGAGTACATCCACTCCTTGCTTCTCTTAAACACTTCATACAAGTATGCCATGATGGTTCCTTTCCCGGTACGACACATCAAGTTACAGGTACATTTAGTCACATATCCAATGTCTCCACCACCAAAACGGCATGTTCCCAAGTTACCTTAGCTGATGGATCTTCATCTTTGTTTTCATTCAAATCATTGGACCCATCAAGCTTCTTCCTAACATTACATAGTCCTCAGCCCTGCTCATACACATCCATCAACAAATCAACCCCCTCACTTAAGGCCTCTTTTACATTTGACCCATATTATTTTTCTTAGATCTACAAAAAAGGTCAGGGCTCAAAAGGCATATGGTTCCATCCCCTCTACATATTCATAATTGTTTGTCATATGTCGTTAGAGAAAATTCCGAGAACAGACTCTAAGTTCTATAGTCTGTTTAAAATTAGTTATGATGTGTCTCCGTTAGGTGAGCACCATCCATCCACATTTAAGTTGAGGGAACAAATGTGTGCAAAGTCTATCCTTCATATTGTTCATTATGACATATGGGGACCTAGTTGGGCACCCTCCAAATTAGAGGTTTGTTGTTTGATTTACTTCCTTAACGTATTTTAGAAATACTTACTGTTTTAATGATAAAACATTCTGAGATTTTCTCCATTTTTCATAAATTTTGCAAAGAATTAAGACAATTTTTCACACAAAAGCTGCATTTTTCAGACTGATAATGACAAGGCATATTTTAGCCATGCCTTACCCAATCTTTATCCACCAAGGGCATCATTCGCCAAACTTACCTATTCCTACTCTTATGTAACAAACAATTGTGGGATGCACATGGGTCTTTTGGGGAAGGTTGGACCCAATGGGTTGGTTGATCGCCCAAAGGCTCGTCATGTTGCGAGGGCTACACTCAAATCTATGGGAGGACTATTTGGAAACCTTCTCATATGTTGCCAAGATGGCATCTATCAGAATGTTCATTCCTTGGTTGCCCACTTCTCCAGGCCCCTATAGGACGTATCTAAGGAGATATGTACGGAGCAATCCCCTGAGTTCGTTACTCAAGGGGAGTCTAACCTAGTATGTTGCCTACATAAATCCTTCTAGGTCATGTTTGAATTGAAGGAAAATATTATAGTGGGATGCATAATAGAATAGGATGGGAAAGTACACATAAAGGATGGGAAATTATATTTTCCATCCTACGTTTGGGCGTACAGTGTAAAAGAACTTCCAACCTTGCCTTCATTTTTGCTTTCACCACTTGCAACGCGTGCTCCATCAGCCTTGCATGCAAGTCTACTTCGTCATCGCAAGGAATGAGGTTTCGGCGAAATTGGTGAACTTTCACCAAAAAATTTTGATTTCGATGGAATCTAGTACCAAAACATGCGAGTGTGTCGATTTCGATGAATTTTGCCAAATTTCAATGATTTCAATGAATTTCGCCAAATTTCGATGAATTTCGGCAAATTTCAATGATATTTTCGATAATTGCAATCCTTGTTGTTATTGTTGTTTTTTGAAGAGTAGAGGGGGATTGGGGTTATTTCACCATTTAGTACTCATGCATGGTATATACTTATAGTATATCATAATTGCATTACATTTCCCTAATATTTGCTATTCAAATTATTAAATACTTATGCAATGCATGCTTTTTTAGTTTCCACTATGTGGACGACATGTATCCTAGCGGCGGTTTATTAGACAATGAGGGTGCTAGGAAGCCAGCCACACCAACAAATAATGATTTAGCATGGAAACATTGCACTAGTGTTCTTGGGACCAATGAAATGATTGACTATCGAGTCAATATCAACCCAAGTAAAATGTGTGGAAGTACATGCATGTATATAGCTCATACCAGTGTTTCAAAAAGCGGTATGCGTTATGCGTTCGGAGAGGTCACCTTGTAGAGTATATGCGGTATGCGGGAGTATATGCGGAAGTATATGCGGTTTTGGATTTTTTTAATTAATTATTATTATTATATATATATATATTAATCATGATTTACATATTTAATTTGTGCAATTGTGTATCTAAATAGTACAATTACAAGAATAATGGATGCAATTATGCAAATATGCAATCATCACAACTTAAATAAATACAAACATGCACTATAATCTATATTTAAACAAACATAAATGAATGTAAATGTATAAAAGAAGAAATCAGAATATCTCTAACTAAAAATCGGGGTATAATCGGCCTTGTATGCGGCCGTACAACCGATTATGCGGCTTGGACCGCTTTTTGGACTGATTTTCATTATGCATTTTTTTGGAGGTTCGCACCTTGTATGCGGCCGCTTATGCGGGCGCATACACCGATTTTTAAAACACTGGCTCATACTTGCAAAATTGCATAACTTCATTCCTACATTTTCTCATCGAAATCCTCAAGAAATAGGACAGTTCCCTTACCTCCCACATGAAGGACCACCCCCAACCTACCCCCACATAAAATTTTATTGCATAAAACGATCCATTTAGGTGTAGAGATCACGTCTGTAAAATTTCATAAATTAAATCGTTCATTTTGGCGTTGAAACGGGCATTGTTGCATCTATCGAAATTTCAAAAAAAATCGGTTTCCATGCTGTCGAAACGGCATGGAAATCGGATACCTCGTTCCTTGTGTCATTGTAGACGGACTTCGCAAGAAACTGATGAAGAAGAACCCAAAAATTGCAAAGTACATTTCAGGATGGAAGCAAGCCAACAACAAGTAGGTTATCATCGTGGAGCGTCTTTACAAGTCGATTGTGCCTTTGGATGTGGTGCCAGAATATCTTATGTTGCTTCCAGCAAAGACATGCTTCCAATTTCAGAGCGTCATGAAGGACTGACATGTACTGATATAAAGTTCTACATCATTAAGTCTCACCCACGGAGCCAAAGAAACCGGTGTTTTCATCACAAGGTTGTCCCATTTTGTTGTTGTGCAAATCATAAACCCTCCAGCAAAAGTCTCATCTCTTCCTGTGATATTCACAAATCTGGATCAAGTAAGCTTGTCTTTAAATTTATCACCGTTGATGTAGACACCATCCTTAAAAATGAGAAAACTTTTTCTAGATCATATTGTTTATCAGCCTGGAGTGTAGTGGCAAGGTCTTGATAAGAACATATCGTCTCCGGTGGGAATCAATGAAAAAAAGGCAATGAGGAGAAGGCTTGAAGCAAACTGACGAGCAGGTCAGCCACAGCTAGAGAGGCTAAAGGCAAAGGGATAAAGTTGGAGAGACGGGATGCAAAGGGACAAGTTGGGCGGTCGCGCAACAAAGGGGGATGAACGGCCGAAGCAGTGGTGAGGGTTTGAGGTTGTAGCCGCTGGAGAATAGAAGCCAGGGGTGGGCGTCGAGGAATAGTCGGGGTGTGGGGGTGCATATACCAGGCCAATACCATGGGTGAGTGTGGAACTTAAAATCATGGTTGGTTGGGAGTTCTACCGTCATAGTCCTATCCTATTCACAATTTTGCACAACCAAACGTGGGATTGCAATTATCAGTGGGATTCTAGTCTTACCATACTCAAAGTCCCACAAACCAAACGGATCCTATGGTATGAGGCAGTGTTCCCTAGCATGGTTTGGGATATTTGGTCAATTTCATTAGCATTTTGGCCTACAACAATCTAGTTTTGATCAGTTTATCTTCTAATACTGAGGGATTTTTTCGTACATCTTGATGGTTGTCTAACATCATCTTAGCATCTATCTTAACTGTGTTGGGTTGGCTATATGGATCCTTCTTTTCAAATCAACTCGAGGGTTATCAAGATGTAAAGATTAAATCTCTCTTTTTAAGCTCTTCCCAAGTTAAATTAGGAACGTCTCCTCTTCTTTTATTTGTGCTTGACTCAATAGTGTTGCTTCAAAGTCACGTCCATACCATATCAGACAACCCTTACACAACTTATTATCAACGCCTGTCATCCCCACTTTGTTTCTGATATAGTCATTTTTGAAGAGATCTTTCACATTATCTTCCCGCACATCCATCACACATTTTGGCTACATTTATCTTATTGAGACATTGTTTATTCACCGCCCAACATTCACTCTCATATAGCATGGCTAGTCGTATACTTGCTTAATTGAACTTACCTATAATCTGAGGGATCTTCCGGTCAAATAATACTCCAATTGCACTCCTCCATTTCAACTATCATGTTGTGATCGTGTGACAAACATCACCTTGAACATCACCATCCATTTGAATAATAGACCCTAAGTAACGAAATGTATCACATTTATATACATCCACTCCATCCAATTTGGCCCCACCCTTCACAATTCTAATGTGGCTGAAATGCTCATTGTTTGTGTGGATGATATTGTTATTGTTGGAGATGACCAGCAGGCTATTACATAGTTGAAGTAGTTCTTGAAATCAAAATCATGACCAATGATTTCAATCACTTAGTATACTTTCTAGGTATTGAAGTGGCTAGATCCAAGATTGGAATTGTCTTTCCACAACACAGATATAATCTTGATCTTCATGAACAAACTAGAATGCTGGAGCAAAACCCGTTGGCTCACCCATGGATCCAAAAGTCAAGTTGCGTCAGGATCACGAGAAGTCACTTGATGGCCCATGGAGATCAGGAGGCACATTTGTAAGCTCAACTATCTCAAAGTTACTCAACCTTATATTTTCCTTTGCTACTATTGTGGTCAACCAGCCAATGGTATCACCAGCAGCAGTCATTAAGAGGTTGTTACTAGAGTTCTTCAATATATTTCAGAACCCCAAGAAAAGGAATCTTATAATTTTATCATGGCACTTAAGGATGTGGGAATTCTCAAATGCAAATTGGGTAAATTATCTTTCCGTGACCAGCTACGATATCTTCTTGGGGGGTAATTTAGTTTCTTGAAAGAGCAAGAAACAGACTATGTTGGCATATCCAGTACGAAGTTTGAATATCATGCCATGGCTCATGATACTAGTGGACTCATTTTGATTCCAGAATTTTATGAAAGAATCTGGATGTTAACAGTCAGAAGCTATGGATTAGCAGTGTGATAATCAAGTTGCAACTTGCAATTCATTCAACTCTGCGGTCTTCCATGAGCATACAAAGCATACAAGAGTCGATTGTCGCTTTGTTTGTAAGAACTGCAAAGATACATTGATCAAGCCTACTCGAGCCGAGTAAGAGCCGACTAAGAGGATGTATTTACAAAGAATCTTATGGAGTGTCGGATCAAATTTCTATGTTCCAAGCTTGGTGCCTTACTGCCTATGATATATGCACCAGCTTGAGGGAAAGTCAGAATAATTGTTTACTTGTTTATTCTTGTCCTGAGTATTGGGATGAGTATGGCATCATGTGAATGGATTATTGGCTGCCACCCATAGTTACCAGGGCCCATGCCTAGATGACAGCTAGAGCACGCCTAGGCAGCTAGGTTGTAGTAGTAGTGTCAAATCTGGTCACCTAGGACCCAAGTGGATGGGGTGGGTAACTAAGGCTATTCTGGTCTAAATTTGGTTATTTTGGTGAAAACTGCAAAGTTGAGTTAATTCAAAAAAATGGGTTAAATGACATCACATAAGCTCGTTTTGAGGCAAAATTAGGTTATTTGTGTGAATTGGGTCTAATTGCGTCAATTTAGGTCAAATGAGTTCAAGTTTAAATTATTTTAAGTGTGATCCATGTAGATGTTGGATTGATTAAGTTGAGAGAAAACCAATACATAAGTACATAGCAAAATATACATATAAATGTATCTATAGTACATGTAAACAATCTATATTCTATATGCAACAAAAACTAGAAAAGCAATGGGCTTCCTAAGCATGGTCGCCTAGGTGCATAGGCAGCTAGGCTCCCCGGTACTACAGGCCACCACATAACTGCCTAAACAACTAAGGCACCACCAAGGTTTTAACGTGTGTCGGGCATATTGAGGCATTTTTGTCTCGTCAAGGCAAGGCGTAAGCCTCGAGGCGGTCGAGGCCTCGGGAAAGTATGAGGCATATATACAAATATGTGTACCTATATGAATTATCGAATTAAACTCTATATTTTAAGGATATATTGGGCCTGATTGCGTATATTTCGCAGCATATTGGACATGGACTATTCAAACCAAACTCCGAACTTAAAATCAAGCAAAAGCAGACGGCCCAAACCCTCCCAATCCACCTAAGCCTCACCCGACTTCCACTGCTCTAAGCCTCTTCTCATCCATGCGCCTTCTTTTTCCTAACGATGTCTTCTTCCCTCCATTCCTCAGCCAAGACGCAGTAGCAACAATGGCTGCAGGGGAATTGGGTTATCTAGTTTGGTAGGTGTAGAAGTACATAAGCCAAGATTCACATGGAGCTACTTATTCCTTCACAGCATCTCAAGGAGGGCCTTAGATGCAGTCTTTCAACAAGAGTTTTTATGCGGGGCATATGCAGTGGCCCTCTTGCCAGACTGCATATGCATAAGCGGCCCAGTATGCGATCATGGTCCTGGGGCATAAGCGGGGTATATGCGACTGTTTTTAATTAGGAATTCTGCAGACTTTTTTTCGATTTAATTTGTTTCAATTTAATTTAAACTACTTATTTACCCACACACCCACATGTCCATATGTATATATATATATGCATATGCATTAATACCTTCAAATATCTATCTATATCTATATATGTTATAGTAATACATCATGGCATACTTGTATATAATACACAAACATCGTCAAATGTGTTATATTCTGTATATATGTGTTGTGCATATACGGTATATACATTTACATGTTAATATGTATATATCTAAATACATCACATATGCTATTTACGTATACATATATGAATAGTTATATATATTATACATCTATATTTTTATGGACACTGATAAATATACATAATTTTGTGTTTTACAAATGAAATGTATAATTTGTATGCTATATGTAATTAGTGTATTAAATCCAAAAATGCATATACTCCCTCATACCGCATATACTCTATAATGTGAGCTCTCCTCGCGCATAACGCATACCACTTTTTAAAACTATGCTTAGATAGTAGCAATACATTACTAGGTTGTCATTGTCGAGAGGGAGAGGGTTCCCTCTATGAGCAAGGTCAACTTCCGCATCTTCTTCGGGTTTTTGTAGCCTTTAGTGTCTTTTATATATTCCTCATTCTATCCTCAATGAATGAAATAAAAGGTCACTTCAAATTTCAAAAGAACAATGATATTAACTTAATTTCATTCTTTATGTACAACAAATTAAACATCAATCTTCAAAATGGTTTTGTTAGAAGTATTACATCCACTTTCATCGTTTCAAAAAGTGGCCCAGGTGGCCACTTGAGCAGCCCAAGCACCCAGCGCTTATTTGGACCTTAAGGTGGCAATTAGACAACATCGCATTAAGTGCATGCTTTAAACCCAAATTAGTCGCTTATAGGAGTCCGGCTGAGGCCGCTATGTGACTTAGCTATTAAGGCGCCTGGCTAGGCGACGCCTTGGCTTAAGGAACCTCGCCTCAAACTGGGCGCCCAGCCGCCTAGGTGACCTAAGTGGCCACCTAAGGCCTTTTACGCCCAAATTAAGCCACTTCAAGGCTAATTTAGCATAAATCAGGTATGTATTTGATCAAGTTAAGTCATATTATGTTTGAAATGGGTCTGATTATTCCAAATTTGGTCAAATTAGGGTAAATTAGGTCTAATTCGGGGGGAAACATGCCTGATTTGGGGGAATTAGGTCTGATTTATGGGAATTAGGTCTAATTTGGGGAATTAGGTTTGATTTGGTCATGTAAAGCCTCATTTAGATCAATATAGGGAAATTAGGGATAGTTAGGTTTGATTAGATCATGTTATGCAAAATTAGGTTTGCTTTTAGGTCAAATTATGTAAAATTTAAACAGATTAGGTCTGATTTGGGGAAAAAGTCAGATTTTTGGGAAATGGGTCCAATTTGGTGGGATTAGGTCTGATTTGGCCAAATTTGATCTTGTTTAGGTCAAGATAGGGAAAATATGGGGAAGTTAGGTTTGATTGGGTCATAATATGCAAGGTTAGATTTTATTTAGGCGAAATCATTTCAAATTTGGGCACATTAGGTCTAATTTGGGGAAAACAAGTATGATTTGGGGAAGATAGTTCCAGCTTGGGATAATTAGGACTAATTTGGCCAAATTGGTCTCATTTAGGTGAATATATGAAAATTATAGGAAATTGGGTCTGACTAGGTCATTTATATAAAATTAGGTATGGTTTAGGCCAAATTAGAGTAAACTAGGTCAAATTTGATCAAACTTGGATCAAATGAGTTCAAATTAAGGCCGATCAGTTCTAGTTTAGGTCATGTTAGGTATCATTTAGCCTAAATTCTACATAATACTATGTAATAATGTTATTATTTAATAATTACATATATGAAAATATAAATGGAAATATAAAAAAATCATCTGTTTCATTAAAAATGGCAAAACGCCTAGAAACGATGTGCCCTAGACGCCCCCTCAAAAATGTCTGGCGCCTAGCCACCTTAACAACTATGCTATGTGAACTACATGAGCCAAGCCCACATTCCAAGCCCAAAAGAGGTATGTCATAGTTCATATGTAATATTTACTATTGAATAAATGTATAACATTAAAAATATCCAATGTTTTCAAAAGCGTAAAGTGGTAAGCATGCGGACAGCACCTTGTAACTGCTTAAACACTGATCTGGTGCTTAAGCAAGAAACTTCTAAACAACAGGTTTCAATTTCCTATGTACTTTTATGCAATACACACATATGTATATAAATAATACATTTTGGGAACTTTTTCACATATCTAAACACTCTACAAAACACCCAAACAGATTATAAAACAACTACAAAACAATGATTGTTGCTATAATATAGTAAACAATAGACTTGTAATAGATAAAACACGCTACACAATCATAAAATAATAAGTGTATTTACATGATACAACACAATTTTGTGTCACATGTTTACATAGCTAGACAGTGAATAGACATTTACATATCATCAGTTGGTCATACATTACAGCAGTACAGTTAATCAAAGCAAGCATTCAAATTAGATAATAGTTACATATAATCTACTTGGATACATCACAACAGTACCCTATTGTTACAACTTACTTACAATATATGCATTCTAAATTAGAACTTCGGCTTAACATAGAACATTTAATGTATACAAGTTTAATATATTATAGTCAATAATACTTGAACCATACTTGTCAAAGCGCGCGCCTAGGCGGCCGCCAAAGCGTCAAAGCGCTATACTAGCTCGTTGTGTGGGAGATGCTTAGTTTTAGAAAGAAAAAAGCGAACGCTTGGTCGCCTTGGCGTTTGAGCGACCGCTGCACGCCTTGGCGCAGTCCATTGTTGCGGGACCCGATTAAGATCCGGCTAAGAAGCAAATAATCACGGCCCATTCGCGATTCCTCTCCACTCACGATTCATCCCCCGACCCCTCCCTGCTAAACCTCCCGACCCCTCCCTGCTAAACCCCCGACTCTGACTCCCCTGCAATCCCCAAGCCCTAGCTGGACGAAGCAAGAAGTTGTGTCAGCAACTCCCTCGCGCCGAGGTAGGTGGTCTCCAACCTACATCGCGGCCTTGAGGGCAAGTTCGCCAAGCCGCCAAGTGTAGCCGAAGCCACCAGCAGAAGCCGCAAGCGGAAACCGCCAGGTGCAGCAGCAGAAGTCGGCGATCACCGGTAACTGGTAAGTCATTTTTTTTTGTGATTTCTTCTTCCATCTTCTCCTCCTCTCCATTTCTTCTCCATTGCCATCTTCCTTTCTTCTCCCTCACTTGTTCTTCCCCCTCCCATATGCAGCGTGGACTCTGTCCAGCTACCTTCTTCCTTGCGCCAAGGAAGAAGTGGAGCTTCTTGCTGCCTTGCGACCTTGAGAAGAGTTGCGGCAGTTGCCCCAAGCGGCCAACACCCAAAGGGAGCATTACAGAGCTGCAATTCCAGTAGCCGCACTCCAATCAGGTACTTTTTTTACAAACTTCTTCCCTATTTTTCTTACTGATCTAGCTCCATCCCTTCCCTATTGCCTTTCTTCTACGTCTCCTTCTTGTTTCCCCCTCCCAACTGCAGCAAAGAACTGTTGCTACTGACTACGACGAATTTTAGGATCAATGTCATGCTAGATTTTTTTTTCTTTATATTAATTGATATGTGCCACCTTAATTTTGTATGTACATAATATTCTTCTTCCTTCCCATGCTCTTCTTCGTCATTAAGACCCAAGTGTATTTTGTTTTCTCCTGCTGTAATGTTTACTGGTTGGCGCCCACATTTGCTATCTTGTACTACACGCCCGTGTGAGGCCTCTCCCAACAAGTGGAACTTAATTACAATTTTCTGTTTTGTTTTTTGGTTCTATATTTTTTTAGATCTATAGTGATGGACTCTGATTCAGTTGGTGATACTGATGTTCCTACTTCCACCCCTCAAATTCTAAGACCTGGGGAGATTGACCCTCGTTTTGCAGATGCAATGAATGACCCAAAATTGAGGGCAAATTCCACAGACCCAGGGTGGAAGTATTCCTTCTGGCAAAATGTAGGTGATAAGAACAAGGTTAAATGTGCATTGTGCGGTCACGTCAGCAGTGGGGGCATCAAGAGATTGAAGGAGCACTTGATTGGAGGATTTCGGGATTGCATCAAGTGTCCTAAAACAACGACTACAATTGCTAAGGAGTTGCTTGACTATAAGAACCGCAATAAGAAGAGGAAGGTGGATCTTGATTACCAGTACAGTCAGAATGAGTCCAACACTCCTAATGTTGTTGATGAGGAGGGTGATGTTGTGGTTGTTCGGCCTTCTACCCTAAGGTCTCGAACTACATCTAGTTCTACAAATAGGCCACCTGTCTGCAAATATCCTTCTGGAAAAGGACCAATGGATTCGTTCACCACTCCTAGTCCATGGGACGTTGTTGCACAAAGGAAAGCAAATCGTAGTGCTTCACAAACTACAATAGGTGATACCTACAAAAAAGAAGCTACACAGGTTGCTTATGACTGCATATCTCAATGGTTTTATGAAGCCGGTATCCCCTTTAATGCCGCAAACCGCAATAGCTTTGATGTTATGTTTGAGGCAGTTATCCAAGCTGGTAAGGGATTCATTCTACCTTATCATCAATTGAGGTTGCCTTTACTTGAAAGGCAGTTTGAGAGATGTAAGGAAATGCAGGTGGTTCATGAGAAGCATTGGAGATTGTTGATATGTATATGTAGGGACCTACTTGTAAGTGTAAGAAAGGTCAGGGGGCTATGTGTAAAGTATGTAAAGCTTCTTGTTTATACAATACAAGCACCCCGAGAGTAACGTTAAGTTGGGGGTTTTCCTCTGTTGTTTCTTCTTCTTCATGGTATCAGAGCAGGGAAAACCTTAGGAGAGCTATCAATCTCTCCAAGGAAGTGCTAGTGAGTGGGTCATCACGATCTGGGAGTTTACAAACATCTGAAGCGGCAGAAGCTAACACTTTTCCGTCCGTGCTACAGTACACGTACTGTAGCACGACAGCCACAAAAGTGGCTGCTGCTCTCTCTCCGGTTGGAATTGGATATTGTCATTTTACGGCGTCATTCCTCTTGGTCCTAGCTGCCGCAAGGTGCTTGCGGCTAGCCACTACGTCTCCGTTTCTTCTCCATGTCAAGCGTGCATTAGGCTGCTGTCAATAGCGTTTTATTGCAGCAGTTTTCGGCTTCAATAAAGACGGTGCGAGGGGTTGGTTCCTCCCTTGAATTTGGTCTAAAGGGGGCGTCCCTACCTTAACTTCGTTGTCCTAGAAGGTCAAGGGCAGAAGGAATTCAAGGAAGACGCAGTGGATCTTTGTATACCAAGTTGTCCCGGCGGACTACTGTAGCACAGTACTGTAGCACTGCGGGTTTTGATTTTAATTCGGAATGATGTCAAAGGAGAAAGAAGTTACATATCAGGTGATACTGTCGGAAGAGGAGTACTCACAGTTGATGCGCATCCGAGCTTCACAACAGTCTACATCTTCAGTTGCCTCTCTTATTCCCGGAGTTACTACTTCAGCATGTACCTCTAAGGCTTCTAATGCAGCTATGTCCAAGTCTGATTGGGTTCTTAATTCAGGTGCAACTGATCACATCACGGGGGCATTAGAGATGTTCACCACCTATGCCCAAAAGCCTAATCTACCCGGTGTCACCCTTGCAGATGGCTTTGTTGCCTCCGTTAAGGGAACTGGGATGGTGTCACCAACTCCACAAATATCCCTTCCATCTACATTTTTCATTCCAAATTTTCCTTTCAATTTATTATCAATAAGTAAATTAACTCGTGCTCTTCAAGCATCTGTTACGTTCTTACCAGATACTTGTCTGATACAGGACTTGAAGACAGGGGACACTATTGGCGAAGGGTATGAATTGGCCGGTCTATATTACTTGCAAAGGTCGCCTATAGCATGTGTCACGACTTCTCCTTTGGTGGTACATAGTCGTCTTGGTCATGCATCTTTAGATAAGCTCAAAGTCTTGGTTCCAGGTCTGTCCAACCTGAAGAGTTTGCAGTGTGAGCCATGTCAGTTAGGGAAACATACAAGGTCCGTCTTTAGGTCCAAAGAGAGTCAAAGAACCAAGTCTACTTTTGAGTTAATTCATTCAGACATATGGGGACCAAGTCGTGTTATTTCCAAGCTCGGCTATAAGTATTTTGTTATCTTTGTTGATGACTACTCGCGTGCTACATGGCTTTATTTGATGAAAGAGAGATCTGAACTCTTGTCTATATTCAAATCATTCTGTGTGGAAGTGGAAACTCAATTTAAGAAGAAAGTGTGTACCCTTCGATCGGATAATGCTAGAGAATATTTCAGCCATGACTTCACTCATTTTACTACCACCAATGGCATCATCCACCAGTCATCTTGCCCACATACACCACAACAGAACGGAGTGGCTGAAAGAAAAATTCGCCATATTGTTGAGACCGCCCGCACTCTTCTTCTTCACATGCATGTACCTAAGGAATTTTGGGGTGATGCTATTCTTACTGCTGCTTATCTCATTAATCGCATGCCGTCATCTGTCCTCAAACATCGCATACCTGTTCAGATTCTTCATCCTATGAAGCCATTGTACCATGTTCCACCCAAGGTGTTTGGTTGTGTTTGTTTTGCCCATTGCCTTGGTCCTGGAGCGGACAAGTTGGGTCCCAAAGCCACCAAGTGTGTCTTCTTAGGTTACTCTAGGGTGCAAAAGGGGTATAAGTGTTTTAGTCCTACCTTACGTCGCTTCTTTGTGTCTGCTGATGTCACCTTCTTTGAAGACACACCCTTCTTTGGCGACAATGCATCAATGACACCAGTTGTTGTAGAGGAGGTCTTGCCTCTTCCTGTTGTTGTTCAGTCTGTTGTTCCTTCGTCTCATGCTAGTGGTTGTCCGCATGATGTTATTCCAACCAGTTCCACTAGGCCACCGATCACTCAGGTTTATACTCGCCGTACAACTGCAGGTGGACAACCCGATTCAGGTACCAATGCAGGAGTAGAGACACATGCCAGTTCATCTCCTTCTCCAGATGCTTCCTTGTCAAAAAGTCAGGTAGAGACAGTTCCTTCTCCACCTCCACATCAGGATCTTCCTATTGCTTTAAGAAAAGGTGTTAGATCTTGCACTCTTAAAAATATTCAGCATTCCATTTCTAACTTTGTTTCATATAGCCATCTTTCACCTTCATATTATGCCTTTATCTCTTCTATATCCTCTGTCTCTATACCTTCGTCTGTTTCAGTTGCACTTGATCACCCAGGTTGGCGCCATGCTATGGATGAAGAGATGTCAGCTCTTCACCTTAACAAGACATGGTCTCTTGTTTCACGCCCACATGACAAGTCTGTTGTTGGATGCCGTTGGGTTTATACTGTCAAAGTGGGTGCAGATGGTTGTGTTGATCGACTCAAGGCACGTTTGGTTGCCAAAGGTTACACTCAAGTTTATGGCGAGGATTATTCAGAGACCTTCTCTCCTGTGGCAAAAATGGCATCTGTTCGCATTTTCTTGTCTCTAGCTGCTTCTCACTCTTGGCCTCTACACCAACTTGATATTAAAAATGCATTCTTGCATGGTGATTTGGATGAGGAAATTTATATGGAGCAACCGCCTGGATTTGTTGCTCAGGGGGAGTCAGATCTTGTATGTCGTCTTCACAAGTCTCTCTATGGTCTGAAGCAGTCGCCTCGTGCTTGGTTTGGAAGATTCAGTAGTGCTCTTTTTGAGTTTGGACTCCATAGATGTACCACAGATCATTCCGTCTTTTACAAGAGACAGAGTTCTGGGAGCATTTTTCTGGTGATATATGTTGATGATATTGTGATTACTGGGATGACAAGCATGGCATTGCACAATTAAAACTCTTTCTGCAGGGTCAATTTCAGACAAAGGACTTGGGAAGTCTTAAATATTTCTTGGGGATTGAAGTTGCCAAGTCTAAGTTTGGAATTGCAATTTCACAGAGGAAGTATGTCTTAGATCTTCTCACTGAGACAGGGATGCTTGGGGCTAAACCTGCTGATACTCCAATGGATCCTAAAGTCAAATTATCCATAGAGCAAGGAGAGTTACTTGATGACCCTTGGAGGTTCAGGCGACTTGTTGGGAAGTTAATTTACTTGACTGTCACTCGACCCGACATTGCCTTTGCGACTAGTGTTGTTAGTCAGTTCATGGATAAGCCATGTACAGGTCATATGGAGGCTGTTATGCACATTTTGAGGTATCTCAAGAGGTCTCCTGGCAAGGGACTTCTTTATCAAAATCATGGACATCTGCAACTGCAAGGTTTCTCAGATGCGGATTGGGCTGGATCTAGCATTGATAGAAGGTCTATTTCTGGTTATTGTGTGTTTGTGGGAGGAAATCTCGTGTCTTGGAAGAGCAAGAAGCAAACTGTAGTAGCAAGGTCCTCTGCAGAATCTGAGTATAGAGCTATGGCCCTAGCAACATGTGAGTTGTTATGGATTCACCACTTGTTAGAGGAGCTTGGCTTTATGCAGGAAGTTCCCATGGACTTAAAATGTGACAATCAGGCTGCTGTCCACATTGCCCAAAATCCTGTCTTTCATGAGAGAACCAAACATATAGAAGTTGATTGTCATTTTCTGCGGGAAAAGATTCAACAAAAGTTGATTAAGTTGTCACCGGTCAGATCAGAAGACCAGTTAGCTGATTTATTTACAAAGTCCCTGAATGGTTGTCGAGTCTGATACTTATGTAACCAGTTGGGCACATATGATATATATGCTCCAACTTGAGGGGGAGTGTTGATATGTATATGTAGGGACCTACTTGTAAGTGTAAGAAAGGTCAGGGGGCTATGTGTAAAGTATGTAAAGCTTCTTGTTTATACAATACAAGCACCCCGACAGTAACGTTAAGTTGGGGGTTTTCCTCTGTTGTTTCTTCTTCTTCAACAGAGATGTAAGGAAATGCAGGTGGTTCATGAGAAGCATTAGAGATCTTATGGTTGCACGATAATGTGTGATGGATGGACAGATAAACGTCAGCGTAGTTTGGTAAATTTTCTTGTAAATACTCTTGAGGGTTCATTCTTTATCTATGCAAAGGATGCGACATCTGATGAACACACAGGGGAGTTACTGTTCAACTTGATAGATGAAGTTGTTGATAAGGTTGGGGAGGAAAATGTGGTGCAAGTTGTCACTGACAATGCAGCCAACATGGTGTTGGCCGGGAAGATGTTGACTAAGAAGAGGAAGAAATTATTTTGGACTCCTTGTGTTGCACATTGCTTGGATCTTATGTTGGAGGACATCTCTAAATTGGACATTTTTTTCAAGGGTTCTTACTAGGGCAAGAAAGGTCACTACTTTTATTTATCAACACACTCGCCTGCATGATGCTTTCGTGAAAGGTAGTGACAATCACCAAGAGCTTGTAAGGAGTGGGGTGACACGGTTTGCTACACATTTCTTAGCTTTATCTAGCTTGTTGAAGCATCGTCCTTCTTTGACTAAGCTCGTTGTTTCTGACATATGGACCAACAGTTTTTGGGCAAAAACCACAGATGGAGATCTTATTTTCAATACTGTTATGGCAAAATCATTTTGGGAGAAGGTGGAGAACTATTTGAGGGCAACCCAACCTCTTGTGGTTGTGTTGAGATTGGTTGATGCCGATGAGAAGCCACCTATGGGGTATGTAGGTCGTGCTTTTGAGATGGCCAAAGAGAAGATTATTGAAAATTTTGGCCAGAGGGAAAAGGAATACAAGCCTATCTTGGATATTCTTGATTACCGTTGGGGCAAGCAGATGAAGCGTCCCTTGTATGGTGCTGGTCTTTTCTTAAATCCCGTCTATTATTATGATATGAGGCAAACAAATAGGGTTGCAGCAGGGAAATATGAGACTGACCTCATTGAATGTATTGAACGAATGGTTAGTGATGATAAAGAGCAAGATATAATTTCTCGGGAGCTAGAGGAGTACAAGAACGCTCGTGGCCTATTTGGGAAGGATATGGCTATCAGGCAAAGAGACCAAAAAACTCCATGTAAGCCATTTTCTCATAATAGTTATAGGCTTATAGCATTATATAAATATAAATATTTTGGTAATTGACTACACATCCTTGATGGCAGTGGAGTGGTGGGATAGCTATGGGGGTACCACCCCAACATTGCAAACATTAGCAAGACGTATTTTGGGTTTATGTTGCACTTCATCATCTTGTGAGCGTAATTGGAGTGCCTTTGACTTTGTAAGTCCTTTTTGTAAATTAATTTTATTTTGATTGCCTAGTATAACTGTATAAGTCAATAAATATTCATTCAACTCTTTTATAATCTTTAGATCCATACGAAGAGGAGAAGTAAATTAGAAACTGAGAGATTGATGAAGCTTGTTTACATTCAATACAATACACGTCTTGATCAAAGGTTCAAGGATAGGAGGTTGGGGAACATGGAGAGGGATTTTGATCCTATTGCTCTTTCTGTGCTTAATTGGTCAAGTGAGTGGATGATAGGAATTTATGTGGAGCCTGAGGTAGTGCTTGGGGTTACATTGAGGGTTATTGATGAAGTTTTAGGAGCTTCTGATGTTTATGATGTAAGGAGGCCTAGAAGGGCAGCTTCTCAAGTGCAGCCAAGCACTTCACAATCACATGCACGTGGGCGTGGGCGTGGGCGTGGACGTGGGCGTGGGGGTGGGCGTGGGCGTGGACGTGGACGTGGGCGTGGGCGTGCCAAGGAAACACCACCACCATCTATCCATGAGGAGGAAGAGTGGGATGAGTTCATTGAGAATGATGATTATGAAGATTATGGAGCCGAAGATGGTCTTGGACCAAGTTCTCACCTAGATGATGATGCTTGATCCATATCTTTATTTATCTTGTTAAGTGTTCGTACTTTTAATTTGTAATGATGACTTTAAACAACAATGTCTTGATGGTGCTCTTGCTTGCTTTATATTTTTGATGTAGTCACCATTTTTGTCTTAGAAACAATTACTTTTGCATGAGTGCACTTGAGGATAAAGGGTAAAGACTGAATTATCTTCACTTTTTGCAATATCATAAGTTTATTGAAGATTCAGAATGAAAGGTATGTTATCTCTAATCTTCTTTAAATGTTTATCTCTTTAATATTATTACTATGTGAAGATTATAAGGTATGTGACATTTTTTTCTTGTTTGAACAAATTACTTTTCATTACTAATATACTATGTGTGAAATTATTCCCGTACTTGTTCTTTATATAGTTTCATAGAAACTATTTTGATTATGCTTATAGATGGTTTAGGACTGTTTAGCACATATTTCATACATTTTAAACAATTAAAACTATTAAAACCTTAATATAAAAATACATATATATCTCTGAAATTATTAATTTAATAGGTCGCCTAGGCAACGCCTAGTCGCGCCTAGTCACAAGGCTCTCAGCTTGAACGCCATGTCGCCTTGCCGCCTTGACAAGTATGACTTGAACTATAATTTACTTAATTTTACAAGCTTACAGCAGTATTATCAAAATTGGGCAAAAAGTGGCTGGCTTTTTATCGGTTTAATCGGTGCTCAGGGTCAATTTTAAGCGGTTGGTGGGTTGGACCGATGAAGCGGCCTCTCAGGTCATTTTTCATTTTACAGAAAATCTCATACCTTAATATAAAATATTGTAGTGCATATGTATGTTCATATACACTACAAAATGACTACTTAACTATTATGGAATACTACACTATCTTTGTTTCTTATGTATAGTTTTAACTACCATTTAATATGATACTACTATGATTCTAATTATGTACATGCAATATGATGTTACTGTATAATACTAAGTGGTAATATTGTACTACTGCATAATACTAACTGCTGAATATGTCATCTGATAGTTTGACACTACTCACTAGTATGCTACTGCCTGACTAGTATATTCCCGAGTACTGTATATACCCACTACCATGTAATATTAACACTATGATGGCTAATTTTGTCTCTGAAATACACTACATCTGTAAAATATTGTGTGGTAATATGAATATCACAATACTTTATAATAATAATGTACTTGCAATATGATATTCTGTGTAATAACGTAATACTAAGTGGTAGTATTGTACTACTATACAGTATTATGTAGCATGTCATATTACAGTATGATACATAGTATTGTATGTAACATGTGCATACAAAATGATTTTTACTGAATGTAAACTGTTTACACTGATGTATAAGCTATATTTTAAATTGTTGCATCCGAAGTCATAAATATAGAATTAAATATTGATATGGAGTAGAAATGTATAGAGAATTAGAAACTTCATCATCCTTTTTTTAATCAAGTGCTTGCCGGACACTTAAAAGGCTACAAGATCCTTTCCTCCCTCCTCCTACTTAGCACTCTCCAGAAACATTGAAGGTTCAATGATTTATATTGCATCCTTATACATTCTGTCTCAGGAGCCTATATTGACAGCTAGAAGACCTCCTACACAACCATTCAACCACGCAACAGTCGTCCCAAATGCTCGCCCACTTGGTGGGTGGGTGAGGACAGAAACTGACGACAAAGCGACGGTGCATTACAGCAAACTTTCTTAGACCAGGGTTAGAATCCCATCGAGCATTGCACAACATGTGCCGTCATTTCATACATGAATTACCCTTTTGAACTACTCTTGTATGATGATTTATGAAATAGGAGATAGACACCTTATTTAGAAATGATTGTAGGGCTGGGACTTTTAGAAGTGCTGGTCAACTCCAGTTTCCACTTTCCTGCGCTACTAGAAAAGGAAGTTTTGGACTTTACCTCCTTAGTAATGCACTAAATAGTAAATAAAAATGCACAGCCAAAGACGCCTGGACTGTCACTACGAGATTGTGTAAGAGTTTACTGACGACGCAATAGATTGGTATTTGGTTAAAAGATTGCATCTGTTTGTAGATTCCACGAGATACTAGACAGGAACCAACAGCCTTTCAGTCCCACGTCAACCAGATATGTGAAGAAAACGGACAATGCCATCCGCAGGTTAAGGCTGTGCACATAGGCGACTACCGGGTACCGAGATATTGTGGGGCAACATTGACAGCCTAACTGTTTGCATGATAAGAGATGACAACCGTCTGCGCGGGCGGACTAGAGTGAAACAATTGTGCTGATACTTTCCTCTCGTACACCACACTGCCATCAACTATCCCGCGATAAAAGAACACTGAAGTCGTCGAATACAACTAAGTTACGAGCATAGAAGAGAAAGAGAAAAGGACTGACCACAGATCTTAATGGGCGCTTCTAGCTCGAGTAAATTCGGCTGCTGGAGAAAAATGTCTCTGGCAACGGAGCAAAGCTCCTTCATTTCTGCCTCGACAAGTTGAGCCGGCCTTCCAGGCCTTCCCGCTCGCACGGCAAGGAGCCTGCTTATGATATCATCAAGCTTCGTAGGATCCATCACTGACAAGCCCCGAAAGCTGGCCTAGCTGACACTTTTTAAACGTTCGGCCACGCCGCCGCCGCCAACCCGTATGATACAACGCCTATTTCAGAGAGCCAACCGGCCTCCACTACCCTGTTTTGCCGGGGATAGGTTTCTGTTTTGCCGGCGATGGGTCTCTCACAGACGAACGAGGTTGGTTATGGTCGGCTCGGGGACGGAAGTGCAGCCCAACGATTGCGGTCAAGTTGGGGGCTGCCGCGACTGCATCTCCTATGCGGCGGAGAGACCAATAAATATAAATATTTTTGTAGGGTGACCGCACTGCCTGACCGAGAGGTTTAAAATGTTGACAGATTCATCATATCTGTTTCAAAGCCCAGACCAGATATCGGGATCGCGAAGCGTTTTGAAAGAATTTTCTTGCCATTGGCTGCCTTTAGTACAGTAGTGAACCACGAGGAGGAAAATTGTGAGGAAATTAAAAGTGTTGTTGTTTGTTTGATATTGTGACAGAATGATGAATAATTGAAAGAAATTTGGTCCTAGTTTCGTCCCATGAAAAAGCATTAGGAATGATGAGAAGAGGGTTGACAAAATTAGACTCGACATGATTGACCCAACATGAATCTGCGAGTAAGTGTTTAAGGGTCGAACTATAAAATTTTGAATTCTTTCATGGTCAAGTACTTGAATTGATCCAATTAACCCAAAATTTACAATTATACATTCAAATAAAATAAAGTAATAGTAATCTTTCGCCCACTCGATGGCCTATTAAATTATTGTCACATTCTTAGTTATGTTGTTTTGACAGTACTGCATTATTCTGAATTGGTTTCAATTAGTTTAGATCATATATTGAATTATTATAATTTTACATGTATTATGATTTTTCTTGTGTAATTGTGTTAAAACTCTTGCACAAACTGTATTACTTTTATATGCATTTTAATGACATCATGCGACTTTTTACATCAAATTTATTCGTTATGGTTTATTATGGTCAGGGATTAGGCATTTTGTAGTTTTGCTTGAAAATCATCTCTTGATTTTTGAATTTACATATCAGTTCTTATAAATCTGGTATTGTTTTAGAGTTGGGCTAGAGTCTAGGATTTTGAACCCAAAATCCATTTTTAGCAAGTTTATGGTCTAGGAAAGAAGTATTGATCCAAAATTTCCAAAAATAAGTTTAACTCTCTGGTAAATATTTTTTCCTTTTATGTACATAAACACATTTTCTTTCTAAATTTTCACACTAATAATTGTTACTTTACCGTGTAAATATTGTTTCTGTGTTGTAATTTTTTTTCTTACTTCTCTCTAAGTACTTTTTCTCATTAACATTTTCTCTTATTAAGCAAAACTTTCTCAAGTAAAAAAAATCTTCTAATTAAAATACTTTCTACTAAAATATATTACTATGGTGAGAACATTGTTTGTCAAGATTTGAATTTTTCCTCATAAATATAGTTCCATTCAAGTAAAGAAATTCCCCATAAATATATATTTTGTTGAGATTATGTTCCATCCAACCAAAAAATATTTTACCAAAAGTTTGACTTTTATATGAACCTTGGCTTTTATTTAAGAAAAAAATTGTAAGAAAATCATTTCACTCCAAGAAAAGAACATCTAGTAGAACAGTGTTTCTCTCAAAAATTATTGTTACTCCAAAAATTGATTCAAAAACTAAAATAATTTCCAGTAAATAGAATTTTTGCCAAAAACATACTTCTCTCCCGAATTAAATATTCATACCAGAGAATTGATTATTTTAATGTGAATAATTTCCTATCAATAATTTATTTCTAAAAAAAAAAAGTCTATGGAACTATTTACTTCCAATTCAAAATCAATAAATTCGATGTGTCGTTATTCTTTATGTTGAAAAGAATTTTGATTGTGTTTATTTAGTACTTTAATTAAATAAAAATTGTCTCAATATCGTGTGTTTTATAATTAAAATCCTCTCTCTATATCCTCATACCCATGTAGCAAACACTATTTTGTAGTATTTCTCCCTCCCTTTAGTCAAACATGACCAAAAAACACTTCTAACAATTTTCCTCACCCCTTTAGAATGCAACCCTTTCCCTTTCTTGATTGTCCCCTTCCCCTCATATTTTTTAACCATGTACCAAGTTTAGCTTAAGGGCTAAACTCATATGGTGTTATATGTTTGCTCACACCCTACAGAGTATTGTATGTGTAAGCATTTTTATACACATCAGTAGCTACCCTTTGTCTACTAACCCACATCTAAAATATGTTGATTAAAAACAAAATTCTTATGGCATTTGTATCAATTGTTTATTTGTTAAAACAAGACATGTTTGTTTTATCTCGAATATTATGTAGTAGATTGAACTTAATATATCAATGGTCTTTATAACGTGATTGGAGTAAAATGAGTTCTACACAAGAATTATGTATAATAGAGTGTGTAGGTAGTCTTTGGTAACCCAAATAATGTTTGGGCTTATTGTTCGACTTGTGGGTGCATGCAGCCACCAAAAATACAATTTGTGATGGATATGTGTCAACTATGTGTGTGTTTAGTGTGGAATATTATGCAAGGATTGTTGAATATGATGTGTACTTATATTTATAGTATTTTAGCCATCTACATGTAGGTGGTAGCTACCAACCTAGCCATTTAATGGGTAAGTGTAAGGTAGAGGCTTTGAGAGAACGTGTAATTTAGTTACCCTGCCATCATGTAGGTAAGGGCATGGGTAAAATCTGACCATTTTTTACTTGTTTGCAGAAGGAGAAAATTGTAGATTCTCCATTTGGGTGTCTCATCCTTGTAGGAGAAAATTATAGGTAGTTTTTGATGGAGGTTATCATTTCTCAACAATTTTGTTGCTTGTTGACTCGTTTTTTAAGAGATAAAATGATAGATCTAGAGGAGGTGTTGAATAGAGTTAAATAAGATCTATACAATTTCAAACACAAGGAAGGTTAGATTGCAAGTTGCTTAAGAATATATGACAGTGGAAATATAAAGCGTGTGTTAAACAAAATAAAAATAACCACAAAAGATACAATGATATAGAATGGTTCTGTCAAAAGATGTTAGTCTACTACCTGATTGTTCCCAATCGGGATAACCTATATTTTGTTACTTTTCTTAACATGTACAAAATACACAAAACAACCAGTGTCTTTTGTGGATCAAGACAACCCTCCTTTTGTACATCAAGGAGAACTAGCATGATGGAGTAGATTACAATCAGTCTCCCACCTTGGTCACATCCTTCTCGCAAGATGTAAAGAGTGAGACCCAATAGGGAACCACTCTTTACTGAATTGAAGAAAAAGTCCATCCAATCCCAAACATACCAAAAGGTAAGAAGGAAAGGAAGAATTTTATTCATTTCTCAAATGGTACATATTACAGAGCATGATAATGAATAAGCAGCGGAAACAAAACTATTACATAGTTATAAAATTATCTTTGTACAATTGTTCCTTACCATATAAGGTGGAACAAAAAATAAAATAAAAGGTATGCACCTAAGAACACGTAAGGCTGGTTGCATAGGGAAAACCAACTATCCCAATCTACCCTCAATGTCCAAGTCCATGTATACGATCTTTTAGCATTTTGTCTTCTAATGTACCTAAACCTGGGTGGAAGGGAACATCACCCAGAACATAGGAAATAACATAGAGGTCAACAAAGAGCTGAGTACGTACATATAATAAACACTTTGGGCATTATATAGGGTTTTAAGTACAAGAAGAGATGTTCCCACAAGGAGGGGGCTATTTGCAATTAGGTAAGTTCAAAAAAGAATATAATAAAAGAAATGAGGCATATTAAATTCAGATTTCAAGCATGATAATAAAAGTGTCTTGCCATAACAGTTTACCACAAATATCAATATAAAATAATAAATGTTTGCATGCATAACTATGTAGACTAAATATACCTAAAATAGGGCCATAACACCATAGGATCATGGCCTAAAAGAAATAAGGGTGGAAACGCATACCCCGGGCAGAAATGCACACACTATATAAGTATGGTTGTATATAAGTACCACTATTCTAGATATTCTAGTCAAACATGTAGCATGCATAAAATAGAGAGACAAGACTAGCATTTCAGTCAATTTTTCATAAAAAGGCTATCATAGAAAGTGGGGTCCAAGAACCCATATAAATAAGGTAGTCTAGAAACTACATGGATATAATGAGCCAACATCAGGAAATATAAATGTTCAAGAAATTAGATTTCATTAGGAATAATAGTTCAAGAGATGCCTCATTAAAACAAAAGTAGGTTTTAGTCAAATAATGCCTAAAATAAAATAGAGGATTATGATCAGACCTAGATATTCAGTAACACCTCCTAAGCATAGGGTCACGGTTGTCTAAACCTAGTCACAATATATGTGCACTCAATTAATATAAAATGCATTAAAATCCTTGCTTAGAAATTGACCCTACTGTAGGTTAGAAATATGGTTGTGAATCCCATCCCGATAAATTAGTCATATTTTTCTGATTTCAAAAACATATTTATTTTCATTTTTCTACTGAACCAATGAATAGTTATGATTTTTACAAGCTAAAGTCATTTACTGATTAAAAAGGAAAATTACGACGCGAAATGACCATAATGTCCCTGAATTTAATGTGAATACATGTGACGTGATGTCACACAAACTTTAGATGAATCGAAAGCATGGGGTTTTGGGGTCAACAGAGTGTGAAAGGTCTGAACTACCCTTCACGGTGATACATATTGCATCCAGACTCCATGGGCAAGACATGGATTTCGCCCTAGGGATTGATTTCCCTGTACCCACGCCATGGACACTGACTGGAGCTTGTAGCAGGATAGGGAAAACCCCCCACACAAGTCCTCATTGCGAGAAAGGAACATGCTCCCAGATCTGTCTCATCATTCAGAACCCATCAAGCATCGAATAAGATCCTAAGGTGGCCGGGATAGGTAAAGAGCTTTGTCGCATTGAGTAGTTGGGGCAGAAAGAATCAAACTGGGGGCTTGTCAGTGATACAGGATAGAGAGAATATCGATGAGCTCTAGCATTATTACAAACACAATAGTTGAGGGAGGAAGAGAAACAGACAGAAGAAAGCTCGATGGCACGAGAATATTAGTAAGTTGCTTGGTCAGAAATGCATATTGGGATGACAGTATCGTGAGCCATCCTGGAAACCTGTGAGGGAGGTCAAATATACATCACCAGTGTTATGTGACCCCATATTCCCCAACAACCTCCCACGATCAGTTTGGCTGGGTTTATGGGGTCAGGGACATGTACAGCCCTTCGCGATGGAAATCCAAAACAGAGGAAAACAATAGCATTTGTCGACCCAGGTAAACCAGGCGATACCACACTAATATGCATACATGGGAAGAAATACGAGGTCTTATAGATGATTACCTCACATTCGATTGGACTGAGAAGCTACGAGTCACTGGGACAGTGAGGAGATTAATGAAGAGGACAACTCAATCTATCGGGATTATCCTGAGGTAGTTTGAACCAATTGATCACGATGAAGGGTGAAGGAGGAAGAGACGATGGTCTCTGGATAGGTATGAGTCCATGAGATTTGTCATAGAGAGGGGTGAGAGAAGCAGTCGTCGGATGGGTAGGGAGACCGATTATGGGTATTTTGTCTCTAGGTCATGAAAGGAAATGAATTATGGGTCATTGTGTTTGGGAGAGTAAGCCAAAGAGGAAGGCGGGGTAAACATGAGAAACGATCAATTGAGGCGAGAGAACGGTGAGAAGAATCATCGTTGGCTTGAGCCAGTCCTGCGCACGTGGGGATTTTGGAGGTGGAAGATGAGGTCTTCCACCTGGTAACCCGACCCAGATTGCATCTGCGTGATACCACAGTCATATGTGACGTTGAACAACTCCAGACCTTATTCAATACATTAGTGTGACCAAGGTCTGAAATGAAATAAATTGTCCTAACTTGTATATTCACTCCCAAACCATCATTAAGGGTATAATTGACATCTGATTACACCTAAAATTGATAGGTTACTTTATTAGATTATAAGGAACACAAATATGGACTTATATTTGTATTTTGTAATTATTTGTGTTGCACTTATCCATTTACAAACTTAATCATCTAATTAGGGTTTTATTCTCACCCTAATAGTCCAACATAGTGGATCCTTTTGAGTTATATGCAATTATCTCACTCTTGTATCTTAGGGTGATACTAAGGTATTTAGTTATAATGAAGACTATAGTTTGGTATTATCTTTTTTTTTGATTTACGAGAGAACCGCCCCCGCAGAAGCGCCACATTAGTGACCCCCCCAGGCGGCGTAAACTCTCGAGGGCCTGAGTGGTTGAGCGGTCCGGTCGCCCCCCCACCCGCGCCCCACTTAGCACGTGTTACTTTCGCAACATGCCTCGGTCGTGATTCGAACCCGTGACCCTTTATTAGGGGCCCCCGAGCCGCAACCAGCCGGGCTATTATATCTAAAGATTTCATGTCCATGGGATATTAACGAGTCAATTAGGGTTAAAAGATCCTGATAAGGTCTAGACCATCCTAAAGCATGGAGTTATACCTGCTAAAAGATATTTATATGAAAAAGGATAAAGAAGAGAGAAAGAAAAAGATTGAGTAACAACATCGTCGAGTAGGGGTCTAGAAGTTACGATGATGAACCTATACATCTAGGATTGAGTATGTTACACAAGAAGTGACTCTAAGAATCTTCCCCACAACCTTCTCGCAAGTAGTAGTTGGAAGCAACAAGAAGAAGTAAAAAAGAATAAGAGAGGAAGAAGAAATTACTCTCAAAATATGTACAATATGTAGCTCTCTATTGAGCTCTCATTTTAGATCTAAAGGACCAAATAAATATGTAGCAAACTGACTCTAAATACTAATTTCAAGATATATAAATTAAAAATTGACAATCAGCATTTTGGTTGGTTTGTATTTCAACTAACAACCCCTCGATTGAGCTTTATTTTGACCAAGAACATTCTGTATGAAAATTTTAATCCAGTAGAAATACATCTCTATCGGTTAACAACATATAAAACTACCAATTAAAAATCAAACATTTATAGATAAACCAATGTCAAAAATGTCATAATAAAAATTAATATCCAATGAAGTTTGTGATCATATAATATTTTTCTAGAGAGAGGCTCTTGGTACCCAAACCATGTCGTTGTCACTTTTTCTCTTGAATGGGCATGAAAAATCATAGTGACCAAATATTCCACAAGCAAAAATTGTAACATGGTTTTCAAAAAAGAAGAACCAGTATTTGATTTTACAAATGTAGGTCCCTATTTTTCTTTCTTTTAACATTTCTTAGAATATAACCAAGTCCATGAGTGCCAATATGAATATGAGAATACAACGTATTTCTACTATTTGAAAATTTATCTAAAGACATTATCAACTTTTCATTTTCTATAGCAAGAAATATATAGTCTTTAGTAGTAGAAATTAAGCATTTTCTTATACTAGAAATGTTTTCTTCAAGTATATCAATTTTACAGTCTAAATGATTATTACGCCAAGTATACGATTATAATCAAAATGTGAGCAACAAATAGGTTGTTTCTCCATATTATTGAACTTATCTAAAAGTGTATAAACTTGAGTTTGCAAGAAAATATTTTGAAACAAGATCATCTGTTATTTTCTTATCACTATCATGTTGATCATTTAACTCATAAACTTCTTCATATAAAGAATCAACAATATATGCCAAATTTATTCTTCTTTTTCTTATACTTTTCAACTTTATCCAAATTAAGTTCAATAAGTTCTTTTTTAGAAAAATTGAGAAAGATACCTCATCATCATTACCTTGTGCACCTTCTTCTTTTTGCTCACCATTGTCTTCATGTTTAATAATGAAGCATTCAACTGTATCGTGACATATTTCTTCATCACCTGCCTCTGAGTTTGAGGAATCATCCCAAGTAGCATGATATGTTTCTTCTTCTTATCCTTGGAGTTTTTCTTTTTATTGTTATTGTTGAATTTTAGGAATTCATCCTTCCAATATCATTTCTCTCCACATATGCAACATCTAGTAGAAAAAAGATCTAATATTTTTAGAAGAAGAATGTATATATTTCTTACTTTATGATGTATCCTCTTCTTCACCACTAGATGAATTACTAGAAGAAGGTGACTTTGAAGCTCTCAATTTGAATTCCACTCTCTTTATCTTAGAAAGCTTTTCTTCTTCTTCTTCTTCTTCTTCTTCTTTTTCTTCTTCTTCTTCTTCTATTTTTATCTATTATTGAAGCTTCATTCATGTGTCTCCAAGTTTCCAATGAGTTGCTCCATGAATAATTTTGAAAGATCGTCTGATTATTCTATAGCAGTTACCTTATCTTTAAGCTTATGAGGTAAGGATCTAAGTATCTTAGAGATTTGCTCCTCCTCAGTTATTTGCTTTCATATAACACTCAAATCATTTATTAGAGTAGAAATCTAGCATACATTCCAGCAATAGTTTCAGCTTTAGTCATGAGGAGTAACTTAAATTTATCTTTTAATATATTAATATATATACTCTTAACTTGTTGAGTCCCTTCATGTGTAATTGACATTTTTATACATATATCATATAAAATTTCATAAGAATATATTAAATTAAATTCACTAGGAGGTAGATAAGAGTATAACATACTTAATTCTTTGGATTTTAGAGTTGCCTTTCTTACAATATATGATCCCATTCCTCCATATTTGTTGTCAGAGGTTCATATGATAAGACAATCATCTTCCAGAGATCAAACTTGATGTCTTGGAAGTGTAATTGCATTCTTCCCTTCGATATGTTCGGTTTTCCCCCATCAAACATTGATGGTCGACTTACATATGATATTTCGAGGTTGAGAGGGCTAAGCATGATTTTCCCCATCTTTCAAGACTTGTAAAGGCTCCTTGAAGACCGACTCTGATACCAATTGATAGATCCAGAGAGGGTTAATAGAGACAAAATAAGATTTATGCAAAAAAAAGGTATGCCTATTTTGTTACACTTGCATCATTGCTTCCTTAATGCCTTTATTTATCAACTCCTTCAAGGATTCAGGGCATGTTGCAGATGAGAACTCAGCTTCATGGATCTTCAAGAACCATTTTCTAATTTTTTAGCTGGTTTGTTAGCATCTCTACCTATCTTTGAGAATTTTAGGTTGGTGAATCTATCTTTCAGTAGGTTAATTCTTTTGATTAGTGGCATATACTTCATAGGAACTTGTTTCACTTCAGCCAGGTTTTTCACTGCTATCTTCAAGTCTGTGGTAACCTCACACTTTTTCCATTGCAATGAGGAAGATGTTCCAAAACCTCATAGGATTGCCAATAGTTCACCTTTCAAAGGATCGTTCCCATGGTATTTTTAACCCCTCCAAGTATCCATCCTCATTGGTCATCACAGGATATAAAGATGGTACACATCATGTTGGTTTGGTTGTGTATGGCAGTATCTACTGAGATTTGAAACCAGTTATGATGTGTGGGGTACCATTTGGTGATTTGTTGGCCTTGGTATCCATTGGTAGTATTGTCCCTACTGCTCACTATAATATGTACATAGGCCTTGATGTCCCTAGTTAATTCTTGCTCATTGATGACACAACTTTGGAAAATGGATGTGTTTCACGCCTTCCATGCTTTCCGGCAAGCCACCATGAATGTAATATTCCAATCAGGATATGTAGAGGTATGTAGTAGGTTTTTCTTGACCCATTCCTAGGTCTTGGTGATGGTGAAGAAGTCTATCATCAAGTTTTGTTTTATGTAGCGCCACATTGTTTTAATGAAGTGGCAGCCGTGTAAATCATGAAGGCTTGTTTCCACATCCTCGTCACACCCTCGCAACCCCCATTGGCAGTCATCTTCCTCTTCACTCTCAGTATATTGGTAAGTAGCCTCTCATGGTGCAATAGCTAGAGAAATAGTTTCATGCATGTCGGTATCTTTTATCTCCAAACAACATCCCAGTCTCCTGTGGAAGCTTTTGCTTTAATTCTGACATTCTTTTTGTACATTTCCTTTACATAGAATTGTCCTAGAGGATGATTGGTCCAATATATGTTGTCATTTTCTAGTTATTCTTTTAGTGTAGGTACTGAGGTGATGTCCTTTACGATGTCCTCCGCAAAGTATTGCAAAGAAGTCTTCATCCCATCTGCCTTCTCGGATAACAAGGATTGACACCTTCAGATCAGTCAGGTCTTCTGGTATTATGTCTTTACTGCAGGAACTTGAGCGCTCCTCAACCATTTATCTTCCTAGACTGAGGTATCCTTACCATTCACGACTCATACAACAGTTGAATCTATAGCTTGTAGTAGGAGTTATTGAATCCCCTACCATGTCATTGAGGTTGTGCCATTGTATGCTTCCATCTTTTTGTATTTCACCATCATAAGTGGTTTCCATATCACATATGTTCTTCTTAGGATTTTTTCTACCACTTTCATTAGTAGAGATTCATTAAATGAACTTGTTGCTCTCAGACCAAGTCCTCCATCCCGTGGTGTCACCAACAATTTGTTCTGGGACATGAAGTGTGTATACTTCTTGTCTAGTTGATCACTCCATATGAAATTTGTGTGATCTGGTTTACTCTGTTGCAGATAGAGATTGGTAGGGTAGATGACTACATCATGTGTGTCGCAGTGGGGTTCAAAGTGGTTTTGGCTAGTGTAACTTGACCTGCAAAGTATAGCTTCATGTTTGCCCATGAGTTAACCTTTGTTTGAAAGCTATTGACCAAATCTAGATAAAGTGTATTTGCATTTCTTTTATGCACAATTGGAATTCCCAAATTCATCCTGAGGTCTTTAACATGTAGCACGTTCAATTTCCTTACAATCCTTCTGCATGTTGTCACCAACGTGTATTTGGAGAAGGACACTGATGATTTAGCCTGTGTGATTTTCAGTCCTGAAGCTTTCTTAAACTTCGATAGGCATTGAAGTATACAATTTTCTTGAACTAAGGAAGCTTCACCAAATAACACTAGATAATTGGCAAATGATAATTGGGAAAATTCAACCTTCTTGTTTGTGAATGAAGTTGGTTTCCAATGTTGTAGCTTGACTTCCTTCTGGATATCCTGGCTGAGCTTGTCCATACATAGTATGAAGATTATAAGAGTTAGTGAACTTAAATACAACTAGAAAAGATACAAGGATGTAGAGTGGTTCCATTAAAAGACATCAGTCTACTACCTGATTGTTCCCAAACAAGATTTTCAACTTGTATTTTGTTCATTTTCTTATTTGATACAAAATACACAAAACAACCAGTGTATTTTGTGGATAAAGACAACCCTCCTTTCGTAGATCAGGGAGACCTAGCACAATGGAGTACATCACAATCAAACTCCCGCCTTGGTCGTAGCCTTCTCGTAAGAAGTATCTATAAGAAGCTCCCTCACAATATTCTCACAAGAAGTAGTTGGAAGCAACAAAAATAAGTAAAGAGAAAAAGAGAGGACAAAGAAATTACAACTATCAAAGGATGTACAATGTGTATCTCTCTATGAATAAGTGATAATCAACTATACACAAGGAATAGTAGAGGCTATATTTGGTGGAGTAGGACACTAGTATTAAGGTATGGCATAGATTTGAAGATAACAATGTAGAATTTTAAGCTTAGAGAAGGATATCATGTGATAGATCGCTCAAGTGTATATCCTAAGTGTCCATAGGCACTCCTATATATAGGAAACACTTAGGAATAGTCATTGTAGTTGTTAGGAGTGTTTACGATGAGATAAATCATAAACCAGCTGATAGAAGTCAAAGGACAAGTTCATAATAGCTAAAAATAAATGCAAACTTTGACTGCATACTAATCTCAATCAAACTGTACTTAGATCGGACTCCATCTCAGTCAAAGTGTAGCTCGACTAAGACATAGTGTTACCTAGATTTACGATGGCTATATTTCTGTAATGGCTCTTTCTCTATATCAGCTCTTTCTCAGTCTAAGTAAATTTGACTCAAATATTTCCTATAAAGACATTATTATTTTCTTGGAAAACATATAACATGGTTTTTCTAATGATATCTAACTATCATAAGACTTGATATATGTGTGGAAAATAGTTTAGGATAGGATTAGACCAATCATCACCTGTCTTTACATCATTCCTATGAAGTTATACAAAATACACTTGTACAAAGCATATACATGATACAACTTGACCTACAACTATCAAAACACACATAAAATTGCATTGTTAGATCTTGTTCTTTGATAATCTGAAAAACCAAATGCACATGTTAGTGACATAAATGGGAAATTTTTGCATCATCAAAATCTTAGTGTGGCATATCCAAAAAAAGCCAACACAAAGAACTATTAAGGTTTCTATATTTAATAGAAATATATCTAAAGACTAGGAAAAATGTTGAATAGTGGGATAGGTCTCACCAAACAATAAGTTCTCAAAAATGATATAACATCATTAAAAATGTAATGGATTGATGGTTTATTGAGATAGTCAATAGAATTATTTATTGTTTGAGGTTGTGATGATTTTTGTATTACGGTTATTAATTTTTGGTTAAATGATGTCGCTGAAAGAACACAATGAATACAGTGAGAAACATAAAGTATATGGCCATCCATACATGTTTGATGGAATAAGCATATATAAAAAATAACATTTATAGCTCATATAATATTCTTACGTCTATCAGTTCACAAGTTGTTATCTAAAATAGATGGTTATTTTTTTATCAATTAATCAACTAAAACCTCTTTCATTATTTTCATGGTAAGAATAAGTATATTATATGATTTAGGGAGTGAACCCGGTTAATCTACATAATTGTAGACACAATTTTCAATTTTTTTGACAAAGCATAGAATGACAAGGCCAAATGCCTAAAATATTCACAGAGACATACATATTTTGGCTATACATGCTAAATAAATTAGCCCTTCAATTTATGTGCTTGCTTTAGTAACTTGTTTGGATTGTTGAGATGATAATGTATTGTTGTACATAAAGAAAATTTTGCTATTTTATGTTTTCTCATAATATGAACAAAAAAAATCATTATAATTGTATAACGACCACTCCAATGTGTATTTATATGATTGTACAATGAACACTACCACCACATGATACATGAATATTAACATATCTACCTTTCAACTATATAGTTATCAATATGTATTGATTGACTTTTGACAAAGGATTTTTTTTGGGTTTTGCTTTATGACATGTCATATCTGTTTAAATGTTCTAACTAGTGGTTTTTAGATAAGAAAATATCAAATTGGAATATAGTTAGTCAAATCTTCAATTCTCATGCCTAATATTTTATCTATCTTCTTCAAAATACTTTATTGATTTTTTAACTAAAGTATTATAAAGGATGTGTTTGCTTATATTTAAATCGTATGGCTTCCTTTTGGTAGCCAACTGATACAGTGCATATGCTTAGAATGCTTATACATTATCAAGAAGAGTATAAAAATAAAAGAATTATGTTAACCCTAAACCCAAATCTAGCCTTATGTAATGTAATGCAACCTAGCATCTTGACTCTAGAAGCCCTAATCCCTTGGATGTGATATTTGTATGCTTATACCCTTAGTTTTGGCCAAACAAGGATACACATAAAACCTAATACACTCATTTATACCTTAGTTGACATCAAATACACATGTGAGCTAACCCTAAGCTTGGAATATAGTGATGTTGTGTAAGATTCTCTAATTGCCCCAAACCCTAGTTTATTATTATTAACCAACCTAATGTAAATGATTGGTACCTCATGTGATGCATTCACATCATTAAGTGTCATGATATCATAAGATGCCTTAATAATTCTAAAATGAATTAATAACCTAATTGATGCATGATATGTAAGTTATATTCATTAATTATGTCAAACATGCTTCATGGTTCACTCATACAGATATAATGGCTAAAATGTGATTAATGAGTAACTTGGTGGGATTAAATACACATACTAACTGAATAGAGGTAATTCATGTTTAATATATGTGCAGTGGAATAATAATTAGGGCTTTAATGTAAATGTAAGAATAAGATGATATTATATAAGTTAATGTTGGCACTGATGAACTTGATGAGTAATTTAGTATAATAACATAATTTGTGCATAAGGACAGCCATGTGGAGTAATTAAGCAATGTGAAGTTAATGAGATTCTAATTAATTCATGTTTATGATAAGTGTTTCCCTATTATAGTAAATATATAGATGATTAATTAACCCCTAATTGTACTATAACTCACAAAGGAGTTTGAAAATGAAATTTAATCCCAAAATTAGATATATATATATATATATATATATATATATATATATTTCATGTCAACTTAGCAAATGTACCATATTTTAACTTTACTAGATAATCCTAACTACCCCCAATTTAATTGGAAAGGATAATCCTAAAGTACACTTTCCTAATATTAATAGACTTTGGTTTGTTTCAAAATCTTCTACTCCTTTTGCCTATCACACAACTGATTTCTCTCTTTACCTACTTTTGATTCTCCCAAATACAGTTCCTAATTTTTTGTTTCTCATCCAAAGTCCTTGTGTCACACTTGGTTTATGCTCACACTCTATTTGAGTCATTGTATTTTCATCTTAGGATATGATGTTTTCTTCAACCTCTTATCCTAATCCAACTAGACTTTACAATCTATAAGATCTTTGTCTTCTTCCATCCTTGATATATCTCTCCTTTCCCTGTCTTCCTATGATCCCCCCTTTAGGTTTCTTACTATCCCTCTGACCCAACGAGCCCTATTTGTAGTTGGCCTTGTAAAATAGAGTGTCCTTTCCCCATGGATGGACATTTCTTTCATTTTCTTCCACCCTATTTCCTTCCCTGGTTGGGAGTCTCTCCCTCTAAAAAAACCCTTATTTATATAAATACATACATATATATAAATAAATATATATAGCCAAAACCTTTACACAACCCCCTTCACCGCGTTCTACCACCTGAACAACGCTTGATTATTTGGGAGCATAGCCTCCCTACTTAGTCTATCTATGGCGGCCATTTGAGGTCCGACAGAAGGTCTTAAACCTCTAGGAGAGTCATAGAGTGCATGGTATGAGTCCATGATGTAAAGTGAAACAATTCGTACCCCAACTTGCATAATTGGTTCTCATCTCTTGTTTCCCTCTTTTTGGTTATTTTTCTTCACGGTTTTTCTCTAATTTGTGATTTCTATAACATTGCTTTGTTTTGTTATGTTTTCCTCACCTTTGATGTTAGATGGGCATCCTGGGTTAGAAAAAACCTAAATTTATGTTGATGACTCTCTATCTTGGTGCTTTGATGGCCACCATGGAGTAGCCATGGCAACACATGTGGTCTTCGCTCCTAGTCGCATCACAACCCTAGATTGCTAAGATTGAGGGAACATTAGGAAGTCCACAAATAACTTCATGGGGTTGGTCTAAGGTAGATTTGTGGGTTTATCTCATCACAATAGGGCTTTTGGAGCTTTGTGTTCTTGTTGTGTGGATGAACAAAGGAAGAGGATGATCGCTTGGTGTCTGAGCATATGTCCCCGATTGGATCTTATTTCATCACACCCGACATGGGAATAATAGTCTTTTCACCTTGAATTTGATTTCGTCGTTGTGCTTTCTTTTAATAATCATATTTACTTATTTACCCTATCACACATAAATATTGTGATGTGTGATGCGAGGCTATAGGGTCTTTTTCTTTATTTATTTTTAAGAATTTTAATAATGGTACAATCTTAGATAATTCAAAACTAATGATATACTTATCCGAAAACTACAAATAAATATGTGTTGGATTCATTGAATAAATCCATTGATTGGTGTAAGTTTCATAACCTAATTATACTGAAATAGATAGTTGATATTTAGGGTTTATAATATGCATACTAATTAATGGTTTGTATATATAATTCAATACTAGGTGAAGAAGTACTTTGATTGGTACTAGGATTTGGACCTTGACAGTTCACATACATCTCTGAGGTATGTTGCATCATCTTAATTGTATTGAGTAGTTAATCTATTTTTCTGTCCCTTGATGTGTGTTGTGTCTCTTAATGATTATATTGAGAAAAATATCCATGTTTTCTCTCTCTCAATCCGTTGAGACATACTAACCCATATCATTTCTCTCTCCTCTATGAATTTGATTCATAAGAGTAGTTGTATGTTGATATTGATCTTGTAATCTACTTAACTCTGATGAATATTCTTATTGGACTCAGATTTGTATCTTATTCATCTTACTACATGTAGTAACTTTAATTTCAGGAATTGAACTAAGTGAAATCCTAACTTTTAAATGATGCCCTTTTGTGGTTTGATGATTAATCTGGTTTGTGTAGATGAACCCTTCTTTACCCACTTTGTGGTGTATGTATTATATGATTTGTTATTTTGATGGAAAATTTATTGAAATCATATTATGACTAAACTTTTCCTCGCCTCGACATTATTAAATGCATGTTAATTCAGTAGCTCTAGAGTTATTAGGTGATTTAGATTGGTTATGTGCCCATGTTATATTTGGGGGTGGAGGTTGTGTGTCCCATACCTAGGTTATGATCCCACCTTTATATTTATATATGGGAGTTTGGATATGGGCACGTTTGGTTTCCTGATTTTTTTCATATTGGATTGTATTTTAGAATCCATCTATAGAAAATTTATGTTTGGTTTGCAGGATTCAGAAAATGGAGGTAATTCTGGGATTCTAGACATAAAGGGAATACTAAAGTCTGGTTTCCATAAAAATTCTACCAGACGCCAAAATCTAGTTGTGGCTAGCCAATAGACTAAGAAATAAAATCATGTACTTTACAAATCAAGAAAACTAAACATAATTTTTATGTTTATGGGATTTTGACAATGCACTATTTTACAAATGCATGATGGATTAGATCCAAGATTCGTCCAAAAAATCAAACTTTCTCATAGTGTCATTGTCTATTAGGTTTTTGGTTATATTCCTTAATCGCCATTGTTTAGTTATATATCAGTATTGCTATGTTATCTCACCTACATGTAGATTGAATATTGTTGATGATGGGTTTCTTGCCCTAATTTATTTGATTGTGCTTATGTGCTACATGTTGATATTTTCATTTATAACAAGTGCATCTTTAATATAACTTATAATGTTTGCTTTTGATATCCATTTGGATGTCCACTTTCCCTCTTTTATGGAAACCAGTATAATGTTTATTATTGTCCTTTGCCCCTAATATTGCTCACTCCCTATTTATGTGATCATATCCACATTGTTATGATGATAATTTCCACTTTGTCTTCCCTTGTGGGGTATGCTTCCAACCTCTCAGGTGAAAGACATGGAGGACTTGACATGTTTGACTTGGACTTGGCTTAATGGAACTGGCTCTTTGGAGATACAAGTGAAATAGCTTGAGCATTCCTCTACTTAGATCATGAAGTTGTTACCTTCATGTAACCCCGAAGTGGGAGATTACTATGTGATCTTGTAGATTGAAGAAAATAATTACATCTATTTCTATTTCTATACTTTGGTGTTTATGATATCCATTTCTGAAAGATTAAACATTAGTATTCATCGATTACAAATATTTTGTATGGGTTCGTTATGGATGATGTCCCTTGTTTGATATACTTGGGAGTGGATCCCCTCTCGACTCCCACTCCTTAAACCTTAAATCTACTTTCACCACTAATTGATGGATTTTACCTTGATGACAATGAATGGTTGTTTGCCATGTTTATTGCTTGATTTCAATGTTGTATGCGTGACAGGATTAACTAGGGTTTAGTGAAGCAAAATGATAGAATCTATTAAAATAGGGTTTGTGTTATATTTGTGTTGAATTAACTAAATGATCAGGTAATGATGAAATCATTAATGGTAATTCTTTAAAAGAAATGAATGAGAGTTGAAACACATGCCCTTTGAGTAAAGTTGGCAAGCTTTATTTAGAGAACGGTCAAATATGGATCAACCTCTAGCACATGCCATGTAAAATTTGATGGTAGAAGTTCAAGTATATGGTCAATCACAATTAAGTTAAATATCCAAACACAAGCACACAAACCTCAAATAATTTATAACTGAAGATAAGGAGAGGATATTTAGTGTTGAGGTGGATTATTGATTTAATGTGATCTCCAACATTTTGACTGAAGATGAGGCTAAAATTAAGCAAAACTTCTAACTATGAATTCATGATCAATTTAGTATACTACATCCTTCCAAAAGAATTCCACCTTAAATATATCCTAATCTTAATTATCACCCATTTCCCTTTCTTTAATGAATACCCGTATTGAATCTGAGGAGGGAACTTTTCTGAAACCCCAAACATTATTTTTCCTTAAACTTACTTTATTTGCCTTAATTGGTTGACTTACTAGATTTACTCAAAATGAATTCTAAATATTAAAAATAATATCATATGATAATGCACACATAACTTCTAAATGACGAGAAGAATTTCGGTTAAAATTTGTTTTAAGTAAATTGTGGAGTTCTCTAGTCTTGAAAAGGGAATACTTTAGTGTTTGAATTGATAGATTGGATCGATCGATGCAAGATGAATCACTTTTCGGGCTTCACGTGGGTCATGTTTGGGCCGCTTTGGTCACTTTGGTCAAACTGAAACCTTTTGGGCCATAGCAAATCCATGGTCCATGCAATCAACGAGTGTTTGGACTAGTCAAAGTGCTTTAAACACCACGTGTTGTGAATGCGTGAACATGGTTTGGTTGATGAGACCACTTTGGCTTGATCATGCTGGGAGGTAGGTCAAAGAATGTCGGAGACCAAGCAATGCATGTTCTGAAGGCCAAAGTGGATGTTTGAGCCACACTTTTAGGGACGATGTGATCAATTGGTGGAGGCCAAAGTGGCCTATTTTTGGGTTGAAATGCCATCTTTTCTATATAAGCCTATATTTATGAGATCACTTGATACTTGGGCTGTATTAGAACATTTTTTAGCTATAGAATATAGTTGTATCTTGCAGAGAGTGTTCTTAAAGGAGGAGCTTATCTATGTAGGTGATTTCTTTAGTTTCTTGAAGACCACGATTTAAATTCACACTTCCAAGCTAGTTTAACATAAATTTATGTAAAATGCTTCTCTTTTTCTCATCTTTTATGTTGTTCGCTCTATCTCATTTTACCCTATGGTCCAAGTTCTTAGTTATATATGGTGAAACTAGGTTCTTTTCTTCTGAAACATATTCTTTTCACCTTCATATGCCAAGTTGGAGCTAGAGCTTGCTTGCTTGGGTATTTTTGGAGTTGACAATTGTTTTTTGAAGGAAGACTAAGTGTATAGATATCATGTCTTCATAAAAGGTAAGTGATTTATCCTTTGTATAACAACATTTGAGTTGAATGCAATCACTAAATCTCACCAATTTCATGTTAAATGGCACAAATATGGTATTTTTATGAAGGTTTTTAGCTTAATCCTTGGGAACGTCAGTATTCCTTAATATTTCCTGATGTTTAGAATGAGAATTGAAATATGTTATACATCAATATTGCTGAAAGTTATGAGCTTGACTTGTGAATTGCCTTCGATATCAATATTGGCCCCTTTTACTACTTTTTGCATATTTAATGTATATGGCAAAATGTTGTGATGGAACTTTCCACAATAATTAATTTTTTTATCGCCTTTGTCATATGCTTATTGTATGATTGGAATGGTGAAATTAGAGTTATACACATGCATTGTGATAGTAAATTGGGGTTTTCTTTTCTCTAATATATGATTTGTACATACCTTAGTAATACATTATTAATTATATTTTATTTATTTATTTATGAAAGATGAGTAATTGGACTAAGTAACCAAGAGAAACCCTATTTATTTAGAACCATTCGAGTGTATAACTTCCCCAATGTCTGGAAGTCGGGAAAAAAGATGGGTATCCTCATCACAATCTTTGGATTGTGAGGAGGTAGTTGGAGTTGTATATTGGTGAATATACATGTGTTACCAAGAAAATGTATGAGGTATAGTCCCCTTGGTGCGCTAAAATAACCAGCTTATAAGAGTGTGGTCAAGGTTGTATCCTATCTTGTGAATGGTAGTTCTCCCAATGTGATTGAAAATTGTGTAATATGACGATTAAATAACAATAATAGGTATTCTAACATGAATATCCTAGATGTACATGATGTTTTATGTAGCTTGCATTTTGAGGATCCCCTACCTCTTATACTCACACTAACTGAGGATTTCTAAGATCTTAAGAAGATTAGATAGGCCTAAGATATTCTTTGATGGGTTAGGGGACTTTGCAGACACTAGACAATAGTGTAAGTGCTACATCCCAACAACCTATGGTTTAATAATAAAATATGTTATCAAGTCATCCAGCTTTATTTTGCAGTATCCTACATCTATCACACTATATTAACTTTACTACTCTAGTGTGCCTTATAGACGTTACTTGCATGTGATTTATATTGCTTTTACATATTAGATCTATTTGTCATAGAACTACCTAATTCATCATATATAGTAGAACTTGCATACTTAAAATGTTATGTTTATATTTTATCTCTCATCATGACTTTGATCTCATTGTCATGGTTCTCCACCCTTTTTATGTTAATAACAACTTATATCAAGAGTATGATAGTAAGGAGTCTCCATACCCTAGACAGTCGTTAGTAGGAGGTGAGGATCTTTTGTTTGGTGTAGTCTAAAGTTGTCCATGTACATTCAGTTTCAAGTAGGTGTTTTGTATGACCTACATCTATGACTCAATTTTTTTGCATGAATACCCTGTAGATGATAATTATGTTGTAAAGACATTGGCCAGTTATGATAAATTTTGTTACATGTATATCAATGAATATAATAGTTGTTTTTGGTGGCCCATTTGTGAATGTTTGTAAGACATTTTCTTGCCTTCTTGGTTTATGATGTTAACTATGATGGAACTGTTGACTCAAGGTCTAAATTGACTAAACCCTTGTTTTGATGATGACTAAATAATTCCAATTAATCATGTCTAATGTCTCTACTTAGGTAATTTTAGGATTATGCATAGACACACTCCAAATGCCCTAACATGCACATCTCAACTTGGAGAAAAGACAAGTCAAAGTCAATACAAGTGCACATTTTTGGAATATGATGTAAATCCATTAGAATCATGTTGTAAATCACTTGTAATGATTGTATGACTTGTAATTAAGCTTAGAAAAAATTAGGAGTAGTTAGATTGAATGTTTAAGCACTCAAAAGCAATTTTCCAAAATTTACATCAGGTTGTTCATCGGTCGAGTTGCAAACTCGACCGATCCTGATTGGATCTTGAAAATGACTTTAGATCTGTCGAGTTTACATTTCACAAAATTCAACCAATCTCTCTGCAGACCAAAACTGATTTAAGTGAATCGGTCGAGTTACCCCAGGACAAACTCGACTGATGGCCTAAATTGGTCATGTCTCTTAGTGGGATCGGTTGAGTTACCTTTATAGAAACTTGACCGATTGCACTGTACGAAAAAGTGCAAAAAAAGTGTTTCTAGCCATTGTGGAGTTGTAACAATCGAAAATATATCCGTTACAAGCCACAAAATGACTAGTTTTCGTTCTTAAGTGTTCCCAGAGTCTAAGATGCATCCCCAGCTATAAATAGGACCCATTGGGCTTCATTCCAAGGTTGAGCATTCAATGCAAAGCTCTATATGAGGTTCCTAGTCTATAATTGAGTGCCTCCTACAACCTCCTCTCTCTATATATAAGCTTAATCACTTACTACATTCATTAGAGTGAGTAGGAAATTTGTAAGAGAGCTAGTCTCACATGTATATCTTGTGAGGCTCTCACTTCTACCACCTTCCTATCTCTCATTTCAACCATGAAGATGACAGTTCTTTCTCTTGGCTAAGAGAGGTGAAGAAGAACAAGGGAAGGAGTCCCTTGGTGAAGATCAAGGCTGAAGACTTGGAGTAAGAGTGGGTAAGACCTTGGTGAAGACAGAATACTCCTTGCTCAAGTGGGTAAGTCCTTGGTGGAAGCTTTTCTGAGTGAAGGTGAAGTCAAAGGCTGAAGATCCAAAAAGAGTAGAAAAGTCCTTCAAGGTGGAATACTTGTGCTAGAGTGGGTAAGGCCTTGGAGACGGCTGAAGACTCTTGGCAAAGTGGGCAAGTCCTTGGTAAGGTGGAGTACTCTTGGTGCTTGGATGGGTAAGTCCTTTAGTGGTCATGTAAAGTAAGTCTTATGAATGAATATAAGAGTGCAATGGTTAAGAAATCCTAGAGGTTGACCTCTCTAGGTAGTGGACTGACTCACTTCTAGTTTGAAGTGTGGAACCACTCTACATATCTTGTCACTTGGTGTATGTTCAGGGCCTGTTTGGTAGGATGTGTTTTGTTTTCTTGCATTGAAAAACATTGAGTTCAGATATGCATTTTGTTTGGTATGTTTTAGTGCACTGGAATTCCTAGATTTCTAACATCACTTTAGCCCAAAACTCCCAGAAAATGTACCGCGCCCAATTAGGAAGCGGTCGGGTGTAGAAGACAGCCGTATGGGAACTTGGTAGTGTGACCCGGCTGTGAATGCTGCTCTGGCCAGATTACGCGGAGGATACAACTGTTTTTCTTCGTCACAACAACAACGTTTTCGGACCAACTGCTGCTAACCAAAAAGTTGCAGAAAAAATCAACCAGTTCACGTTACACCATACCAAATAAACCAAAGCAGCATAAAATACACGATTATGATTGACCTGATTTTTAATTCATCAAACTGCATCTGACCACACCCTACCAAACACGCCCTCAATCTCTCTCCCCCTTGCCATGCATGTTTTAGTTGCACTCAAATTTCCTATTTAGAAACCTTATCTTGTGATATATCTTGAAGGTCTAATGAATTTTGTTTAAGTGTATTAAACTCTATTTACCCCCCTCTAGAGCATCTAATCACCCATCTAGGATCCAACAATTGGTATTAGAGTGGGTTTCTCTAAGTATACTTCAACAAGTAGGAGAAGATGAGTGACTACCAAGGTGGGAGATACTTCATCAACCTTCCAATCTTTGATGGGAGTTACTTCCTCTATTGGAAAAGAAGGCTACAATTCTACATTCAAGGTCAAGTCTTGAGCTATGGAAAATTGTGGACCATCCATATAAACTACTGGTGACAAAGATAGAAGAATGAGATGAAGCTACCATAAAGAAAGCCACCTTGAATGCAAGAGCAATCAACATCCTCTATGCCACCATGACCTCCACTGAGTTCAACCAGATTTCCTCTTGTGAGACGACCTATGAGGTATGGAGAAAGATATGCATCACTTATGAGGGGACAACTCAAGTAAAGGAAAGCAAAGTCTACATGCTCAAAGGGCTACTAGATAACTTCAAGATGGGAAAGGAGGAGAAGATAGCCAACATGTACTCAAGGCTCAACACCATCGTGAATGGTCTTGGTGTTCTAGGACATCCTATGAGTAGAGGAGAGATCAACCCAAAGATCCTTAGAACTCTCCCCAAGAGATGGGAACCTAAAGTGAGTTCCATTGAAGAAGTAAGGTCTCTTGATGATATCCCCATTGAAGAGCTCATTGGAAATCTACAAGCTCATGAAGTCACACTTGAAAAAAGAGAAGAAGTTGAAAGAAAAGAGGATAAAGAGCTAAAGAGAATGAAGAAGGTTGAAATGAAGGCTCAAATTGAAGTTATTATGGGACAAGCCTCTTCATACTCTCATGTTGAAGAAGATGCCACATACTCCAAGGGTAGATTCTATAAAGGCAAGAATTCCTCCTCCAACATGTGCCTCGAGTGAGGAAAGAAGGGTCACTTCAAGATAGATTGTCTACAAGGCAAGAAGACCCATCATCATAAGGAAAGAGAAGACAAGTACATGAAGAAGGAGAAATGGCACTCAAGCTCAAGTGACTCCTCCAACTCAAGCTCAAGTGAAGATTCAAGTGAAGGATCAAGCTCAAGCTCTAGTGTTGAAGGAGAATGCCATTTTGCTCTTATGGTTTCTACAAGAAAAGACTCAAATGAGGTAAATCTAAACTCTTTAGATAAAGAACCTTTAATTGCTATCATTAATGCTCCTCGTGCCTCTCTTAGGTCTTCTAAAAAGAAAAATAAAAAGCTTGTTGAAATTGTTGATAATATGCATGTAGAATTAGATGATCTTGAACATGCTAATTCTTGATTGCTTGATGACAAAAATGCCTGTCCTAGTCAAGTAGACTCTCTTAAACCTAAAAATGCTAGTTTGCTTAATAAGATTAGATTTCTAGAAGCTCAACCTCTTTTGCCTAGTTCTAATGAAGAGCATTCTTAAATTATTGATTCTCTCGTGCATGATATTGATGTTCTTAAATCTGAAATCAAGGACAAAGATTTTTTTGCAAGAATTAGAATCTGAAAATGGTGTTTATCTTTCTAAGATTGCTTTTCTTGAAATAGAAAATGCCTCCTTGCTTGCTAAAGAATCTTGTTCTAGTTCTACTAGTAGAGAGAATAATGTTGCTGCTCTTCATATTGATAGAGATTCTTATTTAGCTAAAGCTCTTTGCTTAGAAAATGATCTTTTGCATGCTAGAGAAAATATAAATCATTTGTCTTCTACTATTTCTTCCCTTATGCATGATAATGATAGTTTGAGATCTTCTTTGCAAAGATTTTTAGTTGGTAAAAGGAATCTTAATGATATCCTACACCATACTACTAAACAAATTGGTAGACATGGTTTGGGTTATGATAGTAGCCAAAGAAACAAAAAAGGTAATGGACCTCCAATCCTCCATGGAGAATCCTCTAGTTCCAAGGATACGGGTACATGCAACTATTGCAATGATATTGGCCATTATTCTACTTGTTGCCCTTTTAGGAAAGAACCCAAGAGCAATATGACTTGGGTTGCTAAGCTAACCCCTCCGGACCCAAAAACATGATTGGGGACCATTTCATCTTTCTTTTTACATGTCACATGTAAATGGATTGACATGAGCTATTAAATTGCAAATTGACTTCTCAATCCACATGAAAGAAGAAAGGTGAGATGTGTAGAGGGTGACAACAAGTGGAAAAATAAATGGTAAGAACAAAGGTAAATCTTTTCTTGCTTATAACCAATCCTAACTTGTTTTTGTCAAGTTAGTGTACATTATGCATGTGGTTTTTGAGTCAAAAGTGGTATTTTGTGATTCTCTTCACACTCTTACTCAAAAACTATTTCTAATACTTTCATAGTGCATTACTAACCTGCTTACACATGTTTGGATATGGCTTATACATTTAGCATGTCTCTAAATATGCTTTTATGAAATGTTTGTGTTTGGATATGGCTTATACATTTAGCATGTCTCTAAATATGTTTTTATGAAATGTTTGTGCTTTTTGATAGCAACTTTGTCAGTCAAGTATGTCATGTTTGAAACTCAACCGATAGGCACCAATGGGTGTTGCCAACAGCTATAATTGGTCGAGTTGTCAATACACAAAACTCGACTGACAACACTGTGCATAGAATTTACAATTGCCTTTTTGGATGAGAATTTTCCTCTCAACTAGATTTTTTCAACCAATATCCTTATTCTTTGGCACTCCTTTGGTACCTTTATATATGCATATTTCCATGCTTTAAATTGCCTATCTTGCTTATAACTCTATCTCTCTAATTGCTCTAAATTGGCATATCTATATCTCGCAATTACTTGTTTTGAGTTGCTTTGTAGGTTTTGATGATGATCTCTTTGGATCTCTTGGTTGTTTCTAAATTGCTTCCGTTGTGCCCAAACTTGTTGGCTAAATGGACATCTGTAAATCCCTTTGTTTTGATAATGACAAACATTTCATTCTTGTTAATCTAACGTGCTACTTGAGTGTTGCAGGAATAAGGTGGATGACAAAGCAATTAGGGAAATCCATATGCTTACATATTTATATTTTCATGAAATGTAATCACTTTGTAAAAACTTGTACAAATATATAATGTACAAGTACTTAGATTTCATGTAAATCAAGCGTTAGATTCTCCCTAGCTAAACATCACATTTAGATAGGTTATCCCCTTCAATAGTGTCACATATGCACACTCATACACATACTTAGTGCTTTAATTGAAAAATTGAAACAGGGTCAATCTCGGTCGACTAACTCCTCGACCGAGACACTCTCAGTCGACAATCTTCTCGACCAAGAAAAACCCAGGTAGCCGTTAGACACATCTGACAAGGTAGTTGGCAGTTGGAGATAAACGTTGCATACACTTGATCTAGAGAGCCTGTCGGTCGAAAAAACGTCGACCGAGTAGGAGTCTCGGTCGACTATTTCTCGACCGAGATGGTCTCTGACAGCAACTGCAGAATTAATTAATTAGTCGTTGCAAAAGTAACAAACTTGTATCTAACGGCTAGTTAAGCACTTAGAAACCCCTAGAAGGTGTCTAGAACGTCCTTAAGCACTTGTAGGACATTCCTATAAATAGGACATGCCTTAGGACACCTAAATACACTTGCTTTTTACACTTGAGCAATCTTTGAGCATACATTGACTTTGTGCAATCTGTTTGTGAGAAATTGAGCATTGTGACAATTGGCTACTTCCCTTCTTAGCTCAAATTTCGTGTCCTATAGGCTAGCATCTCTTATCCATTGCAATTACAATTCCATACACTTTGGTTAGGATATCTACACGCTTGATCTAGGCAAATCAAGCCTTGTGATACAAAAGGATAAGTTGTAATTTCCTTTTTCCTTCTTGTTCTCTATTGTTGTTTGTACTCTCCTTGCTACTCCTAGGTTGGAGGCTGCAGATTGGAGAGGTTGAAGATCTTATTGGTGAAGAAGGGGACCTTGAGCTACTTCAAGAAAGCTGGTGCAACGGGAGGTTACTTCTAGAGAGGAAGGCTACTACAAGGGGGAGCTTGGAGTTACTTCAAGAAGGCTACCTCGGGTTGGTGCATCTACTTCAAGTGAAGGCTGTTCAAGGGGTGTAAGAAAGTATTGTATTTTGTGTAAATCCTTGTGAAGGTAATAAAATTAATACTTTCAAAATCCCGATTGGGTAAGCAACTGGGTAGTGGACTGACAACTTTAGTATTTGCTAAAGTTGGAACCACTCTAAACACCTGTCTCCTTCTTCCATTTACAATTGTGGTTGTTTGAGTTAAATAATTGTTAAAATATTTAAAAACTCTATTCACCCCCCTCTAGTGTTTTTCAATTGGTATCAGAGCAGGCTTCAAGGAACCCTAACCAGGTCTTGAAGAATGGAGGGTGATGGTGATTACAACCACAACAAAAGGTACAGCATGAACAAATCTACAACATGTTGCAATTGGTGCTTAGGAACAAGCCACACAACATCTAGCTGCCCATGGAGATCAAAGAAGGAAGATGAGCACAAAGACTGTCTTATTGCTACAACTAGTGAAGAAGAAGAGGTAAGTCTTTTTGATTTATCTAAAGAAGAACTAGTTGCTAGTCTTGAAGAAACACATAATAAATATGTTGAGTGCAAGAAGAAATTAAAGAAATCTAATAAAGCAAATGATGAATTACATGCTAAACTTCTTGCTATCACATCTGAAAATGAAGATCTTAAAAAGATCATTGAAGATCATGATATTAAGATAAAATCTATAGAGGCAAATTGCAATCTTCTTTCTTTAGAAAAGATTAATTTGCAAACTCAAGTGAACGATCTTCAAAAACAACCCATCTTGTGCACTCATCTAGATTATGACACTATTGTCAAAGAGAGAAATTCGCTGTCATCTAATCTAGATCAAGCAAAACTTGATATCAAGAAAAAAATGGATGAGATTGCAAAATTACAACAAGAAGTAAGTAGTTTGAGTAATAATGGCATCCTTGATAAAATATTGGATAATCCCTATCATCAAATTGGGAGAAGAGGACTAGGTTACAAGCGTAAAGGGAAATCCTATCAACAACCTAGTTGGAGAAAGACACAAGCACATCAATCTATATATGTACCTAAAGGAAACACATCTTTACCCAGAAACAACATAGAACACAACCATAGAAAAAGATATGAGATTGACTCGATATGTTGTCATTATTGTTTGCGTCTTGGTCACTATTCCTTTTCATGTCCTTATAAGAAAAAGGATGTTGAGTTAGTTTGGGTTCCAAAACTTCCAAACTAAATGAACTGAATTAAGTTGAGATATGACCAAGGACCTTAGTTGCATATATCTAGGTCTATCTCAATTCAACAGAATAGGATAACAAATTAAAATCAAATACCTAAACATCTAACTTGCATAATTGTGTTTTACCTGGAAACAATTAACTGGTAAACATTTCAGAAATCTTGTCGGTTGAGAAACTGTCGACCGAGAGAACCTTCGGTCGAGAAATTGTCGACCGAGCAGGTCACTAATTTTCAGTCTGAAATAAATCTGCTGAATATATTTTAGATCGGTCAAATTATTATCTACTTGTCGTTAACTATTTGCACATGCAAAACAAAGTATACATTTTGAGAATCATCTTTGAAAACTTATATGAAATCAATTTGCTTTATTCCCTAAATGATTTAAAACTGAAAATTTATGAATCATATTAATTTAAGTTAAATTACAGCTCTTTGATTCATTGACATAGAAATCATATATTGAATCTCATGTTGTTACTGTTTTATCATTACATCATGGATATATCTTCATTATTCAATCTTCTCTAGATAACATTGATGCTTGGTTGATGATACATAGGCAAGCAAAATGATTTGTTGGTAATATGTTGTTTTTAATGCTTGCAACACATAAGATAAATATCTCTCTGTTGGTATCCTTTAAGACCCGCTATATTAATCGTGCTTTCGGAATCTTATTAGGATACAAAAAGAAGTGAAATTTAATATTCATGAAAAATCAAGGACAAATGTTTTCATATTGAGTATTATTTAAAATACTTCAAATTGATATCAAATTAAATTACATGCAGACATTATACTTCATATATGAGTATTCAATTTGAAAATCTGCAAATTCGCCTCTTGGTTGAAATGAAATTTGACCAAGGGGCGCTATGGTCGTAGTCAAAGTCGACCTAAAATAAGTTTGACACAATAATTATTTGAATATCATTTTATATAAAAAATTGTGATTAAAAGAACAATTAATTTATGATCACAAAATTGTCCAAATATTGGCAATAATAATCACAATATTACTCCCTTAGAAAATATATATATGCTCTACAAATTTAATCTATCATTTGCATTAAAATCAGCTTAAAAATTCATACTCAGTAAGTTTGTCGGTCGACAAATTCTTCGACCGAAAACATCTCGGTCAGCCTATCTCTTTCGATCGACAGACCTCAGAACAAAAGTAACATCGGACACACTTCCGGTCGACAATTGCTCGACCGAGCCAGTGTCGGTCGACAATTGTTCGACCGAGAATCAACCGTTGGGGTATGACCGTTGGAATCCGACCGTTACCGTTGGGCGGTCGACCGTTACAAGTCGACCGTTGGACGGCCGAGTGGCGCGTCTGGAATATGACCGTTGCGGTCGATCGGTCGACAAATTGTCAACCGACCTGGTCACTGGATTGCTATAAAAAGGACAAAAAACGGGTCATTTCTTCACACTCTCATATTCTTGCTTCCATAGCTTCTCTCTAGTGCATTCTTGTGCAACTCTTTAGTCTCTTCATCCCCAAAACTTTCTTGCTTCTTCTCCACCTTAAAACAAAGAAATGGCTTCATCCTCTACACGTGGAAAGAAGAAAGTTGCTAGCAAGCAAGGAAGGGAGGCTACTCCACCATTGACGATCATCAACGACATCCCCTTCGTCGACGGAGATGTTGGTGATCGCTATCTCAGGCTCTCCTCCAAAGCTCCTCTCCCACGACGGCTAGTTGAAGTCCTGGACTTCCTCAACATCGTCGACTTGGAGGATCTTTTTGAGGTGCAAAATTTGAAAGAATTTCTTAACCCTTCCTTCCCTTCCTACTCTTCCAAGGTAGTAAATGAGTTCTATGCCAACCTCATCTCCCATTCTGAAAATGAAAACAACTTCTTCTATTCTATGGTCAATGGGCATAGCTTTCGATTTACTGAAGAAGATATTCTTGACATGCTAAATATTGACTTAGATGAATATCAAGACACCCTTGACCTTACCACTAGAAACCCACTCAATAAATTTTCCCAAGGTGACAATACCGTTAGTCTTAGTGACATCAAAAGAGCCATTTTTCAATCCAATACAACTTGTCACGAAGATAGGGGTACCTACTATGCCATAAATCTTAAACATGAAGCTAGGATTGTCAACCTTATTGTTTCTACAAACATACATCCTAGAGCAAATAAGTCTGAAGTCCCCATTTTTCATATGTGCCTAATCTATGCCATTATCAACCGTATTCCCATAAATTTTATCCGCATCATTCTTAAGAACATCCTTGAGTTCTCTGGCAATCCCCCATATGCTGATTTTGTATGCCAAATCACTCAACACTTTCTTAAGTTACAAATTGAGGACATGGGATACACATGGGACCGCAGACCACAAAAAATAAGTAAGAACACTGTAGAAAAAATGGGAATTGATTTCGGTCATAAGAGGGCTAGGATGGAAGGAGAGACATCTAGTCAAGACATACCACCACCACCTCCTCCTACTAACCTACCCTATGATCCCATCCAAAACACCCTAACCTATGTTGCTGGGTCACAATATCATCTAAGTAAACAACTAGATTATAACCATCATGCCATGACTTATCTAAACCAAAGAATACAAACCCTTTCTCCAAACCAACCAGATGAATATCCTTATTCTTTAAATCCTGGCATGCTCAACCCATATAATCCTTCTTACAACTACTACCAAACTCCACCTCCACCATCTACAGATCTCACGCACACTCAGTTTTCATCAATGCAACTACAAGATATTGCTGCTCATTTCCGATTTGATCGTGTTCCTACCTTCTTGGAGGCGTATGCCTTAACCAAGACAGGTGCTCTGGAGTGGCAAACTTTAGTCCAATATTATGGAGCTGAGCCTTTTCTTGGGAAAGACCCTGATATTGATGTAATTCTTAAGTCTTTCCAGTGAGATTTGGAGTTGTATTAGTTGTAATGAAATCTTTGCATATTTGTAATAAAAGGGTTATCTCTACATAATTTGGTTATCTTTCCATGTTTGTAACAATTCCATGTTCATAATGAAATTGGTTATCTTTACTTCTTATAATGGATATCTTTTTGGCATCATTCGAATATGGATTATAAGACTATTATAGTAGAGCATACAAAATAAGGGGAGTAATACATAAAAATAAATAAAAAAGGATGCAATCCTTGCAAATACCTAAAATTTAAAGTTGTCGCTAAATTGACCATCTATTGCAAAGCATTCATACCTTAATTTGGGATCTCTATCTAAGGGGGAGCATAGTATAAAATTAAGGGGGAGAAGTAATATCAAATATTCAACTTGGATATCTTTTTGAAATGACAAAGGGGGAGAAAAGAATATAAAATAAAATCAAAAATATAAATAAGTTTCATAACATCTCGGCCAGCACTCACTTGCAAAACAAAAATGGCTACAAAAGGTAATCTTCAGGTATGAAACTCATATGTTTTATATTTCCTTCCCTTATATTTTGGAAATGTTTGTCATCTTCAAAAAGGGGGAGATTGTTGGCTAAATGGACATCTGTAAATCCCTTTGTTTTGATAATGACAAACATTTCATTCTTGTTAATCTAACATGCTACTTGAGTGTTGCAGGAATAAGGTGGATGACAAAGCAATTAGGGAAATCCATATGCTTACATATTTATATTTTCATGAAATGTAATCACTTTGTAAGAACTTGTACAAATATATAATGTACAAGTACTTAGATTTCATGTAAATCAAGCGTTAGATTCTCCCTAGCTAAACATCACATTTAGATAGGTTATCCCCTTCAATAGTGTCACATATGCACACTCATACACATACTTAGTGCTTTAATTGAAAAATTGAAACAGGGTCAATCTCGGTCGACTAACTCCTCGACCGAGACACTCTCGGTCGACAATCTTCTCGACCGAGAAAGACCCAGGTAGCCGTTAGACACATCTGACAAGGTAGTTGGCAGTTGGAGATAAACGTTGCATATACTTGATCCAGAGAGCCTGTCGGTCAAAAAAACGTCGACCGAGTAGGAGTCTCGGTCGACTATTTCTCGACCGAGATGGTCTCTGACAGCAACTGCAGAATTAATTAATTATTCATTGCTAAAGTAACAAACTTGTACCTAACGGCTAGTTAAGCACTTAGAAACCCCTAGAAGGTGTCTAGAACGTCCTTAAGCACTTGTAGGACATTCCTATAAATAGGACATGCCTTAGGACACCTAAATACACTTGCTTTTTACACTTGAGCAATCTTTGAGCATACATTGACTTTGTGCAATCTGTTTGTGAGAAATTGAGCATTGTGACAATTGGATACTTCCCTTCTTAGCTCAAATTTCATGTCCTATAGGCTAGCATCTCCTATCCATTGCAATTACAATTCCACACACTTTGGTTAGGAGATCTACACGCTTGATCTAGGCAAATCAAGCCTTGTGCTACAAAAGGATAAGTTGTAATTTCCTTTTTCCTTCTTGTTCTCTATTGTTGTTTGTACTCTCCTTGCTACTCCTGGGTTGGAGGCTGTGGATTGGAGAGGTTGAAGATCTTCTTGGTGAAGAAGGGGACCTTGAGCTACTTCAAGAAAGCTGGTACAATGGGAGGTTACTTCTAGAGAGGAAGGCTACTTCAAGGGGGAGTTTGGAGTTACTTCAAGAAGGCTACCTCGGGTTGGTGCATCTACTTCAAGTGAAGGTTGTTCAAGGGGTGTAAGAAAGTATTGTATTTTGTGTAAATCCTTGTGAAGGTAAAAATCCCGGTTGGGTAAGCAACCGGGTAGTGGACTAACAACTTTAGTATTTGCTAAAGTTGGAACCACTCTAAACACCTGTCTCCTTCTTCCATTTACAATTGTGGTTGTTTGAGTTAAATAATTGTTAAAATATTTAAAAACTCTATTCACCCCCCCTCTAGTGTTTTTCAAAACTTGCTACATATATCTATTTGTATATCTTGTTTGGATACAACCTTGATGTTCTTAGTGGTGATCATCTTTTGGTAATGATGCATAGTTGTTAGTGAGTTATATCCTTTCATGTTTATAAAATTGCACATTTCTTTGTTTGGATATATCTCTACATCTACTCATAGCTTGATTTATCTTATGTATATCTTGCTATGATCTAGATCTTGCTAGTAGCACTAACTTGTGATAACATCTAATAGTAGTTCATATACATGTAATTCTAGCATTGCTTATGTTTTCATCACATGGTATTTAACTGTATGCTATGCTTGTATCTTATTTCATACTTGCTCAAACTTGTTTCTTACATTGCATATCTACTATCTTGAGTTGCTTGCATAACATTGTGATGCAGGGTACATAGAGCTACATTGTATTTAGAAATTGGAGTATTTTTTTATTTTCATGCAGATTTTGCTCCAGTTTCAATTTTTGGTGCAAGTTAGTGTTTTTATGGAGAAATGGCCTTCTGAGCAAGACTCATTGAGTCACCATGAGCCCTAACACTTTTTGGGAAAATTATGTCATCTTGAGGGTCAAAATTGCGATTTATTGTTTTTCTGCAGCACTTTATCTTGCTTTTTGGGTTGTTCAAGTGCATGCTTTAACTTGCTTTTATTCTATGCTTGGACAAGCCCCTAGATGTGCTCTTCTACTCTCCTTATATGACTTTTTATTATCTCCTTTCTTTTAACAAGTGGTGTTTCTTATTTCTTCATACCCCCACTTTTTGAAATGACAAAGGGGGAGAAAGGTATGTCTTCTTTTGACAAAACAGGGAGAAGGCACGTCTTACATGAAGAGGAGAAGTATGTTCATGTAAGGGGGAGAAGGTAAAGGGGAGAAGACATATATGTGTAGAACATATATGAGTAGAAGACATAGTATTCTATAAATGTTATGAAAGCTAACCATGCAGGAGAAATAGCATCAATTGAGGGGAGTATGAGAACTCCACTAGCATTAATTGAGGGGGAGCATATGAACTCAATTCTATTGAAACCCCTAGGTTTCTCCAAAGGTATGATTTACTTAAATGCTTTAAATACATTTATGGAATGGCTTGTCATCTTCAAAAAGGTGGAGAATGTTGACTCAAGGTCTAAATTGACTAAACCCTTGTTTTGATGATGACTAAACCATTCCAATTAATTGTGTCTAATGTCTCTACTTGAGTGATTTCAGGATTATGCATAGACACAGTCCAAATGCCCTAACTTGTGCATCTCAACTTGGAGAAAAGACAAGTCAAAGTCAATACAAGTGCACGTTTTTGGAATATGATGTAAATCCATTAGAATCATGTTGTAAATCACTTGTAATGATTGTATGACTTGTAATTAAGCTTACAAAAAATTAGGAACACTTAGATCAAATGTTTAAGCACTCAAAAGACATTTTCTAAAATTCACATCAGGCTGTTCATCGGTCGAGTTGCAAACTCGACCGATCCTGATTGGATCTTGAAAATGACTTTTGATCGGTCGAGTTTACATTTCACAGAATTCAATCGATCCCTCTACAGACCAAAACTAATTTAAGTGAATCGGTCGAGTTACCCCAGGACAAGCTCGACCGATGGCCTAAATTGGTCATGTCTCTTAGTGGGATCGGTCGAGTTACATTTATAGAAACTCAACTGATTACACTGTACGGAAAAGTGCAGAAAAGTGTTTCTAGCCATTGTGGAGTTATAACAATAAAAAATATATCCGTTGCAAGCCACAAAATGGATAGTTTTCATTCTTAAGTGTAGAGGTTGACCTCTCTAGGTAATGGACTGACTCACTTCTAGTTTGAAGTGTGGAACCACTATGCATAGCTTGTCAATTGGTGTATGTTCAATCTCTCTCTCCCTTGTTATGCATGTTTTAGTTGCACTCAAATTTCCTATTTAGCAACCTTGTCTTGTGATATATCTTAAAGGTCTAATGAATTTTATTTAAGTGCATTCAACTCTATTCACCCCCTCTAGAGCATCTAATCACCCATCTAGGATCCAGCAGGAACTGGGTTTTTGGTTTTGGTTTTCTCACTTTGTGGCTATGGGGCCTCAAAGTGTGCATGTGCATCGATCCTAGTGTTGGGGTGTCAATTTTGGCGATATCAAAGTCTAAGATGTCCAAAGTTATAGGGACATTAAATGGTGTGTATGTTTGTTGCATGCTGCCTAGAAAGGGGGAAAAGAATAGATATAGAGAGAAAACTCTATCCTTTTTTGGTAGTAAAACATCACAAAATAGAAAAATGGGTGTTTGGAGTCACCACCACATTTAATATATAAAATGAGGAAAAAGAAGATAAATTGTTGAATCCACAGTGTAAATATGAGTTGTCATCCATGTTGGATCGGTAAAAATATCGAAAATAAAGAAGAAATCTAGAGATCAGATTTGGCAATCTTGTTATGAGTGTGGAAGGATTAGCACCCCCATCCTATCTGATTAATTGATATCAAGAATATACCTTGTTGTGTAGAAAAGAGTGATTTAGTATGGTAAAAAAAAATCAAAGAAAAATGTAAAAATGAATTCAATGTTTTTGGGCAGACATTTAGACTAGAGATGGTTACGTCCTTCCCATAATTATCCTGAAAGTCCTATTTTTAGGTAGATTGGGGTCATAATCACCTCAGGACCTCCCATAATGGAATCCCTCAAGGGTGATTAAGATCGATATGTATGATTTAACGAGTGATTAGTAGATATTGGCTTTATGAAGAGGATCTAATTTTTTAGCTGAAATAACTAACAACAGTTACAATGACAACTATATAGTTATAGTGGTTTGAAATATTAGATGCAACAATTGAACAAATCATATGTAGTAGTTATAGATCGATATAGAACTGGTTAGAGAAGATATAGTGGTTATAACAGTTGGGCATAGTAGTTAGATCAATTTATCATTCCAGAAATTCTAACAAGATTGGGGTGTTAGAGGAAGGATCTCTAATTATGAGCTATTTGAAAAATAAGGAGGTAGCTCGATCCTCAGGCATCGGGAGGTTTGAAAGGGTCAGTGGGTGGAGGGGGTATCTATAGTACTATGTTCGAGGTTCTAGACAGAATCTACTAAAAGAGGCATTGGATCACCATGATGTGCTACAAAGGAAGGGCACATGGATCAAGGTGATCCACCATGTGACACATGGTGGCTCGGATCTATGAGGTGTCCCAGGTGGTTGAAAAGTATTTTCTCAAGTTTTTGGTAATTTTAGGAATGTTCTAGAGAAAATTGAAGAAAGTTGTGGAGAAACATAATTTTGAATTATCTCTTAGATTTATATAGAAAAGTAATTGAACATCCTTAGAAAGAAGCAATGTTTTTATTTCGGATAATTCAACTGGACAACTTATGAAAAATGGTTTATATAAAGCAGAACAAAAGAACAAATTACACTTTTCCCGTCTGATAGAAGGTCTCTTTTCTAGAAACCCTAAACCGGGTGAAAATGGGTGAATTAAATAAGCTAAAAATTTGAAAAAAAATGATAAATATGGAAATGGGTGTAATGTGGAATAGACTCCATCATTAGCTAGAGATATTAAATCGAGAACTTTTCCTGAGTGAGAAAAATGGGGTGTCAACAATTTTCCCCTCTTAATGCAAGGTTCAAGATAAGAGTGGGAACTGTAGGCTTGAGACAAGTCTGGCCTCCATTTTTGTCACAAAAGGCCTAAAAGGTTGGACTTGTGAAGGATGTTTTTATAAACCTTGTGGATGGTGGAATGTGAAGGTTATATCTTTTGCTTCTAAGGATGAGTTATAGTCATTCGTAAAAAAAATTAGGATAAGGAAAAAATGATTTATCTAGAGTAATGATAGCCTCTTGGTGAACACTTACCGATGTTTGACCAACCATTCATTCCCCTGGAGTTCTGATGACCCAGTAGAGGTTTTTTGGCCACAAAAGTGACTCTTATCATTGCTTCAACACTTAAATCAACATTTTTATTCTCTCACTAATTTAGTCTTAGTGAAAAAAAGGTGGATGTGAAAAAGAAAATTTAGGTTTTAGTTTCTTGAAAGAAATTAAGATCATGTGTCTATGATCATTGAAAAATAGTGGGAACTGCTCTACTTGAAAACACGTCTATGGGAAAAGAGTAATCACCCTTCTTCCTATGCATATTTAGTTATTATTTTCAATGTTTAGTAGGCCAATTTAGAGTCAGGACTAAAACTCTTAATAGGCTGATATGGGGATTTTGCCTATTGGGATATGGCTCAAATCTTTTAGATTTGAGATTTAGCATTAGATAATCTTTTATATTTGAGGTGGCATCTGGCCAGCGACTGTATCAATCAGCTATCTATTTGACTGAGGCATCTGAGATTGAGTCGGGGTTAGATGTTTTAGAAATTTATCTAGCATAAGGTGGTTTCCCCTACTGGTTCTCCATCCGTCCTATATGTTGACCTAAGTGTTGAACATTATCCATATTTTAATAATGACTTAACCATTCCATTCTTAAGTATCTAATATGTTTGTTAGAGATTGAATTCAAGCGTTTCGTACATGAAAAGGATCAAATCTCTCAAGCCCTAGATTGGCTTAGTTCAAGTCAAAAGAAATGCAAATGCACTTTTGTGGAAAACACTCAAAATCACCTTATAATATTTTTGTAATCATTTGTATTGATGATTTGACTTGTAACTAAGATGAGAAAAAATCGGAGACACTTAATTCTATTGTTTGATCACTTTAAAATCATTTTGGAAAATTCATCACAACAACTTAATCGGTCGAGTTTGGATCTCGATCCACCCATGATGGATTTTGGAAATGGTTTGGATCTGTCGAGTTGTACACTCACGGAACTCGACCGACCAACTTTCTATCCAAAGTTGATTTTAGTGAATCGGTCAAGTTACCCCAGGACAAAATCGCCTGATCATTTGAAAATTGGCTTTGTCCGATAGTGGATCAGTTGAGTTACCTTTATTGAAACTCGACCAAATACACTGCATGGAAAACACAGAAAAATTGATTCCAAACATTGGAGAGCTGTTAGAATAAAAATATATTTGTTACAAGTTGCAAGGCGGCTATTTTTCATTCTTAAGTGACCCCACACTCAATGGAACACCTCCAGCTATAAATAGGACCCCTTGGAGTTCATTCCAAGATTGCTCATTCATACAATCCTTGGTCCTTGCTATAGTTGAGTGTGCTAAACCCATTTTAGCCCCTTTCTCTCTCTCATTTACAAAGCATTTTGTGATTATGAGCGAGTTGGGCATATTGTAAGAGAGCTGCCTCATTGTTACTTTGTAAAGCTTTCCATCTCTTCACTTCCCAATCCTCTTTCTTTAAGAAGAAAAGCCTGAAGTGATCTTCTTTGAGTAAAGGAGGAGTTGCTTCTCTTCTTCAAGGCTGAAGAAGGTGTGAAGATCTTCTCCAAGGGAAGGAGAAGGACAAGGCAGACGATCCAAGGAGGTTGGTGGGTAAATCCTCAAGGCCAAATACTCATTGCATGAAGGGGAGGATCTTGGTGAAGGCATCCGACTGATTGCTAAAGTGGGTAAGACCTATTATGAGGTAGAAGACCATCTCTTGGATAGCTAAGTGATAGGTATTTTCTATACACCCTAAAATGCAAGTGTATGCTATTAGAATAATATAGGCAATCAGTCTTGGATATCAAACACTGGAAACGTTAAACTCAAAAACTACTACTAATTGTAATATGTTCAGCTAGACTGAAGAAAAGTTTGAATTGGTTGTTTAATTAACTATAATTGCAGAAATTGGATGGAATTCTTTAGGATTACAGTTTCACCTTGGTTATCATTGTAATTAATAGAATAACATTAATACATTTCTCTCCTCCCCCTGGACTAAAAGCCTACAGCCCGAATTACTCACTCTCATGGTGTGATTCACTACGTAATCTAGTACCATTAATTATGCAGGCGCTTTAACAAAACCCTGGGTAATCTCTTATATTCGTAAGTCACCTTTCTCAAAGGTCAATATAAAACATATATTTCTATGATTTTCCAACTGTTAGTTTCCCTTTTGAAAATAACTAAAGGTATAATTAACTAGTATGGTGATCAAGAATGGATAGTTTATTGCAATCACATAGAAATAAGTCCAAAAATTGAGAGAAATTGATATATTAATGCATAACGTCAAATGTAATGTATCACTGGGCTACTCCTGGGTCCCAAGGAATAAGGGATTTAGCCTCACATAGTTTCCATGGTCAAAAACATAAAAGAGGAGAAGAAAAACATGGGAAACATTAATAGAATTAAAGAACCCCCGAAGTAGATGGTCCAAAAGGTCCCTTCTCGTGCATGTACTGATTTGCTACCTTCCGCATGTAATCGTCCGCTGGAAGTGCACATATCATCCACAATGTAGTCTTCTTCTCCGCTTTCTCCTCTCCTTGCACCTGGCTGCCATCCAATGCAAAAGAACGTGATGGATAGGGTTGGCTGAATTCCCCCCTAAGTCATAGAAATGACTTAGGGAAAAATAATCCCTCAACCATTGGATTAAATGTCATCTTCAGATCTGCTGATCCAGACAAGTCAGTACTACATACTAGGTTTCGGTACTACCGAATCTTTTAATTGTTGTGGCCACCTGGCAAGTTTTCAGTACCAACTAGGTTGTCGATAGTACCGAGTTACTTCAATTCTTTTTTAGTCCAATACTGTGATGTTGTCGGTAGTATTGACATGCAAAGTTAGTACTATCGAGTCTTCTCATTTTTTTCTTTTTCAAACTGAGCATGTGTCGCTACCACCGACTCCAAAGTTAGTAGTACTGAGCTGTGTAGATTCTTGTGGAAATTCATAAAATTTGAACGTAAGCTCTTAAAGTATCATAAATCATTTGTAATAAGTAAAATTACATTTGTTTGATACAATTAAGTATCATAGACTAATGAGAGTAAACCGTGGATAATTAATATAAAAATTAATAAATAGTGCACAAAATAAATCTAAAATAGCTCGTGAAAATGACAAATATCCAGTGCATCAAACTCCCCTAAGCTTAAATGTTGCTCGTCCTCAAGTAAAACACCCTTGGATTTGTTTGAGATAAGTCAACAAAAGGATATAAACTATGAATTTCATTTCTCAACCATCCCCACCAGGCGGTCCTAAACCGGCCTTCATTGATCACTAAACAATAAGCTACTCTAAAGTGACCAAAAACTTCCATAAAAGTTGTCCACCCTTTGATCAATGAGCACTATCAAGAGAGCAGTTAACATCATAATTAATCAAGCATTCGCTTGGTGCATTATATGAGTCCCTATTCTATATTTCTCTTCTCTAACTACCAACTACTTGGAAGTAGTTATCCGTATAAGAATGAACGAGGAGAATAATCATTTAAGTGGCCTACCGATAAGAGCAATGGATGATATGAAATAGGCGGCTATGGAGATTCACAAGTAACATCCGAATTATTTATGCAAAAATAGAGCATGATGAACCTATATGGTGAAGAGAATGAACAATGCATGAATCCTATTGCCTAATATTGTGGGTTGGAATGATATATGAATCAAACAATTTCATCAAATACATGAGAATGAAGTAAGAAAACAAAAGAATGCATCATGTGAATGTTTCCATCTTTTATGTGAAGAGTTGAGGGCATCCTTTCTCCATCTTAACTTTAAAACATTAACCACCCTTTTTTTATTTTTCATTGGCCTGTTATTCTAGCATGATGGAACGTTATGCTTGGGCTTTACTACATATCATTCATTTTTTATGAGGTATGGATGTGTATCCATGCACTCAAAATTCAAAGGAAAATGATATCCACATGATATAGAAATAAATGATATGGAATGCATGCTATCTACATGTAATTACTTATTCAACTAAAATGATATGCACAAAAATTGTTTATGCAAAAAAAACATTTTTTCTTTGTTTTCTTAGGTAATGCAATGAAAGAAAACTAACTATTATGTAACCTATCATGCCATGCAATGCAAACAAGAGGAAATAATTCAGGTTTACTTGATCATCTTGTGGTGGTGAGTCAAAATGAATGAAAAATGGATGGAATCGCATAGCTAAGAGACAATGCCTTTCATGATATTGTGATATGTCCCTCTCTAATGACATGTGAACAGGGTAACCATAGGGTTTCTTTCTTAAATTTCCATTCAAGATCTTGTTAATTGTTTAACCAATTTAGGCTCAAACCTCATCTTCATGCACATTACTGAATAATTAAGATGTTCATTCATATTAAATGTCCTTAATATGACTAGCACATACACTTCCTCTAAGTGGTGCAACTCAAAAAAATTGCAACTAAGCCCAATATTAAAATTTTAATTTTCCATTGCACACAAACAAGAGCATATGACATTGACACGAACCATGAATTAAGCTCCTCCTTTACACTAGATAGATCATGAATCCTATAACTTGAAAATATAAAACTAAAAAGAAAATAAAGATAAAAAATAAATAAAAACTAAGGATAGAGACTGTTACAACTACCAACCCTAAGCTTGAACTTGACTATGTCCACATAGTCAAATTTCTAACTTAAGATGTAGAATAGTGGTACTGGATCACATGGGTGGTGGTGGAGGATGTGGCATGGTGGGATCAAAGGGGTAGAATGTCCCAAGAAAACTCGGACGGTTGTTGTGGCATTGGTGGAGGTTGTAGATAGCCACCAAAGTATCCATGGCTCCGATAGTGATCAAAGAACGACTTCTAGTATCCCTCCATCCTCTGCAGGGGCATGTGCATGTTCTCTTGGTTGGCTAAGAGAAGTTGCTCATTCTCAAATATCGCTTGTTGGTTGTGGTACATATGTCCCTACACGTCGTGGATGCCTTCCAAAGTCACTATATGTTGCTGATGTCCTTGCTATATCTCCTACAACATCCCATACATTCTCGCCGTGAAATATGGATCATCCTCCTGTGATGGCAATGGAGCTGAAGAATTGGAGAATCCATATTGTCATGGACGCTTGTGTGGAACCTGTCTCCTCATGATGGGGATGGATAGTTCCTCCTCCTCATCTGGCTCATGTTGTTCTTCCTTAGCTTCATCTTCTTCCTCATCTTGTTGATCAAGTCCTTCAAAAATTTGTCTTGGAGGGAATCTGCTCAATTGTATTGATGAGTGGAATGTTGACATGAAGCTTCCTAAATCTATCTAGGAACTTTTGATATTGCTTGTCAACCTTATGAGCTTTCAAGCTATTCGGGGAATGACACTCGCTTCACCACCTTCCTATAGTGAGGTGGGACAAGCCTCTTTCCTTGGCTCCTCAGGTTCATGAGTTTCAACATCAACTGACTTGTCCTCTACTACGACATCTGGCTCAACTAAATCAATTGCAATAATAATCACGGATGAGCCTTTATCATCTTCTATGTCCTTTGACTCTGGAACTATCTTCTGTTCATTCAACAACTTCTTCCCACTATGTAACATCACTACTTTTACATGTTGATTATCAGTAGGTATGTTGGTGTTACCTGGGAACCCTGGTTGTGTAGGTTTCTTCAAGGACACAACCTCTTCTGCAATCTAAGAAATATGTGTCTCAATGCTACGAATTTGTGCTCCTTGATTCTATAGATCCCTTTAAATATGGCCAATGAGCACTTCATTCTGGATGACTACCTTACCCAACATGTCCTATATGCGGTCTATCTTTCTAGGTCCCCTGTCCTGCTGGTATTGCTATTGTGGAACACCCTATTGTGGCTTGCCTTACTGAGCTTGGGAAGGGTCCTATTGGAAATTATTAGGATCCCGCCAAGAGAACTTGGGGTCTTTCCTCCATGAGTAGTCATTGCCCCTGTAGTTTTACTGTCATGCAAACTTGCACTCATTGTCTTCTCCTTTTGAAGAGTTTCCATCCTTATGACACAACTTCTTGTCAATAAAATTGAATTTTTCATTCAGTGTGGATATTACCTTGAACTCTCCAATACTTTTAACAGATGATGGACGCTCACACCCTTCTCCCCAAGATTGGTTCTTAGCCATGTTTTTTAGGATCTCATGGCATTTAGATGATTTATTGTTGAGGAAGAAGCCTGTCCTTTCTCTATCCAATGTGGTTCTTTCCCTCTGATGTAGTCGATAATAGAAAATCTTGGCCTGACCTAACAAGTCAATACCATAGTGAGGGACCTTCCTCATCATGTTCTGGAACCTCTCCCATGCCTCAGAAAACGACTCCTATGCTTGTTGTTTGAAGTTGTACATCTTTTTGGTCAACTCATTCATCTTCTGTGGAGGGAAATAGTGCTGCAAGAGGTGTCAATCATTTCATCTGAAGTCTCAATTGATTTATTCTCCACATTGTAGAACCAAGACTTTGTACCATCTTCCAGTGATGATAGGAAAAAGCTTTAAGTAGATCACAGTTGCTGGAACTCTATCTATCTTCACCATGTTGTAGCTTTCAATGAAATTACTGATGTGTGTCATCGGGTCTTCAATACTGTAGCCATGGAAGGCATGTTGCTTGACTAACACCACCAATCGAAGATCTATGTTGTAGCTACCCACATTTATTTCTTATCACTTGATTGGCACAAGCTGATCTATTGAGGAAGATGCCTTGATCTTCTCCCAAATTGTCTTCTCTTCTTCTGCCATCTCTAGTTGTTCTTCTGGTTCTTCTTGTGGCGGTAATTGAGTGACTGGCGGTGGAGTCAGAGGTGGAGTTGGAATCAACCTTCCTCCTAAGTTTCCAAACTCCCTTCCTTGGCACAAGAGCTCTGTCTGACTAAAGCCCTATGGACATGACTCCCCATAGTCATGAGCTCTAGTGTGCACCATACACTAGTACATGAAATTATTATGGATAGTATGAGAATGGGTAATAATGATTGAATAAATTGATATTTAAAATTCAACATGAAAGGATAAAAAAAAATGTGGCCTAGAGTGGTCAATTACAACGTTCATAGTGTTGAATTTGTCGTTTCACCGACAACGACACCAAAAATTTGATAGGTATTTTCTATACACCCTAAAATGCAAGTGTACACTATCAGAGTAATATATGCCAATGAGGCCCTGACATCGAACACGGGGAAACGTTAAACTTAGAAACTACTGCTAACTGCAAACGTTTATCTAGACTGAAGAAAACTTTGAATTGGTTATTTAATTAACTACGAATGCAGAAAGTGAATCTAGAATTAATGGTAATCAATTGCAATTGGATGGAATTCATTAATATTATAGTTTCACCTCAGTTAACATTATAATGAATAGAATAACATTAATATATTTCTCTCCTACCCCTGGACTAAGAGCCTGTAGCCCGAATTATCCACTCTCGTGGTGTAATTCACTACCTAATCTAATACCAATCCTACTCTCATTTCGATTGTGTAATTAGTCAGGTGCTTTAGTAAAATCTTTGGGTAAACTCATGTTCGTAAGTCACCTTTCTCAAAGGACGATATAAAACATGTATTTCTATGATTTTCCAACCATTAATTTCATTTTTAAAGCAATTAAAGGTCTAATTAACTACCTATGGTGATCACGCATGGATAGTTCATTGCAATCACATAGAAATAAGTCCAAAAATTTAGAGAAATTGATATATTAATGCATAACATCAAATACAATGCATTATCGGGCTACTCCCGGGTCCTAAGGAACAAGGGGTTCGGCCCCAAATAATTTCTATGGTCAAAAACATAGAAGAGGAGAAGAAAAACATGGGAAACATTAATAATATTAAAGAAACATTGAAGTAGACGGTTGAAAAGATCCCTTCTCGTACACGTGCCAATTTTCTACCTTTCAGATGCAAATCTGTCAGTGGAAGATCCCGGATCATCCAGAATGTAGTCTTCTTCTCCGCTTTCTCCTCTCCTTGCTCCCAACTATCGTCCAATGCAAAAGAACGAGATGGATAGGGTTGGCCAAATTCCCCCTAAGTTATAGAAGTGACTTAGTGTGAAATAATCCCTCAATCGTCAGACTAAACACCATCTTCAGATCTTCCTGATCTAGAGGGGTCGATACTACCAAATTCTTTAATTGTTACAGCCACCTAGCAAGTTGTACTTACTACCAAATAGGCTATGGATAGTACCGAGTTGCTTCAATTCGACATATAAGGTGGGAAGTGAAGGATTCATCACTAAGGCAACCACGTAGTGTGAAGATAGTTGTTTTCTACTCCAAGGGGTTGACCTTCCTCCCTCCTACGTGGAGATAATGTTTTCCTTCTCTTCTTCTGTCTCCTTCTTTGTTCTTGCTATGAGCGAGTAGTTCCATACACTAGGGTGTGTGGAGTAGCCCCACTACCCATGTTTTCATTTCATGCATTGTAATTCATGAGTTTTCAATAAAAATGCTATCTTTTTAGTTCAACATCAATCGTTTAATGAATGCTAGTTGCTTGATCACCAACTTGTGTTACCTATTATCTACTAGTGCGAATTGTCTGCGTTTGTGCTTTTAGATTCGATTATCGATTGTATGTTGGTTCTTGATGTATGTAGTCACCATATATCTGTTTCGGTATCTAGGGATGCTTTTCAAGGAGTGGAGTAAACTCACCTCTGTCGTTGTATTTTTATACTATGAAATGGAATCAGTTGACATATGAAAGTACAACCTTGATAGGTCGAGGAACACACTTTGTGAAGGGAGTAATGCAAAGTAAGTGACCATTCATTTGAGTATGGCTGGCATTACAATACTCCCATGTTTCTCATAGTTAGCTTTTCGAAAGGAAGCTAAGTCTACAAAGATTATATAAAACAACCAAAGTGTAGTAGCAGAATAAAAACATTGACTATATTCAATTTCACATAGGTTACAAAAGAACATCTTAAACTTACATGTAAAGGTACATAATAAGGATCCATGTAGAGGGAAATCTAAAACACATCAAGATTGTCTCCAAGCTTGAACTTAAGTCCATAACTTTATGCCATGTCCTCCACATCCTTCACCTAGGGTTAGAAGCATACCCCAACAAGAAGAGAAAAATAAATGACATCAGCAAAGGCTGGTATGTGCATACTAAATAGAAAATTGAGCAATATATGGAAGTAAAGGACATCAAAGTATAAAAGGCCTCCCATGAAAGAGAAAAGTATCACCCTAGTGGGTATTAAGAGAATTGGTCCACAATAAAATGATACTTGCCATTAAAACAACATATAAAGAAGTGCCACATAAGCACATATAAGGAATCAGGGCACATAACCCAAAATCCATAAACATCATCCTGCATGCATGTGAGATAAACACAGCCCTATAACAATATGAATAACAATTGCAGCCAAGCCTCATAAGCCTAAAACATGATAGAGAATGGCACATAACTAAACTCCCATATATATATATATATATATAACGTGGGCCAAACCCCATAAATTTAAAACCTGGGTATGGGGCACATAACCTTCATCCTAAAAGAATAAAGGGCACATAACCCAAAACTAATGCAATTATACTACTCTAGTACTATTGAATCACATAGCATGTTAAATGTAGAGGCAAGTAGAAAGTATAATCACATTCTATAAAGTAGTCACCACAAAAGTGACCAACATATACATCAACCTTATAAGTGGGCAAAAGACATCACATGTCATCATATAAAGTTCCATCATGAACCAAGCATAATATAAGTGTCCAAAAGAATATCCATGATCACAAGATTAGTAACAAGTAGGGTACTTCACATGAAGAATAATTTCAAAAGAAAAAGACATTGTGTATAGGCTAATGTCCATAGGACCAATAGAAAGAAAATATAGGTTATTGGTCAACATAGAAGAATAGGAGATGTAAAACATACATAAGTGAGGGAAATCGCTCAATATATAAATAATATGGGATGTAAGCATACCTTAAACTAAGGTCCTAGAAACTCTCGTCACAAAACTAGTTGTTTCTAAGATCAACCTTTCTTAAATACAAATTGTTCACATGTATTAGGGTTTGAGATTCATATATATGAAATGTAACCCTAATTCTAGACCTTTCTACAAAACATCAAATATTGGACTCCAAACTTGAACCAATCGACTTGTTAGGTTTTTTTGATTAAGAAAACATATTTATTTACTAAATTTGAAGTTCATATGGATTAGTTACCAATTTTAGGGATTTTTATATTAATTAATTAGATCCTTAAAAATCCATTGTTGAAAACACGGAAATCAGGCTTTGAAACTATTTTTATTAGAAAGAACACATTTTTTAAATTCCAAAATATGTTTTATTTTAATTTTTGGACAAGTGAATTAAAAGATATGAATTTTATAAAATCAGCCAATCACAAAATTAGAAAAAGCCAAACCAGAAGGGAATTTGTGATAGAGGAAGAGAGGTCATATGGGCAAGGAGAAACTTATCCCAGAGTTAGAGGAAAAACTTCATTCGTCATTCGTTCATGAAACTAACTAACTGAGCATGAAGAACAAGTATCAGAGTTGTTTACCTGAGGTCTAATTACACTCTAAAAATAACATGACGTCGGGGGGGCGGCGCCAAAAACTCAAACCAAGAACCATGTTCGGCTTTTGGGTGAAACGACGATGCAAGGCAAAATCAAAGCACGACCACCAACATCCACACACTCAAGAAAGGATGAAATTGGGATGAGAGGAGGTTTACAAAACAACTGAGGAAGACCGGGGTAGAAGTATTTATAAGTGGGGGTGTGTGATAAGTTGTTTCAGAAGACTTGAAGAAAAGGTTTAGGCATTTCTCTAATTCTCCATGTTAAGATACAAATATGGTATGGATAGATGTCGAATTAAATTTTCAATCCAACATAAGTTATTTCGTGAAATTTAGTTAAGAAATGAGGAAGTTATGTCTAAAATACCGGACCTTGGTCCGCGGTTACTCTTTATGCGGGCTGGTGTTTCCTAATCCGAATTTTGTAAAGTGTTGATTAAATTATTTTCCTTTTTCTCTCTCTTCAATTGAAGGTACAAACAAGGTACAAATTAAATTAAATTTGATACCTAGCCTAACTAGGACATGTAGAATCCGATTTTGACATTAGTTTTCCCTTTTAGAGACTTTTGCTATTTTATTTAATTCTTTTAAAGTAAATCAAATTTTCTCTTTCCTAATACATTAGAGACGTCTAGAATTATCTAAAATTGATGAAACTTCACCCACAAGTTATTTTTGACGAGTTGAATATTAATTTGGCTTTATTTCCATCTTTTAGAATTTATATGTCATATTATTTATTACTTATGCCTTTTGTTCATTTTCTCTCTGCTCAACTTACCCTATTATTTCAAGGTGGTCCAAATTAGGTGAAAATTGACATGTAGGCTTATTTTGATATGTAGATTATGAATCCAAGATTATTTTACTCTTTTGGAGTCATTTAATGTTTTATTTAAACTTTTAAGGAAAACACCTTTTCTTTTCTAAATAAATTAGATGTGATCATTATTATCCTAAATTGGTGAAACTTGGCCTCCAAGCCAAAGCATATCCAAAGAAAATGAAGATGAGGTTATTCTTATCCAAGAAGTTTTCCTTTAATAAATTTTAACCCATTATCCATGGTTTCTATTATTTCTCTTATTAAATAATTCAATATCACATCAACATGTTTTAAGCATTATACATTCCTTTTTCTTTTCCTTGCTCCATAAGGCAAAGGAATGATCTAGAATGAATCTACTCTATAATTATCTCACATAAGTTTATTTATTTCGTATTTTGTGGAATTATAAATCATTATTCTCAAATATGGACACCTTGTCTTTTTATGCACATTATTACCTCATGTGACATATTTTATGTGTCTCTTATTAATTTAAGACTAATTTGAGAGCATTAGGTTACATTAGGGTGATTTATGCATGCATTAGCTTATTAGGGTTATACTAAACATCTTCTAGATCTATCCTCAACCTTGTTTGGCTAAGTCTAAAAGGTCAAACTTCTAGGGTAGGGTTCAAGATCTGGTATGTTACACTAGAGTGTCAACGAACGATTATCCTTGACTCTCTAATTCTTAGTAAGAAATAGGGCGTTGACCCATATTTTAGGGTCATAAAGCAGGTTTGACAATTATATTAAGTTTTGAGTCATGATACAAGATTGTCAATAGATGTGTGTGTGAAAGTGAGGCCGGTAACCCTGTTTTCCATCCAAACTTATTTGAACTAAAAGGAAATTTTGGTTAAGTGTTAATGCCATGGGTCAGGTTAGAAAGATTGGAAGATAATGAGCAAGGTTGGTCCAGTTTTGGGTTATAGTTTGGGACCCTAAAAAGATAGAAAAATGAAATTCAAGATTTTTCCAGTTTTAGGTCACAGTCCAGGACCCTAAAAAGATCAATAATGTGGTTTAATATTGATCCAGTTTTAGGTCATAGTCCAGGACCATAAAAAGATAGAAAATTATAATTTAGGGTTGGTCCCGTTCTAGGTGGCAAGGAGAGAGAAGCCATGCTAGAAGATCATAATGATCCACCACCTCTAATGCGGCAGATCGTGATGTTGCACCAGCTTGGTCCATTGATGCGGCAAACTACTTTCTTCTAGATATGTTGAAGCTTCTAGATCATCTATTTTGGTGGCATATACATTCTTCCCATGGGAGGTATATCTTTCATTTTTCACTTTAGTTTGGCCATTTTGACACATGTTCATGAAATATGCTTTTTGGTTCTTGATATTCTTCATGGTTGATCGATTTTTTAATCTGAAGATGACCTAGATGCACATTTTGATTTACGATCTAGAAAATTTTATTGTTTTGTCATTTTCTCTGTTGTCCTTCGTCTGATTGAGATTATTTTAGTTGTTGTGTAAAGCTTATGACATTGTCATTGTTCTCGTGCAAATGGAAGATCATGACATGAGTGAGGAAGATCTCATTGTAGATGAACATGATGCAGGTGATGATGTGGGAACTGAGGCATACCCATAATATGCATGATAGCCTCCTTATTTAAATTCATATATGATCTACAAAATCTCTGATTAATGTTCTCCTTAAGAACACGTCACAACAATGCAATTAGCATCATGAGGGAACTACTCCTAGGTTAGAGATTCATCCAACATCCAAGCATGTTGTGGATGAATATGTCGCACTAGGGTCATCTAGCGGGTGATGATATGGAAACTTGTGCTCCATGATATTCCCTTAATGCTTTGCTAGACTTGAATCATGCTTCTTTGCCATGTATCAATAATTTTGAGTTTGTCTTCCACATTTTTCCTTTAGGCTCTTAGATTGTCGAATGTATATTGGAGGCCCCAATGGAATGAGCTGGGATATTTGTATGATATCTTAGTGGCTGAGGAAGTAGACCTTCTTGTAGGAACTAGTTTTGGTAGAATCTGCCAATGTGGGTCATAGATAGACCATATCTCCTTCCTCTGATTGAGAATTTTCACCTTGACACTAGCACATTCCTATTTGCATTTGGTGAACTAGTCATCAACCTGAGTTATTTGTCGGGATCACTAGGTTTGGGTTTGGTAGGATCCCTATCAGTTCTCTACCTAATTGACATGAGTGGGTTTGTCACCATCTGAATGGAATTCTAAGAGTGAAACTTGGGGATATTGATATGGCCTCCAAATACGAGATTAAGTTTACTTGGTCGAGGGACACCTTCTTTCATGAGGGTGATCAACAAGGTGACCGTGATCCTTTTTATGTATCCTTGAGGATTAGGGTATTCTTGTTTGTCTTGATCAATATCTTCTTGTTTATCAACAACATGGAGAATAGGGAGACATCAATTGGTTTTCCTTTCTTCTGGATGTAGACATGGTTCCCTCCTTTGACTGGGGCGGCAGTGTGTATGCCCATCTAATGATGCACCGGTAGAAGTGTCTTGTGGGAAACTTTAAGGGGGATATGGTATAGGCTATGAAGGGATTTTGTAGTTTCATAGGTTTGATTGTAGTAAGCTTTTTACCTATTGTCTTTTGCATTTTATTCTTTGAGATATTTGTTGATGATTTTAATATGATATTTCCTTTGCAGTTGTACAACTATGAACATTTCTATCTTCATAGACCCCCTAGTTTGAGTGGTCCAGAAGGGATCTGTCCACATCCCTCTCCACTTGTCGCCATTGGGTTGACTATAGTTGTAGGGTAAGGTATGATTAGTAGAGGGGTGAACTAGAAATGATGATCATAGATGAGGTATGTGTAGTAATTTAACAATGTATTATTTTATGCATTTGTCCTTTAGTTGACTCCAATTAATTATTATTCCTAGGTCCAATTTAGGATCTTTTCCAAGTTCTAGTGTGGCGAGCTGACTACGTCTTTTGTATCGTATGTTAAGACGTTATCTCTAGATGCTTATCAGATCCAGTTCAAGTCTCCTACTAGGAGTGTGTTGTCAGTGGGACAGTGGCTAGAACATCCACTTTGACCCTCTTCCTCAGTTGAATCCACCTAGTCTTGGGATTTGTCAGGTGGCTCAAGAGTTGATGTATGGCTAGGTGACATATGAGGAGTACCTAGAGTGGTACTATCTGCATGGCCAGTTGATACTCTTTTCTATAGGGGCATATGATTGACTTTGTTGTCCTCTGGTGGTAAATATATGAGTCTGATAATGTCTTTATCTGCTTGTATTAGCTTGATGTGTGTTTTTTGTAGGTGATTAACAAGGATTTTGTTGAGGAACAAGATGATCAAGGGTACGAGTTTTGTCATTCACCTCCTCCTAAGGTGGATTCTCCCCATGAGTTTCTGCCTTCTCCTCCTGCTGATGCTCATGGCTTTGTGACTTCCCTAGGTTGAGGCTTCATTGAGATTTCAGCATGGGAGGCTTGTTTCACTTCTCGGGTGACTTTGGTTGGACTTCATCCTTCCATGGAGTGGACAAGGCTTCAAATGTAGTTGGTGGGCATAGTTAGCCCTTTGGGGGATCGTCTGGTGTTGGAGACTTCTCCTCAGACATCTCAGTTTAGACTACATATCCACCATTGGCTAGTGTTTGAGTTGGTTCCTCTTATCATAGGAATGTTGCCTTAATTGTGGAGGTGCCTTCCAACAACTCCTCTTCCAATCACTAATGGTCCACCAATGGTATTCTCTCTAATGCGAGTGAAGAGCATCATTGTTTTGTATCTTCTTCTATTGATCATCAACATTTGGCCAAGCATTTGACCGTATGGTTAAAGTAGAAGCTAAAGAAGTAGTTGTTGTTTTTAGCATTTCAATTTCATGATGTATTTTCCTTTCCTGTAAGAAATATCATGCATATCTATTCTTGTTTTTGTATGACTCCTTTAATTTGAAATGAAATTCTGAGTTTAGAATTTAACAAAATTGTGAGGTTTTATGATCTTCAATTCAGAATCAAATTTTAGGAATTTGATCTTTAGAAGATTTCTGGTAGATTGGTAGATTGCCTCAATCCAGGGACAACTATAGGTTTTCAGATGTCAAGATCACCTCCTTCTCGTATACCTCCTTGCATGAAGTCAGAAGGTTGAAATCCCAATCTCTTTAAGCTATCTCTAGTATTGACTTGTTGATAGATGTTTCCTCCCTCTAAATGTTCATGGCTCATTTTGTTACAAGGAAGGCCCTCAGTATAGGGGAGAAGATGGATAGAGATCTCTAGTGGACCTGGGTGTCACGGTAAGTGATAAAGTCATGCCATGTAGCGGGTGCATCAATAGAAAATCCCTACCCCGTTGGGCCAAGGTCCCATGTGTCATAGACACACTAGTTGTGACGCCCCGACGCGCCGTAAAATGATATTACTCAAAACAAAATGTGGAATTAATACCAATCAACCAGGTTACCAGAAAACATAGGAAATGAAAACTGATATTACATAAGATCAACCACAAAAATTTATTACATCTGAGTCTGCAAGAGCCAAATGTAACATATCTCATGTCAATAGATTATTATATATCACTATTTACTGGCTCATTGGCGACAACATGTTACAAAAGGTACCATATTCACATACATACATGCCATATCTATACAACAATGGCATAAAGCCAAAAACCTTGTATCGTTGTACAAACCTCAAAAACCTCTCCAAGGACCTAAGAGTATACAGATGACACATAGGACTCTACTACAAAACACTAGCAACATGTCCAACCTTTCAAAAACTACTAATCTTCTTGCCGCTCAGCCTCAACCGCACAATCTCTACCTCGTCGTGCATGACCACCTAAAAGATGTGGAACCCATGGGGTAAGACCAAATGTCCCAGCAAAAGATATAACTCTCTGCCAACATATATTTTAAGCACAAGTAAAATTAAAGTAGATAGATGACATTATTCTCATATTGAGCAGATTCAGCTAAATGATATGTATTAAACTGATAATACATATTAATCAAATTAGGAAGTTACCACTATGTAGTAGAATAATTTAAACTTTTAGAAGGAATACAAATAAAATGTTTAACACTTGATTTCTCTTACAACATTATAATTCAAGAAATCAGTATAAAGATAAGGCAAGGGTTCAAACAATGTTAATCATATTTGACCTAAGTAAATATACTAAATGACTATATTACGTCTTTTATTAAGCCCTGAAGATTTCAGGCGTACCACTCAAATCCAACCGATCACTGCAAAGTCAAAATCGGTGCCATACAAGATCAATGGAAGAGCTAGAATCCATGATCTTCTCCTATACTACTCGGTCAGTATGAGTCTACACCGTAGTCACATATAGTCAAACTGCAAAGACAACAACTTATAGTCAAAGCTATAGTCATGTAATGGCGTCAACTCATAGTCAAAGCTATGGTCATGTAAAACACCTAGCCTGCCTTAGTACAGGTCACGATGCTAGAAACCATGGTATATAACCCAATCACTAAGGTACAACCGTAGTTTCCCTCTATGACATCATATAATATGCTCATCACCGAGACCTGACAGTTGTCATTCTCAAAACACTTGGGATAAAGATGTCAAGGACACATAGTCATTTTCACCTCGCATACTCAACAATATGCGCTCCGAGTTTCCTTTGGGAATACCTATTTCACCATCCAGCAAAGCGTTGATGCTGAAGATGGATCTATGACACAGGGTAGATACATGATTAGGGTTTCACCTGATTAGATAAGCCAATTGAGTATCTTTTAGCATCAATCAAGTTACAACGTCTGAACCCTAAACAAACTTTACAAAGATAATGGTATAATACAACTCCAGAATATATAAAATGTTTGATTTATAACTTGTCACATAATCACTTAATATCACTTCCAAATTAAGGCCATCAACATCATTACACAACCATACAAGACCATCACCACAATTGCAGTGCTATGGGATATTAATCCCTCATCACATCACTGGAGGATAACACCTCATACTAGGCATTAAGCCTATTCCTAGTCATAAGACCCCTCAATTTATTATGATATCAAGATGCCACATCAAGGCTCATATCCATCACCCTGTATCACATGTTACCACCATATAATTCACAAGCTATGACATTCATTCAACCTGTAAGGTTAGAATCATATAAGTAGGAGAGAGAAAATATAATCACATGCTAGTTATCCAAGCAAGCTCAACAAGTATAGTATACCCTAGAATTAGGGTTAGGGTTTCACACACACATAGCCAATAAGGGTTTTCATCACATTACTTGTCACAAGATCATCTCCAAAGAGAAGAACACCATGGTCAATGGAAAGTTCAAGAAAAGAAGGCATCAACCCTAGGCCGAACAAGAATAAGAAAGAAGAGAGCTTCTTCTCACATAGATACCACCATGGTCAAACCATAGTATCCGACCTTTGTGAGGAGAAGATCTTCAAGAAATCCACCATTATTACACCATAGTCTCATGTTTGAGAAGGAAGAGGTAGGGTGCAAAGGAAAATGAGATTAAGGGTTCAAAACCACTTACCAAGAAAGATCACTAAGGATCACCACAATGAGGATGATCAAGCTCAAAAACACCACATGCAAGGATGATCAACCACCAAATCACCTATATCAGTCCTTATTTGCTCCACAAAGCTTCAAGGACGAGCACAAGAGAGGAGGAAAGAAGAAGGGCCAAATAGGATACTTGCATGAAGCAGAGAGAGGTTATATACTCAAGGTAGGTGGGAGGTAAGGTGGGTATGAGGTGTCAACACTATAGAGCACTAAAAGGACACTTGTCCACCAAGAAAACAACCATGCAACCACTAAACACTTGCATACAATGAAGGGTGATGCAACCAAGGAAGAGTATAGATCACTTAGGTCACCAACACCCTTATTGCGGTTGAAGCACACCAAGCTCATGTAGCGATCGCAACACTAGGTCACCACATCACCACATGGTCGAAACACACCACTAAAGGACAACCCATGTTGACCATACCAAACCAACATCACCATGGTTGAAGCAATCCACACCTAGGTCATGTTTTGTGGTTGCAACACTCATCCAAGAGTGATGTTGCAGTCGCAACACACCAAACACTAACAAGGTCGACACTCAACAACAAGGAAACTCAAGCAAACCCCAAACTCACCATGTGATGCCACATCATCAACCATGGTCTAAACAAGGCACCACATAGAATCGAATTCTCTCTCATGATGCTAAGGCATAAGAAACACACTCTCCATGTGACATATTGCAAGATAACCCCTCACTCATGGGTAAATTGCAACTTGGTCCAAAATAATCAAACCTGACTCAAACATCAACCAAACTGGATGAAACTAAAAACACAAGGTTGTCACATGTTATAAAAGTATCTCAAGAGATTAGGTTAAGGTTTAAGCATCTTATTAAGCAAAGCAAGCTTGCTCAAGCACTAAGCTAGGTCAAGGGCCTTACAACCATAAGCCCCTAACAAGGATTTTGCCCTTGAAATCCTACGCAAAAAAAGATCGGTACTTCTTACACATCTCCTCCTCAAGATCCCACACGACTTCCTCTATGCCACGATGATGACACAAAACCTTATCCAACATGATATCCTTTTTCTTCAACTTCTTGATCCTCCTATTCATGATCAACACATGATCTTCCATATAAGACATCTTCTTCCAGCTCAACATGCACTGGCTGTAACATTGATTTTGTATAAGGGTGGCATTTCATCAACATAGACACATGGAACACGGGATGTAACCTATGCAACTCAGGTGGCAACTCCAACTTGTAGGCCGCCTTTCCAACATGTGCCACCATAGGGTAATGTCCCATATATCTAGGAGTCAACTTACCCCTCTTCCCAAACCTCAAAACACCCTTCCAAGGAGATACCTTGAGATACACCCTGTCTCCCACTTGGAACCCTAAGGGTCTACATCGATTATCTGCATACAACTTCTGCCTGTCTTGTGTTGTCTTCAACTGTTGTTTAATTACTCTGATCTTCTCTGTTGTCTATTACAAAAGCTTTGATGTTCATCAGTCTTCTACCAACACAATGGAGATCTACAACGTGTCCCATACATGCTTCATAAGATGCCATATCAATGCTTCTCTGATAGTTGTTATTGTAAGAAAAATTTATCAAACTGAGGTGCACATCCCAACTTCCCAAAAATTGTAAAACACATGCTTTCAACAGATCTTCTAGAACTTGGATCGTCCTTTCTGACTATCCATCTGTTTGTGGGTGAAACAATGTACTAAACCTCAGCTATGTATCCATCGATATGTGCAGTCATTCCCAAAAATGACTGGTGAACTAAGGACCTCTATCAGATACGATGGTATCTGGGATACCACGCAACCACACTATCTGATCAACATATATCTGATCAAGCTTCTCTACTATGTATGTTGTCTTCACATGAAGGAAATGCACTGACTTGGTCAACCTATGAACAATCACCCAAATGGAATCATGACCCTTGGATATCCTAGGGAGACCACCCACAAAGTCCATCATAACATGATCCCATTTCCACTATGGTATAGGCAGCGATTGTAAAGTTCCTACAAGCTTTTGGTGTTATGCTTTAATCTATTGGCACGTAGAACATCTGGAAACAAACTTAGCCACATCACGCTTCAAGCCATGCCACTAATACAAATTCTTCAAATTGTGATACATCTTGGTGCTTCCTGGGTGCATGACATACATCGAAGAGTGAGCCTCCTGCAATACCAACTTCCTCATATTATCAACTTTAGGTACCACTATTCTATCATTGTAACATACTGTCACATCCTCTGAATCATGGAAACCATCATGCTTCTCACTGCCAAACTCTGCTTGGATCTACAAAATCACAATATCATCATGTTGAGCATCCTTGATCTGCTGTGTCAATGTAGGCTTCACTTGTAATTGAGCCAACAAACCTGCCAACAAGGTGACTTCCAACTTTACGTTCATCTCTCGCAAAGACACTAACATGCCTCTCTTGTGGCACACCAAGGAACATATCTATGCCTTATAAATAGATGACGATAACAAAGACTTCCTTCTTATAGCGTCTGGCACCACATTTGCCTTCCTTGGATGGTAATCTATAGTGCAGACATAATCCTTGATTAATTCCTTCCAGCGACACTGCCTCATTTTTAGCTCTTGCTTTGAGAAGATGTACTGCATGTTCCTATGATCTGTGAAGATCTGACACTTCTCGCCGTAAAGGTAGTGTCTCCATATCTTCAAGGCACGGACCACCACTACAATCTCCAAATCATGAGTGAAATAGTTCTCCTCATGCTTCTTCAACTGTGGCGACGCAAAAGAGATCACATTCTTGTCTTGCATGAGCACACAACCCAGACCATTGTTCGAAGCATCACAAAAGATAATGTAGCATTTTCCCTACTCTGGCAGTACTAGCATTGGTACATTGGTCAGCTTCTCCTTCAATAGCTGGAAAGCACATTGGCACTTGTCATCCCAAACAAACTATCACCTTTCCTTGTTAACTTAGTTAGGAGTAACACCACTGCATTGAAATTCTTGATGAACCTCTGGTAGTATCCTACTAAGCCTAGAAAACTACAATCTTTTGTCAGCATCTTTGGCTGATCCCACTCTATCATAGACTCCACCTTTATGGGGTCCACACAAACACCCTCAACAAATATCATGTGTCCAAGAAAGGACACCTCCTTCAACCAAAACTTGCACTTGCTGATTTTGTGTACAACTGATGCTACCTCAACAAAGTCAATGCCTCATGCAGATGTTGTTCATGTTGTTGGCTATACCACAAACTAATCAAGATAAGGTCAGAACACCTTGTTCATCAAGTCTATGAACGTTGTCAGTGCATTGGTTATCCCAAACGGCATAACCATGAACTCATAGTGACCATACCTCATCCTAAAAGCTAACTTTGGTATGCCATCCACCTGGATCCACAACTGGTGATATCTTGACCTTAGGTCTATCTTGGAAAACATTGCATCACCTTGTAAGTGGTCAACCAGATCATCAATCCGTGACATAGGATACTTTTTCTTTATCGTCACTTTGTCCAACTATCTGTAATCGATGCACATCCTCATGGATCCATCCTTCTTCTTCACGAACAACACGAGAGCACAACAAGGAGATGTGCTCGGTATGATAAAACCTTTCTCAAGTAGCTCATGCAACTATTTCTTTAACTCTGACATCTTTGTTGGTGCCATCATGTATGGTGTTTGTTCTATCAACTGCGTGTCAGGTACCAAATTGATCTCAAATTCAATCTCTCTGAAAGGGGGAACACCTGGAAACTCGTCTGGATACACGTCTTAAAACTCACAGACAACTGTCACCTCTTGGATACTTGGACTCAACGCCTTGGTATCCACTACATGAGCCAAGAACACATCACAAACCTGCCTCATCAGCTTCTCTACTACCATTTCCGACACCAAACAAGTTGGAAGAATCTTCCTATCTCCTTGGAAGATCCATGTCTCATCACCATCAACAAACATCGCCACCTTGGAAACACAATCCAAGATCATCTGATACTTCTCCAAAGTATCCATTCCAAGGATCGCATCGAATCCATGTATGTCAAGTGGTATGAGATCCAGTTCAATGATGCGTCCTGAAAAAAAAAGGATATGAGAAGGACACACTTCCTACAAAGCAGCTTTGATAGAATGAGGTTCGAGCATGACGGTGAATCCTTAACAACATCTCGAGTTCTTGTTCCCATATTTCCACAGCGACTCATAAAGTGCTATTCTCCTTCAGTCTTGGAATTTTCCTCACAGGTGGAGTGACTCAGCAGAACCAACTAAAGGGGTTTCTAAACAAAGACTATCACATCTACAACTAGTATGTAAGGAACAACTAGCAATCACTTCTCTAGTGATAAAAGAGCGCGTTGCACCCGAGTCCACCAAAACAGATACAAAGCAAGAAGAAGACAAATTCGAATGAAATAACTCCATCTGACCTGTCACAACTCATGGGTTGACCACTCCTTCCGGCTGACTCATTGCATAGAATTGAGTTGTTGCTTGTTGTCATCCCCTTCCTCTGTTGGCTTACCCAGAAGAACTAGCATGTGAAACCTATCCACATCATCTACCACTACTGAATTGTTGTCGATGGTGCGGCCCTTGTTGACTTTGTCGTGGTTGTTGGGTGATCTCTTCATCCTTCACCGGGGAGAACCACTTTGTATGCCCAAACTGTCCACACTTGTAGCTAGTCTTGCTCTCATACCATGGCCTAGATGACCCTGTCACCAAAATTGATGCATCACTATTGGCTCCTACTGGTGGAAAGGTTTGACCTCTACCATTGCTCGGTGACCACTGAGACTGACTCACAAGCATCTAATGTAACGGTGGTGCTGAAATCCTAGGCTTCTTAAAGCCTCCAGACGGATGTCCTTGATACTGTATAGACCTCTTCTTGGCCTTCGTCTCATGCTTCTCCACCACTGATTGTTCTACCCTCCTGACTGATTCCACAAATGTGGTGAACTTATCTGTCTTCTCTAGAAATGACACCGGAGTCATCAACTCTATACTCAAACCTTTCTTGAAACACCAGATTCTCTCCTTGTTTGTCGCTTCCATATGAGGACAAAACCTCAGAAGTTCCATGAAATTATCTTCATAATCGTTGACTGACATAGATCCTTGCTGGATCTTCTCAAACTGAGTGATCTTCTCATCAAGATAGGTCTCCGAAAAGTACCGACTCACAAACTCCCATCAAAACTCTTCCCAACTGATCATGACACTAGGCCTTTTCTCCTCCTCAATGGCCCACCAATGGCCAACACTTCCCTTCAACAGATACACTACATGCTTCACTTTATCCTCTTTGGGGATGTTGAGGATCTTGAAGGCCTTCTCCAACTCTATCAACCACAGGTCAGCATCTGCTGGGTCGACCAAACCGGCATACTCGACTGCTCGGTCATGCATCAACCTTTCAAAGGTATTCACAGAACCCAAAGATTCCACATTAGGGACTGTTGCTTTTGCTTGGGGTGGGGGCATTATGTCTGCCATATGTGTCATCATGGACATAAACTATTCAAACATGGACTGGAAAGAGGGATTGGCCACCACTTCCAGGTCAAACCGGGGCATCTCAGGCACTCCATCAACCCTCTCCTACCTCTTGGAGCCACCACCTGGTGTAGCAACACTGCTCTCAACAACATGTTCTTTGTATTCTCCAACCATCTTTTCTTCTCTTCTTCTTCTTGTTGTTGTTGTTGTTGTTCTTCTTCTTCTTCTTCTACTGCATAAGAAGAAGTGACCATAAGATAGACTGAAGAATAGTAGAACAAACACAAACCCTAGTCCTATGTCCATGTAGACTCGGTGAAGCTAGAGCTCTGATACCAACCCAAAATGTGATGCCCCAATGCTCCAAAAAGCAAGATTACTCAAAATAGAACAATGAATTAATACTAATCAACCAGGTTACCAGAAAACACAGAAAATTAAAACCGATAATACATTAGCTCAAGCAAAAAAAAATTATTACATCTGATTCCACAAGAGCCACCTATAACATATCTAATGTCAATAGATTATTACATATCATTGTTCATTGGCTCACTGGCCACAACCTGTTACAAGAGGTAACATGTTCACATGCATACATGCCATATCTATGAACAATGGCATAAAGCCAAAAACCTCATATCGATGTAAAAACGACAAAAACCTCCCCAAGGACCTGAGAGTACAGGGATGACTCATAGGAATCTACTACAAAACACTAGCAACATCTCCAACCTTTTAATATCTACTGCTCTTCTTACTTCTCAGCCTCAACCACACGATCTCTACCTCATCATGAACGACCACCTAAAGATGTGGAAACCCATGGAATGAGACCAAACGTCCCATCGAGAGATACAATTCTCTTCCAACATCTATTATAAGCATTGGTAAAATTAAAGCAGATAGATGGCATTATTATCGGGTTGAGCAGATTCATCTAAACGATATGTATTAAATTGATAATACATATTAAGAAAATTAGGCAGTTACCATTAAGCAATAGAATAATTTAAACTTTTAGAAGTAAAATGAAGAACATGTATAACAATTGATTTCTCTTACCACATTATAATTCAAGAAATTAGTATAAAGATAAAGCAAGGGGGTCAACCAATGTGAATTGTATTTGACCCTAAGCAAATATACTACATGACTTTATTATGTATTTTATTAAGCCCTGAGGATTTCAGACATAGCACTCAAATCCAACCGACCACTACAAAGTAAAAATTGGGGCCATATAAGATCAATGGAAGAGCCAGAATCCATGATCTTCTCCTACACTACTCAGTCAGTACGAGTCTGCAATGCAGCCACATATAGTCAAACTGCAAAGGCAACAACTTATAGTCAAAGCTATAGTCATGAAAACACAACAACTCATAGTCAAATTTGTGGTCCTGTAAAACACCTAGCCCACCTTGGTACAGGTCACGATGCTAGAAACCATAGTATATAACCCAATCACTGAGATACAATTGCAGTTATCCTCTATCACATCATATCACATGCTCATCATTGAGAGCTGACTATAGTAGTTCTCAAAACACTTGGGATCAAGATGTCAAGGACACATAGTCACTTGCACCTCACATACTCAATAATATGCACTATGGGTTTCCCTGGGGAATACCATTTCACCATCCAGCAAAGCACTGACGCTGAAGATGAATCTATGGCACAGGGCAACTACATGATTAGGGTATCACTTGATTAATTAATCCAATTGAGTATCTTTTAGCATCAATCAAGTTACAACGAATAAACCCTAAACAAACTCTACAAAGATAAGGGTATAATACAACTCTAAAAGATATATTGTAGGGAGATATGGCACAAAGCAGGTAGCATAATTTAAAATTTTATCTACCATATTCCCTATAATAAGTAGATCGTGTCAACAACTATAATGCAGGAAGGATGGTTTATGGGATATACCTAGTCTTGGAGCAAGTCCAGCGACAATCCTCGTCATTGTAGATGCACAACTCTAAGTCTTAGTTGCAGTGGGACACATTTGACTATTGCGCCTCTTGGTCTACACCACAGATTGTAGCCACGAACATCATCTTCTTCAACAACTCCTCTTGTCATGTACTGCTAGTTGACGTTGTCCTCCAAGCAAAAAACAACGGCTACCCCCTCTATGGTTGTCCACACATACCGCCTAAAACTCTTGTCATCATGCTAGAACGGTCAGGAAGGAGTCATCCCTCTCTGTTGGTGTACTAGTCACCGACTTTCTCTCCCACAATGATCTCAATTGCTCTTTCCCTTATTATTCCTCCCTAGTCAGTTAGAACTTGCTCGGGCTCTCGTGGTTACCACAACTAGAGAGGACAACGTTTGTCAGAGAAACTATTTCTCAATTGTCTGTGTTGTGCTCTGGGAAGCCCCGGTACCCCCTCTATTTATAGGCGAGGTTTGGGTCCATATTCCCAGTCTATGCAGGAGTGGAAGGGACCAGAAAAACTCAAATTTGTGCAACAATTCTGGAAACTTTGCAACCTGTAGCAGCCGAAATGATCATCTCGTATTGTGAGATGGTCGTCTCGCACTACGAGATGGTATTTTGCAATTTCCCAGTTGTACACAAATTTGGCAAATCAATTCCCATCAATGTTAAACATTGATTTCCTTATGCAACAAGTATTTCTCAGGAGAAAGGAATAGGGAAACATCTAGAACCTTCCTCGACTGAACTGAACCATCTATCCCATGTGAGACGGCCATCACGATCACCCGAACAATGGTTTGGTGACCTAAATTGAGCCGATTTGGGTGGGTCAGTTTGCTCCTTTGCCAATTTCAACTTACAACCAGCTTGACACCCAGACGCCTATCTCAACTCTTCAGACATCCGTTTGGCACTTCTAGACGACTGTCTCAACACTTGATATGGGCGTTTGGTAGTGTTATTAGCACGTTTGTTGCATGAATCAAATGCCTAAACACTTTAGCACTTAATTTGAATGTCATTCGAGATCTAAACTCCTCTTCTAGGTCGAGACCTATGTGTATGACCTTATAGGTCCCATATCACATTGGCAGTGAATGTCCATAATAACTTATGACATCACAAGCAAGGAGTGATGCCTAGTCGCACATCAATCCTACCCAAGTGAATGGAAAGTTGGGGAACAAATTCAACCTACAGTCTGTGTATGGTGTCATAGTGTTTGTATAGTTCCTTTGCCACTGATGTCCAGATTGAACTAGAGGCATGGAGCAGTCACCCTCATTATTATCCAATCTTGTTTCCTAAACCAGAGCAGACTGTCTGAGATATATGTAAGCTCATTATCATATATTGACTCACATACGCATGGCCATGCTTTTCTCAGTCTCTCTAATCAAGGGGCCTAGGACATCAAACTCCCATAGGAGGGACCAATCCCATATCTATCGCTCACAATCAATCCCCATGTATCAAAGTCACCCAATCATCACCGTTATAACAACCCATGTTTCAGAACCGCGTTTGATGATGTCAAAGTGTATCAAACGACATGTGTTGAGTGCAATGATTTTAGGTCTAAGAACCACAACCACCACCATCACTATGAGAGCTGACTATGACCTCCATGAAGATGGCTTCCATGTGTTAGTCTCATGGTGGATTTATCTGATACACTATTCTCTAACATGTATCTGTGTGCTTGGTTTGATATAGCCATATCATGACTCACAATATTGCATCATCAACCAACCCACACTTTGATCTTATGTATTATTGTTGTCTATCAACCTTCCACAGTAATAATGATCAGGGACATAATGAGAATATGTATATGTACTATTAACATCCATATGATCTCATTTCGACAAGGCTAAAACTTGAAGACATAAGTCATTGAGTAATATTATTCTCTAGACATTTATAATGTTACATCATTATCTCATAACAAAATTAAATAGAATAAATTGGAAGCTTGCCTTTATTTATTATTCAAATCAATTACAATTTATTCCATTACAATCATCACATGATTGGATCTATGGGCATACATACCAACAGACTCCCACTTGCACTTAGATCCAATCACCTATGAATCTTATTCCAAGTGATCTTACATGCCCATCATGCTTCTGCTATGAAAGTGCTTTCATCAAGGGATCAACAACAATGCTTTCAGTTGGTACTTTGTAAATATTTACATCTCCATGTTGTAGGATCTCTCATATGAGATGGAACCACCTTTGTATATGTTTTGGGTGCTGATGTGATCTGGTTTCCTTAGCTTGCACAATAGCTCCATTGCTATCACAATATAGCTCAATTGCCTCATTGATGCTTGGAACGAACCCAATATCTATGAGGAACTTCTTGATCCATACAACCTCCTTTGTTGCACTTGATGCAACAATATACTTGGCCTCTGTTGTAGAATCAGAAACTGTTTCTTGCTTGGAACTCTTCCAGCTCCCAACTCCATTGTTGAGACAGAACACAAATCCGGATTGTGATTTGTAATCATCTTGATCAGTCTGAAAGCTTGCATCGGTGTAACCTTTTAAGGTGTGAGGAGAAGATCTTCATGAAAGCCACCATGGTTACACCATAGTCTCATGGCCGAGAAGGAAGAGGTAGGGTGAAAAGGAAACTGAGATCAAGGGTTCAAACCACTTACCAAGAAAGAAGATCACTAAGGATCACCACAAGGAGGATGATCAAGCTCAAAAGCACCACATGCAAGGATGATCGACCACCAAAGCACCTAGATAAATCCTTCTTTTCTCCATAAAGCTTCAAGGATGAGCACAAGAGAGGAAAGAAGATGAACCAAAAAGGATACTTTCATGAAGAAGAGAGAGGTTATATACTCAAGGTAGGAGGGAGGTAAGGTGGGTATGAGGTGCCAACACAAGAGAGCACTAAAGGACACTCGTCCACCAAGAAAACAGCCATGCAACCACTAAAAACTTGCATGCAACGAAGGGTGATAAAACCAAGGAAGGGTATCGACCACTTAGGTTACCAACACCCTTATTACGGCCGAAGCACACCAAGCTCATGTAGCGACCACAACACTAGGTCACCACATCACCACATGGTCAAAACACATCACTAAAGGACAACCCATGTAACCAAACCACACCGAGATCACCATGGTCGAAGCAAGCCACACCTAGGGCATGTGTTCTGGTCGCAACACTCATCTAAGAGTGATGTTATGGTTGCAACACACCAAACCCTAACAAGGTCGACACTCAACAACAAGGAAACTCAAGCAAACCCCAAACTCACCATGTGATGCCACATCATCAACCATGGTCCAAACAAGGCACCCCATAGCATCACCTTCTCTCTCATGATACTAAGGCACAAGCAACACACTCTACATGTGAGAGATTGCAAGATAACCCCTCACTCATGGGTAAACTGCAACTTGGTCCAAAACAAGCAAACATGGCTCAAACATTAACCAAACTGGACCAAATTGAAAACACAAGGTTGTCACATGTTATTAAATGATCCCAAGAGATTACGTTAAGGTTTAAACATCTTATTAATCAAAGCAAGCACACTCAAGCACTAAGATAGGTCAGGGGACTTATACTAGTAGGCCTCACTCCTGACATGTTGTAGTGTAGTGATCCACCACAAGCATGTGCCTGCATGTTTAAAGGGCTTTCGAGTTTATTTTTTGTAAGATGCCAACTAGCAGTGGTTATTTTAATTAAAGCTTTTAATTATATAGTGATGCTCAGGGCTTTAGTATGGGAGACTAAGATTCCACAGGGAATGAATTGAGTTTTCCTAGTGAGGGTTTCCTACCTCATGACTCCTGCATTAGTTCATACATTGTTTGGTCTCACCTCTCTTCAAGAGACGAGGCAAGAATAACTACAAGGGGGTTCACCCTCTACCTTATCCCAATGGTCCTTCCCTTTTAGGTTAACCCAAATAGTTTATAGCATTTCCCTGGGTATAGGTGTCAAGATGTTGACTATAAGGACATGGTGTGACTTACCTCTGGGGTCTCAAAGCCCCTGCCATCCTTCTATGATATCGCTCATGGGGATATGGTATGTCAAGAGAGAGGTGTACACACTAGCCAACAAAGGGTGACTAGATGCACTCCATGGGACTCAAACACACAGGATCTCTCAAAATTTGTATTAACCCTAACAAAATTCGATCACAAAACAAAATAGGTCACCCACAAGTGCATGGGATACTATTGTAGTATAGGTGATAGGCAAGAGTAGAGGTCGATCCTCAGGGATAAAAGGGGCGCTAGAGCTAGGTTAGCGTTGGCTATGTTCCTATTGTGGAGACTAGGGTTGAAGGGTTTGAAAGGGGTTGGTTAATTGTTAAACTAGGTGAACAAATAAAGGCAGTATGAAATCTAAGTTATAGCAAACCCTAGATTACCCTAAGCAAGCAAGTTTAAGAAATCAGATTGAGCAATAAGCTAAATAAGAGCAAGAGTTAGCTACACTACACTAGAAAAGCAATTAGCAACTAAGAGATAAGTTAACCACTAGAGAGAGGAAGAACCTAAGTTAATCCTAAAGAGCAAGACTAGGCAATTAACTAGATTAAACAAAAGCAACTAAACTAGATTAGCCTAAATAAGATAAGAAGGCAAGGTAGGTTTTAAACAATGAGATTAGGTAGGCCATTTGGGAATGTGCTTTAATATTAGTTGGGGGATGTCAACATAGCATGAAATTATCACAATTCAATCTAGATTACCAAACCAAACAACAAGACAAGTGCTATTAGAATGTACCCTATACTACTAGTTGGGGAACTAGGGTTAGGTGTAATTCTATTAGGACTTGACAAGTCTAGGTCTGTAGGGTAAGTAGTATTAGGGAAATTGAGATCCAAGGGTAGAAATGAGAGTAGATATGAGGGTATTTCACCTCATGCCACTAGCCATTAATTGCACTAATCACACTTACACTAGCAACTTAGATCTCACACCCACATGTAGAAGGAGGGATATGTATGTAGAAACAAAGGGGTCTAGCTAGGGATCCACTAATTGGACCTAGGAGCCATGCCTAAGATTACTACATACACTCCAATTCCTCTTAGAAGCTAAGTGTCATCAAACATCTCAAAGCAAGCAATCCATGTTAAAAGCACAAATCACATGCAATAAAATCAGAAATGAGATATAAGTAAGAAGAAATCATGTTCATTACAAGTTATTTCCCCCCAACATGGTACCAAAGTCACATTTTAACCCCAAACAACCCACCACTAGGAGCTTAGCTAGACATGATCAAAGAAATAGCAAACTAAAGGGGAAGAAGGGTGTAGAACTCCATGGAGCTTGAAGTAGAATCCTCCTTCTTCACCTCCTAACAACTTGGGGACGTCCTTTCTCCTCCAATGGTGCAGATGGGCATGAGAATAAGGGGGATTATGGAAGAAAACCTAGAAGACTAGGTTTCCAAGTTGGAAATGAGGTGGAAATAGTGGATATAGAGCATAAATGCAAGGGAGAGTGCAATGAATGCTCAAGGAGTGAGTAGAGGGGAGAAACAACAGCTAGGGGGTCTAACCTTTGTCCCCCAGCTGCCACCTATGTATATATAGGTGATGGGGAAGTACTAGGGTAAGTAGGGGTAGAATAGGAAAAGCAGTGTAAAAAATGGGTAGGGTTGGTTGGCCGCTGACCTGACTTTACCGTGCGTATAACGCAAGTGTACGCGTCAATGTAATATAGGCCTTGTGAGGCCCGAGTCAAACACAGGGAAATGTAATTATCGGTAGACTACTACTAACTACTCACGATCAGCTAAACCGATTATAAAAGTTTGGAAGTAGTTTTGAAAAAGGAAAATAAAAATAACAGAAAACAAAACAATTGATTAAATGGTTGGTTTAATCAATTCAAAAGAAATCTCTAGGATTGCAGTTTCACCATGGGTTCTCGTTGTACTAATTCCTTCACATTTATCATAACTCGTCTCCCTTTTCGGATAGTGGCCTGTAGCCAGAATTGCTCACTTTCGCGATACAATTCACTACCTTAATCTAAGTCGGTTCCACGCCAGTAGTAACCTATGCCCTAGACTAGGTGCATGAAAAACATGTCTCTGGGTTCCCACCATTAACCGTACATCACCTTTTCTAAAGGATTTATTAGTTAATGTGATTACCGCCTCTTTTTAACCATTAATTCTTCGTCAAAAGCAATTAAAGGTATTAGATTACCATTATGGTGATCAAGCATAATGATAGCAATGTAGAAAACGATATCATACCACATATTTGAGGGACAAATTATGATAAACTATGTAAGAAGAGTCATACAATGATTGCCCGGGCTACTCCCGGTCCTAGAGACAAAGGGGATTAGCCCCGTATGTTCATCTCAATACAAAACACCATGAAGGAAGGAGAAAACATGGAGAAAATGTGGATGGAGATGGTGTAACCCCTGAACGGAGAAGAACCGAGTGATCCTCGGCGCGGGATGAGCGTTCTGCAGCCTTCCAACGATGAAAAACTCCGTCAGTGTCTCTGGAATCTCCCAGGGCATAGCTCTCGGCTCCGTTCTTCGCTCTCTCCTCCTTCGGGACTTGTGCAATGCAATAGAACGTTCCTCCCAACTTTGGGCCATCTTTTCCTAGGTATAGGTACCACTTACGGCCGCTAAAAGAACATAGTCGTCCGATTGAAGTCGTGCAGGATAAAACTCTGATCCAACGACGTCGATACCATTGACAGGGTGTCGATGGTATCGACACCTTAGGGTACCGATGCTTTCTTCAATTTCTGGAAGCCGCCTGAAGCCTTCTCGATACCATCGACTGTTCCCGTCGATGGTATCGATGGGGTGATATTTGGCTCACTGTTGGACATTCGAGACCATTGACAAAGTTTCGATGGTATCAAACTATCTGCTTCCTCTCCGGCTCTGTCACTGTTGCTCTGTCAATGCTATTGATAGACCGTCGATGGTATCGACGGGTCCAGAACTGTGAATTGCCTAAAAATGAGAGAAAAACACAAATCAAATCTGAGAAATATGATGATCTATACAAAACAATGTAAAACAAGATGAATTTGATGTAGGTAAGGATAATAGGCTAAAGGAGTTGAATCATGTGATATTAACCACAAATATGACCAATAAGCACATAAAACAAGTGTAAAACTAGCTGATAAAAGTGACTCAAAACCCCTGCATCTAACTCCTCCAAACTTGAACTTTGCTCGTCCTCGAGCAACCAAACCATAGAATAAAATTGTGAGGGTCAACTAAAGAACATAATCACATAAAAGACATCACAGTCTGATTCCCACCTGTAAGGCGCATACCGACTCTCACTAACCACGGAACGATAACTACCCTAAATGTGACAATGATCATCCATGAGAAATGTCCACCCCGTACAATGAACACAATCAAATAAAGCAGATAATATAATAAATTCCTTCAGTTCATGCGTGGTGCATCTTGCAATCTTCTATCTATGTTGCTCACATCCTAACTACCATCTACAATGGAAGCAGATCTCCTGATATACAAGAATGAGGAGATAATCATGGGTGGCCTATCATTTTGAGAAACGGGTGGATGGAATGGGCAGTTGTAAAGAACAGAAAGCACAAAACAGTTTATCATGCAAAAACCACAAAAATGACCTAAATGATGCATATGCATATGAAAATGACCTAATGCCTACATTTTAGGTGGAATGATGCATGCTCTACTATTCCGTCTCAATGTGAGATAGAATGTCTACAAAACAACATCATGTGCTTATTCTTCCTATTATGCAGGTGAAACAAGTTCCTTCCTCCCTCTGATCTCTACTTATTTTTTCTTTTCTTTTTTTTCTTCTTTTTTTTCAATTTTTTTCAAGCCCTAATTTTCTCAATTGACTACGGAAATATTTACAAAACATAGTTTTTTTTCTTCTTTCGGGCTTATTTTCACATAACTGCTACAGTTGATGCATTACAATCTACTTTTCAGAGAGTATAGAACAAGTTATCCGCTTTTCTTATTTTTCAGAAGAAATCAGGCACATAATGTCCTATATGCTCAAAAATATGCAAAGTGCAACTACATGAAAGTAATTATGCAACTACAAAGGCATGCACTCTAGAATGTGTGCATACATAACTGATCTACAAAAAATTTTATTTTTCATTATTTATGCAAAATCTAGCTACAATGCAATCCTATCTAAATGACATGCAATCAAGAGATGAAAAACTGTAGTGTGCTCCCATTTATTTTTGGTGGAGTGTGAATGAAGTAAGGTGGATAGATCACAAGACTAAATGACAGAACCATTGGAAAATATTATATGTCTCTCCTTACTGACATGTACATAGGGTAACTAAGAGGTTTCTCTTTCTCACTTCAAATTAAAGTCCCGTTACTGTTTAGTTAGTTAAATCTCAACATCCATACCCATCCTCATTTCTTGAACCATAAGGATATACAGTTATGATCATATGTTTTAAAGTTGACCTACCCAATTATTTTCATAAGTTATGTTCTCAATTTCAAATAATTCACACATCGGCCCCATATGAAAAACATTGAGATGACACAGTTACATTAGACACCCATGGATTACACTAGATAGAAAGTGGGTCCTAAAAGTCGTAAATAAAACAAATTACAAAACTAGAAGAAAAATTGCAAAAAGCTAAGAAAAATGTTCAAACAGAAGAAAATAAAATAAAACTAAGATAGAAACTGTTCCATCTCCCCCCAAGCTTGATTTTGACTATGGCCTCATAGTCAAGAACAAACTCAGAAGGTGGAATAGTGATACCCTGCTACTGTTGAGGTGGTGAGTGCTGCGGGTACTAGTGGGTATGGGGGTTCCACTCTGGATACTGCCCCTGAAAGTTGGGATCATAGGGTGGCATGGGCGGTGGCTGTGGATATCCCCCAAAGTAGTCTCTGCTCCAGTAATGATCATAGAAAGGATGTTGCTGCTGATCTATCCTACCCAACCTGTCATAGATCTGCTGCTGGTTGGCGAAGAGCTGAAGCTCATTCTCAAAGATCGCCTGCTGATTTTCATAGAACCTATTTTGTGTATCCTGGATCCCTGCAAAAACTGTCTGATGTGACTACAACATTGTAGAAAAGAGTATAAGTTTTGATATCTTTAATAGAAATACAAACAGAAAAGAGAGGATAGGTTCATTACATTAAAAAATATGGGAAAGAATGCCTATAAATTGAATAATTGAGCGTGAGAGCCAAATGAATTGAAAAATTCATGTTTGGTTCGGGAGGAGATTATCTAAGTTGTGAAATTAATTGTAAGAAAATCTACTTTTATTAAATGATTTATTAGATAATCGAAAATAGAGGATCTTGAGTACTATTCAAAATTCAGAAGAATTATGTAGAAGTGCTATTGAGCAACTCGAAAAAGCTCGAGCCCGCTTATGTAAAGTGGAAACAGAGGCAAATGACACATACCATTGACATAGCAAATGTCCAACTCTTACACTCCCGAGTGGAGGAACCATCCAAACTTCTCTTGGAAATAATAGAATGAGGATGGACCAGGACAAGGGCAACAAAAGCCACGCTACAACACCAAGTTTGAAGATGAGGTACTTGGGAGATTGAGGAACTTAGATGAGGTAAAGAGAGAAGTATCTTCTGAAGGACAGAACATTAGCCGTCTTGAGCAAAGACTTGATCAAATTTCCATCTCACTTGCTCGTCATGAAGAGGGGAGGCTTCCATCTCAACCCATAATAAATCCAAACAACGATGGTGGTTATGTGAATGCTGCCCAAACCGCATACATCCCACCACGAGGCCAAACAACCTCACTTCCACAATATCAAGGACCACCACATCCATATGCTCCGCCACCTCACCAACCCTCACTTAACTACCAATATCCCCCACCACCTTCACATACCTACCAACCACCACCTCCATCAAAACCTCCCCAAAAACCAACTTGCATGCTCCAAAATCCCAACTCCACCCATCAAAGACCGCCGCCACCTCCGTCTTCACAAGCCCCTCCTTCTTCCCACGAACAAGTGAGTATGGTCTCTATCGTATGGGGAGAAGACGCTGCTCAAGATTTCGGAAAAAGGGAAAAGAAAGTGACTGAGGTTGGAGACAAAAGCCTGATACCAGGGGGATCTAGCGAAGATAATGAATGCTCCAAAGAATTTTCCACTCAAGCACTGCCAAAGAATGCTAAGTGCACCCAAATTTCTACTGCGCCCGACACAAATGTAAGGGCATCCTCACTCGTCTCACCCTCTCTCGGGATCACTGAAATTGCAATAGATGTAGTTCATACGGCTTTTGGTGATATGGTCATGTCCACTACTTCACATACCATTGACATAGCAGCGCTTGAGGCCATACCGTCTTGGGAGTCAAAACCTTTATAGGAGATGAGTATCACCATCACCCCTCCTCAAGTTCCAACGAGTACAACAGAGATGTTGGATGAGGATGGAAAGCAGTTCCATGAAAGTTCGGTTCTCCAAGAAAAGGGTGAGACGAGCGAGGATGTCCTTACATTTGTGTCAGGCGCAGTAGAAATTTGGGTGCACTTAGCATTCTTTGGCAGTGCTTGAGTGGCAAATTCTTTGGAGCATTCGTTATCTTCGCTAGATCCCCCTGGTATCGGGCTTTTGTCTCCAACCTCAGTCACTTTCTTTTCCCTTTTTTCGAAATCTTGAGTAGCATCTTCTCCCCATACGATAGAGACCATACTCACTTGTTTGTGGGAAGGAGGGGCTTGTGAAGACGGAGGTGGCAGCGGTCTTTGATGGGTGGAGTTGGGATTTTGGAGCATGCAAGTTGGTTGTTGGGGAGGATGGAGGTGGTGGTTGGTAGGTATGTGAAGGTGGTGGGGGTTATTGGTAGTCATAAGACTTACAATACATGACCACTAAAGGACTTACCCATCCAAGCACTAAGAGTACTCCACCTTACCAAGGACTTACCCAATTTTCCAAGAGTCTCCAATAGTCTCCAAGGCCTTACCCACTCTAGCACAAGTCTTCTACCTTGAAGGACTTTTCTACTCTTCTTGGATCTTTAGCCTTTGACTTCACCTTCACTCAGAGGAGAAGCTTCCACCAAGGACTTACCCACTTGAGCAAGGAGTCTTTTGCCTTCACCAAGGTCTTACCCACTCTTGCTCTAAGTCTTCAACCTTGATCTTCACCAAGGGACTCCTTCCCTTGTTCTTCTTCACCTCTCTTAGCCAAGAGAGAGAACTGAGTCTTATAAGATATACATGTAGGACTAGCTCTCTTACAGATTTCCTACTCACTCTAACGAATGTAGCAAGTGATTAAGCTTAGAGAGAGAGAGGAGGCTATTGTGGTGGTCCTTGATATTGTAGAAGTGAGGTTGCTTGGCCTCGTGGTAGGATGTATGCGGTTTGGGCAGCATTCACATAACCACCATCGTTGTTCGGATTTATTATGGGTTGAGATGGAAGCCTCCCCTCTTCACGACGAGCAAGTGAGATGGAAATTTGATCAAGTCTTTGCTCAAGACGGCTAATGTTCTGTCCTTGAGAAGATACTTATCTCTTTACCTCATCTAAGTTCCTCAATCTCCCAAGTACCTCATCTTCAAACTTGGTATTGTAGCATGGCTTTTGTTGCCCTTGTCCTGGTCCATCCTCATTCTGTTGTTTCCAAGAGAAGTTTGGATGGTTCCTCCACTCGGGAGTGTAAGAGTTGGACATGGGGCCTTGGATGTTGCGGCCACCAAAGGAGTTTACAACATTTACTTCCTCATCTATAGTTCCAACTGCCATTGCGGGCTGGCTAGAAATGCCTCCAGCTTGATTTTTCATCCACTTCATCATTTTGGCAATCATCTTCATCATGTCCGGGTCAGTAGCATTGTGACTCGGAGCTGCGGAAGAATGTGGAGGGGTGTAGCTTCGATCACAATGCCCCCCTTTTGTGGAAGCACGGTGGCGGGAATTTTCTACGAGATGCTCAAACAATGGCCATGATTCCTCGGGCGGCTTTGCCATGAAAGTGCCCCCGCAGGAAGAGTCTACGTTGTTTTGGCTTTTCTCCTCAAGCCCAGTGTAGAAGGCCTGAACGAGCTGCCATAGAGGAACCTCATGATGAGGGCAATCACGAAGTAGCTTTTGGAACCTCTCCCACGCCTCGTGCAGGGCTCATTCTCTTTCTGGGCAAACGATGTGATACACCTTCTCATATAAGATAACTTGGCGATGGGGAAGAACTTCTTGAGAAACTCGTTCTTCACCTCATTCCAAGTGACCAACTCTAGCTTCGCCACATACCACTCCATGGCTTTCTCCTTGAGGGAGAAAGGGAAGAGTGTCATCCTGATTGAGTCGTCGGTGGTGGCAGGAGTGCGGAAGGTAGAGCACGTTTCAAGGAACACGTCAATGTGGTGGTAGGGGTTCTCGTTCTCCATACCAAAGTATGTAGGGAGAAGTCCCAGGAGTGTTGATGGGATGGAGAACTGTTGACCTGGCATTTGGTCAACCAGTGTGGCGATGGGGGAATTGTAGTTCCCCGGCGTGAAGTACTTGTGAAGCGGGCGATGTGGTGGTGGATGTGGCTGAGCATCTGCATCTTGGTTGTTCTCAGCCATCTCGGCCTCTCGGTGTAGGTTGCGGCGAGCTTGACGCCTCCTTCTACCAATCTCGGGGTCGTATACCACCAAGTCGGTGCAAGTAGAACGCGTACTACACATGCACAACTGTCACCTGTGCAAGGCACAAACAAACAACAAGAAACTAAGTTAGCAAACCAAGATGCAAAAGTAACACAAAGAATAAATAATAGAAATGGTGAGGGCAAAAGGAAAGGCTAAGCTACACTATCTAACTAGGCCGAGCACCTCTATCCCGGGTAATGGCGCCAGAAAGCTTGGTGCGCTCCCGCTAGAGGCTTGCAACACCGGCCAACTAGGGTGGCCGAGTGCAATCCACGAGGTCGGAAGGCACGAGAGATGGGATCTTCGCTTTCGAAATTTTTATGGTCCCAAATCGAGTCGATCACTAAAACTAAAACAGTTCGCCCGCAAGCGTACGGGGTACTGTCGTAGTATAGGCGAAAGGCAAGATGCGGGGTTGAACCACAGAGATAGAGGGGGCACTAGAGTTAGAAGGCGTGAGCTATGTTCCTTTTGTGGAGCTAGGGTTTTAGGGTTTTAAGGTTGTTTGATGGTTTGATTATACTAAAGAACAAGTATGAAAGACACAATTGAAACTAAGTTATCAAAAATTGAAATAGCAATCTAGGTGACAAACTAGCTAAACTAAGGCAGGGACAAGATGGACTAGACTAAGCAAGCAATTAGCAACTAAGGAACTGAATTAACCACTAACTAGATCCCAAACCTAGATTAACACTAGCTAGCAAAACTAGGCAATTAACTAAGTTAACTAAAGCAATTGAACTACACTAGCATTAACAAGCAAACAGAGCAATTAAGGTTTTAAGCAAGAGTGATTAAGGTGGGTAGGCCGTTTGGGAAATGTCACTTTGATTTTAGTTGGGGGAGTTCATTAAACATGCATGGTGCTTAATTCATATCTAAATTACCAAACCAAACAATAAGGTCAATGCCATTAGAACATACCCTATACTACTAGTAGAAGACTAGGGTTAGGTGTAATTCTAATGGGATTGGCCAAATCTAGGTTTCTAGGGTAAGTGATAGTGGACAATTGAGGGTTGAGGGTAGAGATGGGAGTGGAGATGAGGGGATTTATCCTCATGCCACTAGCCACTCTAGCCTTTAGAAGGCCCTAGGCAATTGTTTCACCCTCACTTACTCTAGCTACTTAGATCTCACACTCATTTGTAGAAGGAGGGATGTGTATGTAGGAACAAGGGGGCTAGCTAGGGATCCACTAATTGGACCTAGGAGCCAATCCTAAGATAGCAGCATACACTCCAATTCCTTCTAGAAGCTAAGTGTCATCAAACATCTCAAAGCAAGCAATCCACACAAAAAGCATAAACCACATGCAACAAAAATGGGAAATGAGATAGAAGCAAGAAGCAATCATCATAGATATGAATTAAGTTCATTACAAGAATTTATCCCCCAACATGGTATCAAAGTAACATTTTAATCCCAAATAGCCCACCACAAGGGGGCTTAGCTAGACATGATCAAGAAAACAAGAAAAGAAAGGGATAGAAGAAGTGGGGACTCAATGGAGCTTGATGTAGAAGCCTCCTTCTTCACCTCCAAGCTAGTTGTGGACGTCCTTCCTCCTCCAAGGTGTAGGGGTGCATGAAATGGTGGGAGTTTATGGATGGAAACCTAGGGAATTAGGTTTCCATGGTGGAAAGTAGGTGGAAATGGTGGATGATGAGCCCACATGTAAGGAATTTGCACAAGGAACTCAAGAATGGAGGGTGGAGTAGTGTAGCAGTGATGCGATGATTTTGAGTCGCATTTAGAGACCTATTTCATATGTGTTTTGTGCCTTAATTACTCGTTTTCATGGATATTATTGCATAATTCACTTTATTTGGTCTCTGCCATCATTTTATATCAAATCCCCTTTATTTCATTATTTTAAGCATTATTGATCATCTTATCATAAATCGTGTGGATTTATTTGGTCTTGTTGTGCAATTTCAGGAAAAACAAGTATCTACATCCGTCGATACCATCGACGGATGTCGATACCATCGACCAAGCCACAGGTTGTCAGCCGAGAAGAGCAATACAGAGTCGATACCATCGACACCCAAGTCGATGGCATCGAGATGTCTCCAGGCTGCTGGCGAGGATGAAGTCGATACCATCGACGCGAGTCGATGCCATCGACTCAAGGAGAGCTACAGCGTCGCTAAACGACAACAACCGACGCTAAAGGAGTCGATACCATCGACACGCAAGTCGATGGTATCGAGATCACCACAGGCGCCCAGAATAAAAGAAAGGAAAGCTGCCGCTTATCCGCTGCGTCGATACCATCGACTCGCGTCGATGGTATCGACGCCGGCAGATATGCGTTGGATCTGTTTTGATATCAATCAGACGGCTGTCATTATTGGACGACCTAATTAGGGACTTATACCTAATGACGGCCGCCCAAGAGGATCATCTGATATTTTTGGGATTGCACGAGTGCCGAGGAGGAGAGAAAGGAGAACGGAGGCCGAGAAGCTCATCCCGGGTGATTCGGACGCTGCCGAAGACAATTTCCACCACCGACAGGCGGGGAAAGCTTGTGTTCTACGCCAAGGATCCACCGGTTCTTCTTCGTTCAGGGGTTTTTCCCATCTAGTTCACGTTTTTCTTATGAATTCCCCAATTCCTACCATGTATTCGTGTAAGATGAACATGAGAGGCTAAAACCCTCAATCTTTAGGACCGGGAGTAGCCCGGGGATACATTGTATGATGATTTTAGATTGATAATTCATATTTTTCTCTCATATCCGTGGTATAAATTCGTTTTCTCTATTGCTATTGTTATGCTTGATCACCATAATAATAAATTAATGCCCTTAATCACTTCGACAGAAGGATTAACGGTTGAAAAGAGACGAATTCTACATTAATTAATAAAACCCTTGACAAAGGAGTTGTAAAATTAATGGTGGGAACTGAGAGACCGATCTTAATGCGCTTAGTTTAGGGGAATGATTACTATGACGATGGAATCAACCTAAATCTAAGTAGTGGATTACACCACGACAGTGGGTAATTCTCATTTCAGGCCACTACCCGGATAGAGAGAGAAGTGTGAGGAATTATATGAAATCTAATACAATGTTGACCCGCGATGAAACCGCCATCCTAAAGATATCCCTTTTAATTGATTAAATTCACCTTTAATCGATTGTTTTCTTTGTTTGATTTTTATTTTCTTTCAATTTGAACAACAAAACCCTACTTTGTAAATCAGTCTAGCTGATTGCGATTAGTTAGTAGAAGTCTCCAATAATTCACGTATCCCTGAGTTCGACTCGGGCCTCACAAGGCCTATATTACTCGACGCGTATACTTGCGTTTAAGCGCGTAGTAAAATACACGTCAAGTTTTTGGCGCCGTTGCCGGGGATACGGCGAATTATTAGCACTTTGAGTGCTAAGAGCGGCCATTCTAGGCCACATTTTTTTTATTTTATTTTAAAACAATTTCAAAAAAAAATTCCTTTATTTCTCTATAATTGTGTTGACTCGTTCAAAGCATTGTACTGAACCCCTATTTCCAATTTTTTTCAGGTACTTTGCATGGTGCACACACGCAGTCGAGACTACGTGAATCGCACACCTGAGGTTCCATCTGCGGGACCAGAGGACGAGGACTACCACGAGGAGGAACACCACAGTGATATAAATTCTGAATCTGAGCAAGAACAAGAAGAAGTAATGGCTGAAGCACAGACAATATGGGAGAAGATCAAGGCATCTTCTTCCTCGGCATCAAAGGGGCCTATAAAGAAACAGGGGCTAAACATACCTACATACAAGATCGACCCAGCACTGATTAATTTGGTCAAATCCAATGCATTTCACGGACTGAAAAATGAAGATCTAGTGGCACACATTAGTCAGTTTGTGGAGAACTGCGATATGGTGAAGATAGATCGATTTCCGCAGGATGTGCTCTATCTCAAGTTATTCCCGAGTTCCTTGGCTGGAGTGGCAAGAGAGTGGCTTCATAACCTCGACGACGAGTTTGTCGAATCATGGGATCACATGGTGGAGGTTTTCTTCGAGAGGTTCTTTCCTCCTGAGAAGACCAATGATATGATCAGGAAGATTCACAATTTCACCCAACAGGCGGGTGAAACTTATTCTGAGACTTGGGAGTGATTCCAGGTCATGTTGAGGAGATGTCCACACCATGGACTAGACAAGGAAACCCAAGTGAAGATCTTCTACTTTGCTCTCTCCGAGCATGATAGAAGCAACCTGGACTCGGCTGGTTCCGGATTTTTCTTAAATAACACCGATACCAGATGTTGGGAGATACTGAAAAACATGGCTAGGAAGCAGTCATGGGGTGACAGAGGTGTCGTGGAACATGTCAAGGCTGCTGGCGAATCCAGAACAGTTAGGGAGCTGAACGACAAGCTAGATCTTCTAGCCAAGAAGCTGCTAACTAAGGGAGATGCATCGGAGGATGAGGAAGCCCAAGTGAAGTTCATGCAACAACAGGGGTATAGAAACAATGACTATGCATGGAGAAAGGATAAAAAGTTTTCATGGAAGGATCCGAATAATTTTCTGCAGGATCCGGATGCCAAATCACAGCAAAAAGCCGAGGACAAAAACACTGAATTGCTGAGTCAAATGGTACAGTAAAACCAAGAGATGATGGCCATGTTTGGAAAACAATTGCAATCTCAAGGTGACATTCTAACCAAATTTGGGCAGACGCTGCAAAGCCATGGAGCACAAATGCGGGCATTAGAGACCACCGTGGCACAGATTTCAAATGAAGTGGCGGCCATCAAGCACGCCAATCAACAGAAACCAGCGGAGAATGCGAACGTGGCTCAAGCACATCATCAGGTTAAGTACATGTCGGTGGTAAGAAATGAAGAAAAATCTCAGATGCAAGAAGTTGCAGAGGAAAAGAGAATAACGTTCAATGTTAATGCAACACCGGCAATACCATTTCCACGCACCTACTATAGACTGCCGGGTGGAAACCCTTTCTTCAGAAAATCTGATAGAGTTGTGAATACTGTATCTCCACCTGGGCAAAAAGAGGAAGTGCAAGTTTGTGCACATGCGGAGACAAAGAAGGTGGAAGAGGAACCACAACAAGCTGCTACTAATGAGGATGACTTGCACAAGCACACGTCTGAGATAGTGAGTGAAGCAAGCTTAGGGGAGGTACCCCCGAAAGACTCATATGTGCCTCCTCACAAGCGTGTCAATGCGGCAGATGTGTCAAATCGGGACAATCCAAAGCCGAAGAAGGAGCACCGACACTATAGGAAATTCTTGGAAATATTCCGCAAGCTGCATATCAACATTCCGCTGGTGGAGATGATTGAGAAAGTGCCCGCCTATGGGAGGTTCATTAAGGAGATCATCAATAAGAAGAGGCGGATAAAAGAAGATGAAATTTATTGGATGAATGAGACGGTGAACTCGATGATTCATGGGAGTTCACCAAAGAAGAGAAAAGACCCAGGAGGTTTTTACATTCCGTGTTCAATAGGTGGTCAACAGGTCTCTAGAGCGCAATGTGATTCTGGCGCTAGCATCAATCTCATGCCTTTGGCTACTTTTCATAAGCTAGGGTTAAAAGAGATAAAGAGGTCAGCCGCAACAATTGAATTGGCGGATGGGTCTACCGTGAGACCCTATGGAGTATGTGAAGATGTTCTATTCAAGGTTGACCGATTCATATTTCCGGTGGACTTCGTCGTCATAGACATGCCACCACTCCAAAGCTGCGAAATTCTCTTAGGAAGACCGTTTCAAGCAACGGCAGATGTTGTTACTGCTTTAGGGAGAGGTACTCTGTCCTTGGGCATTGGAGGAGAGCGTGTTGAATTTAGATTACCGAATGACCCTCCAAGTGCAATCCTCAAGGTGAAGAGATGACAATCGTCACACCGTCTAGCCTAAGACGCTAAAGAAGGGCGCTTGTTGGGAGGCAACCCAACCATTGGTACATTAGGATAGTTTAATGTTAGGTGTAGTTTGCTTGTATTTTGTTTACTTTTTAGTTTAAAAATGATACCTTGATCCGTTTGTTAAATGTGCAGGAACAGGCAGGGTCGATACCATCGACACATCAGTCGATGGTATCGACATGGGTTCAGGTTGACACCAGCAGAAATCGCACTGCGTCGATACCATCGACGTGTACGTCGATGGTATCGACATACCTACAGGCAGGTTGCACAATAAAGGTCGATGGTATCGACATGCCAGTCGATACCATCGAGATCTCTGGAGATTTTCAGAAGAAATTGACTCAGTGGAGTCGATACCATCGACGGGTGTGTCGATGGTATCGACATTTTCAAGTGAAAAAGGTGGCGTCCGGACTCGCGAGGCAGTTGCCCTAATCAACGAGTCGATACCATCGACTTCCGTCGATGGTATCGACGGGCACGCAGCAGTGTCGGTGTCAGTTATTCAAGACGGGGTTATTGGCCAAATGAAGTCACATCATCCAGAGCAAATCCGGACCCTACGGCCCCGCCATACCCGCCTCCACCACCATCGGACTGATCTGGTATCACTGTTCCGCCCTTAAGTTAGTCTTTGACTATGAGGCCATAGTCGGATTCAAGCTTAGGGGGGTGGCTGGAACAGCTCTATCTTTTATCTTTTCTTTAGTTGTTTTTAATTTCTGCTTTGTTATTTGTTTTTGCAATTTTAAGTTTTTATTTAGGATCCACATCTATCTAGTGTAATCGTGGATGTCTTAAAAATTGTCATCTTGCTGTTTTCATGGGGAAATTAAGGGAATTAAAATTTTTTTCTGTGTCATTTGGATAGCTGTACTTGGTTGTCCTTGGGGAACTTGTTCTATGAAAATGATTGATTATGTCAACTTTGAAGCAATATGTCATACTCACACCCCCTTTGACTCATGAAAAGTGGATAGTAACGGTTGTTTGAGCCTAACCTAATCAAATGGTAATGAGACCTTAATCAGATGTAAGAGAAAGAACCCTTTAAACTACCACACATGTCAATAAGGAGGGACACATAATTTTCTTTTAAGGTTCAGTCACTTAATCTTGTGATCATTCCACCCCATTTTCTATAATCCACCCAAGAATTGGAAGTAAAGTGTAGTTTCAATTTCTTTTGTGTGCATAGCATGTAGAGAGAATTTTCATTGTTATTTTCATACTTTTGCATAAAACGAGAAAAAAAATGTATAGTGATTCATGCACATTACCTTTAGGTGCATGTCATGTAGTTGCACTCATACTTTCATGATTTTCATGCATAAGTACACCATGTATCTCAGTTGACCTGAAAAGTGATCTAATTTGTTCCATACCCTCGCATTAGTACAAAGATTTCCAATCATGAAGAAAATAGCCTAACACATGTATCTCTAAGCAATTATGGATATGTGGGCTAAGAGGAAAAGAACAAAATTTGAAAGAAAAAAATTTAAAAAAAAAAGAAAAAAAAACAGAAGAAAAAATTCTGGAAAAAAAATATAAATGTTAGAAAAAGAAAGAAAAGGAATAAGAGGGAGAAAGGAATGATATCACTTGTATAATAAAGGGGAATTGAGTACATGATGTGGCTTGAGTAGATTTCTATCTCATTGTGAGGTAGAAGGTTAGTGCATGCATCATTCCACCCACTTTTAGGCAGTAGGGCATTCTTAATGTGCATTTGTATCATTTAGGGCATTTTGTTATATGCATTTTGAAACTGTGTAATACTTCCAAATTCTCCCATGAACCACCCATTCCATCCACCCGTTGCTCGGATTGGTAGGCCACCGTGATTTTCTCCTCACTCATGTTTATCAGGAGAACTGCTTCCATGTAGATGGTAGTTAGGGCGAGCAACGTAGTGTAGGTGATCACAAGATGCACCATGGCTGAATCGGCGAACTTTATTATGATAACTGCCTTATGTGATAGTGTTCATCAGTTTGGAGGATAATTTCTTTTATTGATGGTTATTGTCGCCTGTAGGGTAATTACTGTTCTGTGATTAGGAAAGGCCGGTTTGAGAACGTTCAGTGGGAGTCATGTGGGATGTGGGGTGATGTGTTGATTGTTAGTTGACATATGCAATTCTATTCTAGGGATTAGTTGCTCGAGGGCGAGCAATGTTTAAGCTTAGGGGAGTTTGATGCGATGATTTTGAGTCGCATTTAGAGACCTATTTCATATGTGTTTTGTGCCTTAATTACTCATTTTCATGGATATTATTGCATAATTCACTTTATTTGGTCTCTGCCATCATTTTATATCAAATCCCCTTTATTTCATTATTTTAAGCATTATTGATCATCTTATCATAAATCGTGTGGATTTATTTGGTCTTGTTGTGCAATTTCAGGAAAAACAAGTATCTACATCCGTCGATACCATCGACGGATGTCGATACCATCGACCAAGCCACAGGTTGTCAGCCGAGAAGAGCAATACAGAGTCGATACCATCGACACCCAAGTCGATGGCATCGAGATGTCTCCAGGCTGCTGGCGAGGATGAAGTCGATACCATCGACGCGAGTCGATGCCATCGACTCAAGGAGAGCTACAGCGTCGCTAAACGACAACAACCGACGCTAAAGGAGTCGATACCATCGACACGCAAGTCGATGGTATCGAGATCACCATAGGCGCCCAGAATAAAAGAAAGGAAAGCTGCCGCTTATCCGCTGCGTCGATACCATCGACTCGCGTCGATGGTATCGACGCCGGCAGATATGCGTTGGATCTGTTTTGATATCAATCAGACGGCTGTCATTATTGGACGACCTAATTAGGGACTTATACCTAATGACGGCCGCCCAGGAGGATCATCTGATATTTTTGGGATTGCACGAGTGCCGAGGAGGAGAGAAAGGAGAACGGAGGCCGAGAAGCTCATCCCGGGTGATTCGGACGCTGCCGAAGACAATTTCCACCACCGACAGGCGGGGAAAGCTTGTGTTCTACGCCAAGGATCCACCGGTTCTTCTTCGTTCAGGGGTTTTCCCATCTAGTTCACGTTTTTCTTATGAATTCCCCAATTTCTACCATGTATTCGTGTAAGATGAACATGAGAGGCTAAAACCCTCAATCTTTAGGACCGGGAGTAGCCCGGGGATACATTGTATGATGATTTTAGATTGATAATTCATATTTTTCTCTCATATCCGTGGTATAAATTCGTTTTCTCTATTGCTATTGTTATGCTTGATCACCATAATAATAAATTAATGCCCTTAATCACTTCGACAGAAGGATTAACGGTTGAAAAGAGACGAATTCTACATTAATTAATAAAATCCTTGACAAAGGAGTTGTAAAATTAATGGTGGGAACTGAGAGACCGATCTTAATGCGCTTAGTTTAGGGGAATGATTACTATGACGATGGAATCAACCTAAATCTAAGTAGTGGATTACACCACGACAGTGGGTAATTCTCATTTCAGGCCACTACCCGGATAGAGAGAGAAGTGTGAGGAATTATATGAAATCTAATACAATGTTGACCCGCGGTGAAACCGCCATCCTAAAGATATCCCTTTTAATTGATTAAATTCACCTTTAATCGATTGTTTTCTTTGTTTGATTTTTATTTTCTTTCAATTTGAACAACAAAACCCTACTTTGTAAATCGGTCTAGCTGATTGCGATTAGTTAGTAGAAGTCTCCAATAATTCACGTATCCCTGAGTTCGACTCGGGCCTCACAAGGCCTATATTACTCGACGCGTATACTTGCGTTTAAGCGCGTAGTAAAATACACGTCAAGCAGCTGTGGGGGAGTGTGTAACCTAGTGCTATGGCCGCCACCCATGTATATATATGTGGTGGTGGAAGCACTAGGGTAAGTAGGGGCAGTTTAGGAAAAGTAGTGAAAAAGTTGTGTAGGGTAGGTGATCACCACGGTCGTGGTGAGGGTAGTGGGGAACGGCCATGGGGGGGTGAATATGGTCGTGGTATGCTGAGGGTGGTAGAAATGCTAAGTGTGTAAATAGCCACGGTCGTGGTGGAGTGCCACGGTCGTGGTGGGTAACATGCACCACGGCCGTGTTACGTAACACAACCATTTTGGAGGAGGTGGTGGTGATCGTGGGAGGAGACATGGTCATCTTGATCATCTTCAGCCATGGTCGTGGTGACTTGGAGGAAATCCCTATTGAAAGCTCACTTCTTGATCAATAAACGCACGACCGTGGGAGGAGCCCAAGGCCATTTTCTCTTCTCGAGGCCACGACCGTACTGATGGCCACGGTCGTGGTGTCTTCACTGGCCACGGTCGTGGCTGGGAGGCCACGGTCGTGGGCAATCTATACAAATCCCTGTTGAAACTATTGGATCTTGGCAATAAATGCACGACTGTGGCATTGTGGCCACGGCCGTGGTGAGGCTAGCATGACTTGATTTCACTTCTGAGTTTCTCATTTTCGGACGTCTTTGCTTGGGGATGATTCTTGGCCACTGGAGGTAGGTTGAGGGAGACTTTGGGGCCTTCTTTGGGTCCCTCATTGAGTGGGGGAACCCTAGAACTCCCACCCTCTCTCTCTTCCATCTAAGCATGGTCCAAGTACCTGAAAAATAGTGCAAAGAACATCCATAAGCATATTTGCAATGATAATCATATTGGGGAAAAAGACTTGTAATCTAACATGTTTAGATGCAACTTAAGTACAAAATGGCACAAGATGGAGCCCTAAAATAGGGCTACATCACCACCCCAAACTTAAAACATACTTGTCCTCGAGTATGCTCTAACTCAATCTCTCTACAAATTTTCCACAAACAAGAAATGACAAATGCAATGTAAAAGATGATTATTGCTGAATGGTATCAAAGATGACTGAGTGCATGCATTTCACCTCTCTCCTCTTCTACTTTCACAATCCAATCATGAAAAGAACACAAAGCACATGAACTTCAAATATAGCGCATAGAATATACAAGTTATCCATATCACTTTCATTAAGTTCCGGGTAAACCGTTTCATGATAGTGTTAATCGAGGATGACTAGGAGTGTTGTTTCACATTCATGCATTCAGTCTTATATTTCAAATCATACCAGATGACCCACGTGGCTGAGGAAAAAGGCAAAATGAGCTAAGTTTGATGCTTCTTAGCTCAATGGGTATGAAAGTGGAAGAAAGGGTTGCAGTAAGATTTTTGGAGTGTTTTTACACACTCATCTTTTCTTTATTTGAATGCTTTTAAACATGAGCATCCTTTTATTTTGTTTTTGCCTTTCTTTTTCTTTTCTTTTCTTTCTTGCCCTTGGTGTAGATAGGGAAAATGGTGGATAGAGTGAAGCAGGGAGATAAAGATATGGCCACCCCAAACTTTTGGAGGTGGCCAAGGCTGATTATGTGCACTAGGGCATCTTTTTATGAGGCGGAGGGGTATGAAGATGGTGGAAGAAGAATCGGGTCAAAGAGGGGTCATTGGTACGATTTTCCACATAAGACATCCTGCATGAAAGTTAATCCAATACCTCATCCTAGATATCACTCCACATTAATGAACAAGATGAAATTTGATATATCAAACAAGTGATTCCACGAACACTAAGCGTTCAAAGCTTGCTCAAGTTCACAATTCAACCAAATCAATCACAATCATAAGAGAGGTGATGCACATGTAAAAAGTCAAACATTGATACCACTTAGCAATAAAGCATAACATTTCACTTGCATTAGTCAAAGGTCATCATTTTTACTCAAAACGGTAGAGATTGGGTCAAAACATACTTTTTAGACAAGAAATCTCAAATTTGGGCAAAATTGGCCAAAATGGTGCCAATTTGCACTAAATCACATCTAAACTTACTTTAGGGGAATTTAAAGCATAAAGCAGCAAATCCTACTTAAAATGCATATGAAATTATCATAAACTACATGAGAATGCAATGCATGATATGGAATAGGAAAAAGAGCAAAAAATTTGAAAAATTACACAAAAATGCAGAAATCAACTACATGCTATGCAAAGATGCAATGAAAAGAACAAAAAAAATAAAACTAAACTAGATGGCAGAGGTGATAACAAAATGACAAAATGAGAGAGATAGGGTGGTTCATACCGCCCTACCCACCCCAAACTTTAGAATCATGTTGTCCTCAACATGAAACTATAGCTTAGGGGAGATAGGGGAAGTGTCATGGCTGCGGTGGCTGGTCTGGCATCTGCGGAGGATCTGGAGGAGGAGCTGAGGATGGAGCTAAGCCTGATGGGGGATGCTGGTAGTAGTGCCCCCAGTAGTCGTCCTGGGGTGGAGGGTAAGTCTGTGGATACCCAACTAAACCACCCCAAAAATCTGCACCCCATTCGGGGTTTCTTGTTGTCTGGGCGTGGTGATATTGATACAAGTGGTTGATCTGATAGTGCATCTTCTGCTGATCATACCACATGTGTTGTTGGGCAAGCTACATGTCACCTTGGGTCTTCTGAATATTCTCAAGGTGTGCTTGGATTGTGGCCATGTCATAGGCATTCCCTGAGGGTGGCTGCAGCTGGGATGTCCCCTCATCCCCCCTTCTTGTTCTTCAGGGCTTACCTAGTTCTGTATCTTCTTTGTAACACATGGGCCCACTGCCCAAGGCTCTAGTAGAGTTTCAGGAATGACGACTGTCCCCACAAACCACCACTAGCCTTAACTATGTGCTTTGTCCTCACTCATGCGTATGCTAGAATCAACTTCCTGACATGTCACCCATCCCAATACTACTCCAAGATGAGCACGCTTAACTATGGAGTTCTTAGTGATGGGCTCCCAGAAAAGGAGGTGCACCTTGGTGATATGGGTAGTCCAATCATTCCTTTTAAGATCATGTTATCCGAGGCCTCAAATCCTGGGATGTTACAATCTCCCCCACTTAGGCTCTTGATGTCCTCGTCAAGGCTCAACTATATGGCCTCATAATCTGACCCCATTTCAGTGCAGACCCACAATGGCCCATGGACACCCAGCTCCCGATCACGGAATACCAGTGCAGGGGTGGCTACGTCAACCATGGACAACCCTTTCCTACATGTCTGGACCGCACGGCTAAAGACTGGCATGCCACATGCCCATGTGAGCCCCACCTCTGGAGGGGTTATGGCTCTGATACCATTTGTAACACCTGGGCCCACTGCCCAAGGCTCTAGTAGAGTTTTAGGAATGACGACTGTACCCACAAACCACCACTAGACTTAACTGTGCGCTTTGTCCTCACTCACGCGCATGCCAGGATCAACTTCCCGACAGGTCACCCATCCCAGTACTACTCCAAGCTGAGCACACTTAACTATGGAGTTCTTAGTGATGGGATCCCGGAAAAGGAGGTGCACCTTGGTGATATGGGTAGTCCAATCATTCCTTTTAAGATCATGTTATCCGAGACCTCAAATCCTGGGATGTTACAGGAAGTGTCATGGTTGCAGTGGCTGGTCTGGCATCTGCGGAGGATTTGGAGGAGGAGCTGAGGATGGAGCTGAGCCTGATGGGGGATGCTGGTAGTAGTGCCCCCAATAGTCGTCCTGGGGTGGAGGGTAAGTATGTGGATACCCAGCTAAACCACCGCAAAAATCTGCACCCCATTTGGGGTTTCTTGCTATCTGGGCGTGGTGATATTGATACAAGTGGTTGATCTGATAGTGCATCTGCTGCTGATCATACCACATGTACTGTTGGGCAAACTGCATGTCACCTTGGGTCTTCTGAATATTCTCAAGGTGTGCCTGGATTGTGGCCATGTCATAGGCATTCCCTGAGGGTGGATGCAGTTGGGATATCCCCTCATCCCTCCTTCTTGTTCTTCGGGGCTGCCCTTGTTCTGCATCTTCTTGCTCCCACCCTTGTACATTAGGTTAAGCAACGTCTTCATGTGCGGCATCGGTTCCCCTAGTATACGTCTCCCTCAGGTGGTCTTGCTGCCATGCTATTAGTTTCTCCCTCAACCTGTTGCCAGGTCCCAACACGGTTAGTAGGGGTTCTGCGTGATATGGCAGCTCTAGTTTAAAATCCTGCACACTAGTAGTTAAATAAATCATTCTTTTGTCCTTCATCTTTATGGTGTGGGAGCGCGTGAGATAGTTGAGGTCAACAAATTCTGCTTCAATTGCGTCTTGTACCCCCGAGAGATCGTATCCCAACGCCAGTGCAATTGAAGTGACGAACCCTCCCATAACGAATGGCATCGAGCTCTTGTAGGGTACGCCCTTTAGATGGTTAATCAAAAGAACTCCAAGGTCAATATACCTCTTGTGGTGCATACCGATCAAGACAATCATATCCTTTTGAGAAATGCTGCCTTGGTTGTCGTATCTGCCCACAATTGTGTTTGCCAAGACCTTCTGCACATAGCGCGTTAGCGGGTTGCTTATGGCAACAATTTTTGATCTACCTGCGTAGTAATCCTCATTGCCCGTGAATCTCTTCCAATAATGGGCATAGTCCAAACTGGCCTCTCTCTCTAACAAGCTGTCATCCAATTTCACAGCTTCTTCAGGATTGGCGGCGAAGATAGCATTCAGCTCAGTGGAAGTGAGGGTGTGCATGTTTCCCATCATGGCAAATCTGAGTGCATCACAACCCCTCACTTTAGTCTTCTTGAGATTGGAAAAGAACTCTCTAGTCAAAGCAGGATATGTAGGTTAGGGTGTGAAAAGAACATTCCACAACCCAATCCTCTTCAAGCCCATTTCCACTATTTCTTTGATCCCAAGTTCTTCAATGGTCTTCTCACTACCGTACCTAGAGGCGACGACTCGCCTTGTCATACATTCCGGGTAGATGAGATCTATCTTCTTCTATCTTTGTCCTCGGCCATAAGATACTCCTGCTGGTGCCTTGCCTAAGGACTTTTCTCTATCTACCTCCAGATGTGCCAGAACATCATTTCCTTCCGGCTCAAGCTCTACCTCTTCCTCCTCACTGTCTTCTTCTTCCTCCATCGTGTAGGAATGTGACCCCAAGCTGGTGTCCAGATTGTACCAGTGGGCCGACTGATCCTCATCTTGCTGCAGTTTTCGCGTGGGTCGCAGCTGCACATCACGCCTTGCCACCGCACTAGACGTCAAGTGGCAGGGTGGTGTGGGCTTTGGAGGCAGCATGGATGATGACGACGCTGTCTTTGTTTTTGGATTTTTCTTGGCAGGCGTCAGCTGGATTTCATCAATAAGGTTGTCCAAGTCGACCCCCATGGACTCCTCCTCTTCTTCGTCCTCTCCCTCGTAGGTGGCATCCGTGATGTGGTGGCTATCGAATGAGCGGGAGTGTGATCTGCTCACCGATTGTGATCGGCGGAGGGAATGGTGGGCGGAGGTGGTAGGTGAAGGTGTGTGGGATGGCATGAACACCTCACAGGAAGCGTTCTTAGAATGCCACTTCCCTCCGGTGATGATGTTTGTCCCCTTGGTTATGGATCTCCCAATCTTTTCAATGGTGGAGATGGAGGTGAAGGTGGTGATTTTTGGATTTTGGTGGAGAAAGTGGTGTGGATGTGGTTTTGTGGGTGGAATGGAAGGATAGTGATGTATGGATGGTGGGTATATGATTTGTGGTGGATTTGGGCAAGAATGGAAGGGTTTTCGTGGAGGTTTTGTGTAGGGGAGTTGTAGGGTGGAGTGGAGATGGAAATGGAGATGGAGTAGCGATTGGGCTAGATTGGATGGTGGAAATGGTAGAGGGATGGCTGGGGATTGATTTGGAATGGATTGGGGATCAAACTGAGGTGTTTTTGGGGGTTGGAGGTGGTGAATGGGGGAGCACAAAGTCGTTTTCTGCCGCCACGGTCATTTTGTGAGATCTTGAAGATGATAGAATGAAGAGGGGGTCGGGTTTGGATGCTTATGACTTATATTTTTTTTTTCTGAACCGGGCTCGGCCACGGCCGTGGTGGCTGGCCACGGTCGTGGCCAAGGTTAGGTAGCACGGCCGTGGTGGGCACCACGATCGTGTTGTCGAAGAAGAGAGCCCCGGCTTGACCTCGCCACGGTCGTGGTCGTTCCTTCTCAGTACGGCTGTGGTGATGTACCACGGTCGTGGCTATTTCTTCAAAAACATTGTTACTTTGGCCAACTTGGTGCTTTAATTCGCATGGCCGTGGTGGGAAACCACGGTCGCGGCCTTGTCCTCCTGCCACGGTCGTGGCGAGTTGCCACAGTCATGGCTGATCTTGCAAAAACCCTATAGCTTTGGCCACTTTGATGCATTAATTCGCACGGCCGTGGCAGGGGGCCACAGTCATGTTTGGTCAAGCACACCACGATCGTGGTCTGTCTCCATGACCGTGTTGGGGTTGTTTCTTCAGTTTTCCAAACTTCAAAACTTGAACTTTCAATTTCATTGGTTCTTTTGACACCAAACTTCTTGAATGATCTTGACTTAACTTCTAAAATCTCTCTCTCTACTGTCTAACACCTGCACATCATGAAAACTAAAACAAAAACATCAAGCACAAATGTGCGTGTGTGTATTCGTGTAAAAAAAAACTAAAGTATTGAAAAGGAAAAAGGTTCGAGAATCTCAAACCACGTGGGTTGCCTCCCACTAGGGCTAAATGTTACGCCTTCAGCCGGGCTTGGTGCTCTTTTCTCTATGTATTGACACCCACGGTGTCGTCCTTATCTTCCATGGTGATCATGTCAAGCGTTTTGACGACATGTGCTTCGTCCCAAGGAGTGTACATGGAATGGAAGTATGGGCTCGATCTCCACTGCTCCAGAGGGTCACGATAGCATAAACTCTCGTCGAAGTCTTCATTGGCCAGCTTGTCCCTTTCTTCTTCAGTGAACATGAAGAAGTCAAACTATTTCCTCTTATAAGTAACCGTTAACGTGCCCGTACGGATATTTATTTCAGCTCCCGTGGTGGATAGGAAAGGTCTACCCAATATGAGATACGCTTCTCCATCAATAGGTGCGGTATCCACTATCAGGAAATCGGTCACATAGGCAATGTTTACCCTTTCATCCATCGACACTATTGTGTTCCGCATTATTCCCAAGGGTTTCCTCTTTGTTCCGTCACCCAAGATAATTGCACACCCCACTGGTTTCATTGTGTTTAGGCCAAGCCGTAGATACATGCTCCATGGCATGAGGCTTGTCCCTGCACCTAATTTGATGAGAGCGCGCTTGATGGGTTGTGCACCAATGTAGCAGGAAATCAGAGGCACTCCCGGATCACCTCTCTTTTCTGGAAAGCTAATGTCGTAGATGAAATTCACTGACTTTGAGGCAACAATTTCCTCAGTCGACAGTAGCACTAACTTCTTCCTCCCCATGCACACGTCCTTCATCAATGAAAAGAGTGATGTGATGCCTATCGTTCCTCGCTTCAAGTTTCCTAGGAGCTTCATGCTACCGCTGCCCTTTTCTTGGAGAATCAAACTTTCATGGAACTGCTTTCCATCCTCATCCAACATCTCTGTTGTACTCGTTGGAACTTGAGGAGGGGTGATGGTGATACTCGTCTCCTATAAAGGTTTTGACTCCCAAGACGGTATGGCCTCAAGCACTGCTATGTCAATGGTATGTGAAGTAGTGGACATGACCATATCACCAAAAGCCGTATGAACTACATCTATTGCAATTTCAGTGATCCCGAGAGAGGGTGAGACGAGTGAGGATGCCCTTACATTTGTGTCGGGCGCAGTAGTAATTTGGGTGCACTTAGCATTCTTTGGCAGTGCTTGAGTGGAAAATTCTTTGGAGCATTCGTTATCTTCGCTAGATCCCCCTGGTATCAGGCTTTTGTCTCCAACCTCAGTCACTTTCTTTTCCCTTTTTCCGAAATCTTGAGCAGTGTCTTCTCCCCATACGATAGAGACCATACTCACTTGTTCGTGGGAAGAAGGAGGGGCTTGTGAAGACGGAGGTGGCGGCGGTCTTTGATGGGTGGAGTTGGGATTTTGGAGCATGCAAGTTGGTTTTTGGGGAGGTTTTGATGGAGGTGGTGGTTGGTAGGTATGTGAAGGTGGTGGGGGATATTGGTAGTTAAGTGAGGGTTGGTGAGGTGGCGGAGCATATGGATGTGGTGGTCCTTGATATTGTGGAAGTGAGGTTGTTTGGCCTCGTGGTGCGATGTATGCGGTTTGGGCAGCATTCACATAACCACCATCGTTGTTTGGATTTATTATGGGTTGAGATGGAAGCCTCCCCTCTTCATGACGAGCAAGTGAGATGGAAATTTGATCAAGTCTTTGCTCAAGACGGCTAATGTTCTGTCCTTCAGAAGATACTTCTCTCTTTACCTCATCTAAGTTCCTCAATCTCCCAAGTACCTCATCTTCAAACTTGGTGTTGTAGCGTGGCTTTTGTTGCCCTTGTCCTGGTCCATCCTCATTCTATTATTTCCAAGAGAAGTTTGGATGGTTCCTCCACTCGGGAGTGTAAGAGTTGGACATGGGGCCTTGGCTGTTGCAACCACCAAAGGAGTGTACAACATTTACTTCCTCATCTATAGTTCCAACTGCCATTACGGGCTGGCTAGAAGTGCCTCCAGCTTGATTTTTCATCCACTTCATCATTTCGGCCATCATCTTCATCATGTCAGGGTCAGTAGCATTGCGACTCGGAGCTGCGGAAGAAAGTGGAGGAGCATAGCTTCGATCACAATGCCCCCCTTTTGTGGAAGCACAGTGGCAGGAATTTTCTGTGAGATGCTCAAACAATGGCCATGATTCCTCGGACGACTTTTCCATGAAAGTGCCCCCACAGGAAGAGTCTACGTTGTTTTGGCTTTGCTCCTCAAGCCCGGTGTAGAAGGCCTGAACGAGCTGCCACAGAGGAACCTCATGATGAGGGCAATCGCGAAGTAGCTTTTGGAACCTCTTCCACACCTCGTGGAAGGGCTCGTTCTCTTTCTGGGCAAACGACATGATGCACCTTCTCATATAAGATAACTTGGCGATGGGGAAAAACTTCTTGAGAAACTCATTCTTCACCTCATTCCAAGTGACCAACTCTGCCTTCGTCATGTACCACTCCTTGGCTTTCTCCTTGAGGGAGAAAGGGAAGAGTGTCCTCCTGATTGAATCGTCGGTGGCGGTGGGAGTGCGGAAGGTAGAGCACGTTTCAAGGAACGCGTCTATGTGGTGGTAGGGGTTCTCGTTCTCCATACCAAAGTATGTAGGGGGAAGTCCCAGGAGTGTCGGCGGGATGGAGAACTGTTGACCTGGAATTTGGTCAACCAGTGTGGCGATGGGGGAATTGTAGTTCCCCGGTGTGAAGTACTCGTGAAGCGGGCGATGTGGCGGTGGATATGGCTGAGCATCTACATCTTGGTTGTTCTCAGCCATCTCGACCTCTCGGTGTAGGTTGCGGCGAGCTTGACGCCTCCTTCTACCAATCTCGGGGTCGTATACCACCAAGTCGGTGCAAGTAGAACACGTGTTATGCATGCACAGCTGTCACCTGCGCAAGGCACAAACAAACAACAAGAAACTAAGTTAGCAAACTAAGATGCAAAATTAACACAAAGAATAAATAATAGAAATGGTGAGGGCAAAAGGAAAGGCTAAGCTACACTATCTAACTAGGCCGAGCGCCTCTATCCCCGGCAATGGCGCCAGAAAGCTTGGTGCGCTCCCGCTAGAGGCTTGCAACACCGGCCAACTAGGGTGGTCGGGTGCAATCCACGAGGCCGGAAGGCACGGGAGATGGGATCTTTGCTTTCGAAATTTGTATGGTCCCAAATCGATTCAATCACTAAAACTAAAACAGTTCGCCCGCAAGCGTACGGGGTACTGTCGTAGTATAGGCGAAAGGCAAGATGCGGGGTTGAACCACAGAGATAGAGGAGGCACTAGAGTTAGAAGGCGTGAGATATGTTCCTTTTGTGGAGCTAGGGTTTTAGGGTTTTAAGGTTGTTTGATGGTTTGATTATACTAAAGAACAAGTATGAAAGACACAATTGAAACTAAGTTATCAAAAACTGAACTAGCAATCTAGGTGACAAACTAGCTAAACTAAGGCAGGGGCAAGATGGACTAGACTAAGCAAGCAATTAGCAACTAAGGAACTGAATTAACCACTAACTAGATCCCAAACCTAGATTAACACTAGCTAGAAAAACTAGGCAATTAACTAAGTAAACTAAAGCAATTGAACTACACTAGCATTAACAAGCAAACAGAGCAATTAAGGTTTTAAGCAAGACTGATTGAGGTGGGTGGGCCATTTGGGAAATGTCACTTTGATTTTAGTTGGGGGAGTTCATTAAACATGCATGGTACTCAATTCATATCTAGATTACCAAACCAAACAATAAGGTCAATGCCATTAGAACATACCCTATACTACTAGTAGAAGACTAGGGTTAGGTGTAATTCTAATGGGATTGGCCAAATCTAGGTTTCTAGGGTAAGTGATAGTGGACAATTGAGGGTTGAGGGTAGAGATGGGAGTGGAGATGAGGGGATTTATCCTCATGCCACTAGCCACTCTAGCCTTTAGAAGGCCCTAGGCAATTGTTTCACCCTCACTTACTCTAGCTACTTAGATCTCACACTCATTTGTAGAAGGAGGGATGTGTATGTAGGAACAAGGGGGCTAGCTAGGGATCCACTAATTGGACCTAGGAGCCAATCCTAAGATAGTCACATACACTCCAATTCCTTCTAGAAGCTAAGTGTCATCAAACATCTCAAAGCAAGCAATCCACACAAAAAGCATAAACCACATGCAACAAAAATGGGAAATGAGATAGAAGAAAGAAGCAATCATCATAGATATGAATTAAGTTCATTATAAGAATTTATCCCCCAACATGGTATCAAAGTAACATTTTAATCCCAAACAGCCCACCACAAGGGGGCTTAGCTAGACATGATCAAGAAAACAAGAAAAGAAAGGGATAGAAGAAGTGGGGACTCAATGGAGCTTGATGTAGAAACCTCCTTCTTCACCTCCAAGCTAGATGTGGACGTACTTCCTCCTCCAAGTTGTAGGGGTGCATGAAATGGTGGGGGTTTATGGATGGAAACCTAGGGAATTAGGTTTCCATGGTGGAAAGTAGGTGGAAATGGTGGATGATGAGCCCACATGCAAGGAATTTGCACAAGGAACTCAAGAATGGAGGGTGGAGTAGTGTAGCAGCTGTGGGGGAGTGTGTAACCTAGTGTTATGGTTGTCACCCATGTATATATAGGTGGTGGTGGAAGCACTAGGGTAACTAGGGGCAGTTTAGAAAAAGCAGTGAAAAAGTTGTGTAGGGTAGGTGATCACCACGGTCGTGGTGGGTGTGCCACGACCCTACTGAGGGTAGTGGGGAACGACTGTGGGGGGGGGGGTGAATACGGTCGTGGTATGCTGAGGGTGGTAGAAATGCGAAGTGTGGAAATGGCCACGGTCGTGGCGGAGTGCCACGGTCGTGGTGGGTAACATGCACCATGGCCGTGTTGCGTAACACAACCATTTTGGAGGAGGTGGAGGTGATCGTGGGAGGAGCCACGGTCGTCTTGATCATCTTCGGCCATGGTTGTGGCAACTTGGCCACAGTCATGGCGACTTGAAGGAAATCCATGTTGAAAGCTCACTTCTTGATCAATAAACGCACGACCGTGGGAGGAGCCCACGACCATTTTCTCTTCTCGAGGCCACGACCGTGCTGATGGCCACAGTCGTGGTGTCTTCACTGGCCACAGTTGTGGCTGGGAGGCCACGGTCGTGGGCGATCTATACAAATCCCTGTTGAAACTATTGGATCTTGGCACTAAATGTACGACCGTGGCATTGTGGCCACGACTGTGGTGAGGCTTGCATGACTTGATTTCACTTCTGACTTTGTCATTTTCGGATGTCTTTGCTTGGGGATGATTCTTGGCCACTGAAGGTAGGTTGAGGGAGACTTTGGGGCCTTCTTTGGGTCCCTCCTTGAGTGGGGGAACCGTATAACTCCCTCTCTCTCTCTCTTCCATCTAAGCATGGTCCAAGTACCTGAAAAATAGTGCAAAGAACATCCATAAGCATATTTGCAATGATAATCATATTGGGGAAAAAGACTTGTAATATAACATGTTTAGATGCAACTTAAGTACAAAATGGCATAGGATGGAGCCCTAAATAGGGCTACATCAATTGTCTGCTGGGACTCCTGGATCAACTGGAGCATGGTATACATCCCCTGCATAGAATAGGGGTCATCTCCGTCATGGGATGGCTATGGAGGCGGTGGCTGGGAAGAAGAGGATGCTCCATAGTTTTGTGGATGCTTTCTCGGAGCAACTCACTATCGAAGAGGAATAGTGGCTTTCTCCTCCCCTTCTTCATCATCGATGCCTTCCAGAGCCACCGCCTGTTGAGCCGATTCTTCTTCCTCATCATCAACATCAATGATCGGCCATCTGTAGCTTTGGCCTGGTCGGATGTTGGAAGTAGGGTCAGACAATTGCGCCCTTTGAAACACACCTCTCACATGACATGTGGCATAGGTGATGCCATGTCAGACTTCAAGGAGGCCAGAGTTGACAAAGTGAGAGAGATTGAGCATGTTTCGACTCTCTATCTTGTCAAGCCTAGAAAGATCAAGCCCCAAGTGCATGGCCAGATGAGTAATAAGGCCCCCAAAGTAGATTGGAGCCCGTCGAGAAACATTCTTCTTTACCTCCATCATGCGCGTGAGAAGGAAGTCTGACCAAGTCAATGTCGTTGTAGACATGTCGATACATGTATGTTCCTTCGATCCCCACATGTATGTTCCTTCGATCCCCACAAAGTCTGACCAAGTCAATGTCGTTGTAGACATGTCGATACCATCGACCAGTGTGTCGATGGTATCAAAATCACTGAGACAATCCGTCTAAAAATCTCCATAAAACTCGCTACCATTGACGATGAGTCGATACAATCGATGCCCGATCCTTTTTCGCCTGTTCTAGTTTTGATACCATCGATGAGGTCGTCCATGGTATCAACAGAATGAAATTTCGGTAGACTTGTCGACTATTCCAAATTCGATACCATCGACCCAGATGTCGATGGTATCGACCATTTCCCAGCCTACATACTCAACAAACACATCATGGTATCATTTTTAAAGACTAAGTCCTAAATTAATGAAAACTACCTAGGAAGGTGAAAAAGTCAAAGAAACAAACATGTACACTACCAAGGTTGGGTTGCCTCAGAACAAGCACCTCATTTAACGTCTTGGGCTAGACACATTCATGCTCCTCATTCCTCATTTAGTGCCATGAATTTGATCTCATGCAACTTCAACCTTGAGTTGAACAATAGGACACTCTCACCCTTCTTGAACACTTGCAATTGAATGTGGCGATTGTGTATTTGCTTTGTCTGCTCCTTATAGATCCTTGAGTTCTCATATGCATTCATACTTAGCTCATCCAACTCATTGAGCTCTAACATTCGATTTCTCCCTGCATCATCCATACTCAAGTTCAACTTCCTTAGCGCCCAGTGCGCCTTGTGCTCTAATTCCACCGGCAAGTGACAAGCCCGCCCGTAAGCCAACCTAAAAGGCGTGGTGCCTATAGGTGTCTTGAATGCAGTTCTATATGCCCATAGTGCATCCAGTAGTAATGCACTCCAATTCTTCCTTAAAGAGGCCACCGTGCACTCCAATATCTTCTTAATCTCCCTATTGGACACCTCCACTTGGCCCTGCATATGCGGGTGATATGGGGTACCTACATTATGCTTGACCCCATATTTGCTCAATAGTGTAGCAAATTTTCTATTCGTGAAGTGGGTGCCTCCATCGCTAATGATCATCCGTGGCACACCAAACTTATAAAAAATATGCTCCTTCACGAACCTTCACACTACCGCAACATCATTAGTCCTTATGGGTACTGCCTCTACCCCACTTCGACACATAATCAACAACAAGAAAAATATACAAATTGGAATTAGAGGACACAAAGGGTCCCATGAAATCAATGCCCCACAAATCAAATACCTCAATTTCTTGAAATACATTGAGGGGCATCTCTTGCCATTTTGTGATGTTACCTACCCTTTGACATGAATCACACCTCCTCACATAATCATAGGCATCCCAGAAAAGTGTAGGCCAATAAAGGCCACTCTCTAATACCTTCGTCGTAGTCCTCGTACTCATATGATGACCGCCGATGGGCAATGTATGACATTGACTGAGTACACTATCATATTCACTCTCAGGTACACACCTACGCAGAATTCCATCCCTACACTGCTTGTGTGATTGGAATGAAGATTTGCCATCTTTTTTATAAGGAATGCCCGGGTCTACTGTCGGTGCGTCGATACCATCAATAGTCCCGTCGATGGTATTGACGGCTGTTGGAATCCGCCCCTCACTGCAATCGATGGCTGTTGATGGCTCGATGTGGGGACCCAGATCGGCCTTGTGTCGATGGTAGCGATAGGGTGTTGATACCATCGACATAGTCCACGGATAGGAATTGTGGACAACTCGATGAAGACCTTAGATCGCTAACGTGTTGTCGATACTATCGACCCATGTGTCGCTAGTATCGACACATGTATGTTCCTTCGATCCCCACAAAGTCTGACCAAGTCAATGTCATTGTAGACATGTCGATACCATCGACCAGTGTGTCGATGGTATCGAAATCACTGAGACAATCCATCTAAAAATCTCCAGAAAACTCGCTACCATCGACGATGAGTCGATACATTCGCTGCCCGATCCTTTTTCGCCTATTCTAGTTTTGATACCATCGACGAGGCCGTCGATGGTATCAACGGAATGAAATTTTGGTAGACTTGTCGAATATTCCAAATTCGATACCATCGACCCAGATGTCGATGGTATCGACCATTTCCTAGCCTACATACTCAACAAACACATCAGGGTATCATTTTTAAAGACTAAGTGCTAAATTAATGAAATCTACCTAGGAAGGTGAAAAAGTCAACAAACATGTACACTACCAAGGTTGGGTTGCCTCCCAATAAGCGCCTCATTTAACATCTTGGGCTAGACACATTCATGCTCCTCATTCCTCATTTAGTGCCATGAATTTGATTTCATGCAACTTCAACCTCGAGTTGAACAATAGGACACTCTCACCCTTCTTGAACACTCACAATTGAATGTGGCTATTATGTATTTGCTTTGTCTGCTCCTTATAGATCCTTGAGTTCTCATATGCATTCATACTTAGCTCATCCAACTCATTGAGCTCTAACATTCGCTTTCTCCCTGCATCATCCATACTCAAGTTCAACTTCCTTAGCGCCCAGTGCGCCTTGTGCTCTAATTCTACCGGCAAGTGACAAGCCCGCCCGTAAGCCAACCTAAAAGGTGTGGTGCCTATAGGTGTCTTGAATGCAGTTATATATGCCCATAGTGCATCCGGTAGTAATGCACTCCAATTATTCCTTAAAGAGGCCACCGTGCACTCCAATATCTTCTTAATATCCCTATTGGACACCTCCACTTGGCCATGCATCTGGGGGTGATATGGGGTACCTACATTATGCTTGACCCCATATTTGCTCAATAGTGTAGCAAATTTTCTATTTGTGAAGTGGGTGCCTCCATCGCTAATGATCATCCGTGGCACACCAAACTTATAAAAAATATGCTCCTTCATGAACCTGCACACTACCACAATGTCATTAGTCCTTGTGGGTACTGCCTCTACCCACTTCGACACATAATCAACAACAAGAAAAATATACAAATTGGAATTAGAGGGCACAAAGGGTCCCATGAAATCAATGCCCCACAAATCAAATACCTCAACTTCTTGAAATACATTGAGGGGCATCTCTTGCCATTTTGTGATGTTACCTGCCCTTTGACATGAATCACACCTCCTCACATAATCATAGGCATCCCAGAAAAGTGTAGGCCAATAAAGGCCACTCTCTAATACCTTCGTCGTAGTCCTCATACTCACATGATGACCACCGATGGGCAATGTATGACATTGACTGAGTACACTATCATATTCACTCGCAGGTACACACCTACACAGAATTCCATCCCTACACTACTTGTGTGATTGGAATGAAGATTTGCCATCTTTTTTGTAAGGAACGTCGGGGTCTACTATCGGTGCGTCGATACCATCAACAGTCTCGTCGATGGTATTGATGGCTGTTGGAATCTACCCCTCACTGCAATCGATGGATGTTGACGGCTCGATGTGGGGACCCAAATCGGCCTTGTGTCGATGGTAGCGACAGGGTGTTGATACCATCGACATAGTCCACAGATAGGAATTGTGGACCACTCGATGAAGACCTTAAATCGCTAACATGTTGTCGATACTATCGACCCATGTGTCATTAGTATCGACACCTGTATGTTCCTTCGATCCCCACGAAGTCTGACTAAGTCAATGTCATTTTAGACATGTCGATACCATCGACCAGTGTGTCGATGGTATCGAAATCACTGAGACAATCCGTCTAAAATCTCCCAAAAACTTGCTACCATCGACGATGAGTCGATACAATTGATGTCCGATCCTTTTTTGCCTGTTCTAGTTTTGATACCATCGACGAGGTCGTCGATGGTATCAACGGAATGAAATTTCGGTAGACTTGTCAACTATTCCAAATTTGATACCATCGACCCAGATGTCGATGGTATCGACCATTTCCCAGCCTACATACTCAACAAATACATCAGGGTATCATTTTTAAAGACTAAGTGCTAAATTAATGAAAACTACCTAGGAAGGTGAAAACGTCAAAGAAACAAACATGTACACTACCAAGGTTGGGTTGCCTCCCAACAAGCGCCTCATTTAACGTCTTGGGCTAGACGCATTCATGCTCCTCATTCCTCATTTAGTGCCATGAATTTGATCTCATGCAACTTCAACCTCGAGTTGAACAATAGGACACTCTCACCCTTCTTGAACACTCGCAATTGAATGTGGCGATCATGTATTTGCTTTGTCTGCTCCTTATATATCCTTGAGTTATCATATGCATTCATACTTAGCTCATCCAACTCATTGAGCTCTAACATTCGCTTTCTCCCTGTATCATCCATACTCAAGTTCAACTTCCTTAGCGCCCAGTGCGCCTTGTGCTCTAATTCCACCGGCAAGTGACAAGCCCGCCCGTAAGCCAACCTAAAAGGCGTGGTGCCTATAGGTGTCTTGAATGCAGTTCTATATGCCCATAGTGCATCCGGTAGTAATGCACTCCACTTCTTCCTTAAAGAGGCCACCGTGCACTCCAATATCTTCTTAATCTCCCTATTGGACACCTCCAATTGGCCCTACATCTGTGGGTGATATGGGGTACCTACATTATGCTTGACCCCATATTTGCTCAATAGTGTAGCAAATTTTCTATTCGTGAAGTGGGTGCCTCCATCGCTAATGATCATCTGTGGCACACCAAACTTATAAAAAATATGCTCCTTCACGAACCTGCACACTACCGCAATGTCATTAGTCCTTGTGGGTACTGCCTCTACCCACTTCGACACATAATCAACAACAAGAAAAATATACAAATTGGAATTAGAGGACACAAAGGGTCCCATGAAATCAATGCCCCACAAATCAAATACCTCAACTTCTTGAAATACATTGAGGGGCATCTCTTGCCATTTTGTGATGTTACCTGCCCTTTGACATGAATCACACCTCCTCACATAATCATAGGCATCCCAGAAAAGTGTAGGCCAATAAAGGCCACTCTCTAATACCTTCTCTGTAGTCCTCGTACTCACATGATGACCGCCGATGGGCAATGTATGACATTGACTGAGTACACTATCATATTCACTCTCAGGTACACACCTATGCAGAATTCCATCCCTACACTGCTTGTGTGATTGGAATGAAGATTTTCCATCTTTTTTATAAGGAACGCTCGTGTCTACTGTCGGTGCGTCGATACCATCAACAGTCTCGTCGATGGTATTGACGGCTGTTGGAATCTGCCCCTCACTGCAATCGATGGCTATTGACGGCTCGATGTGGGGACCCAGATCGGCCTTGTGTCGATGGTAGCGACAGGGTGTTGATACCATCGACATAGTCCATGGATAGGAATTGTGGACCACTCGATGAAGACCTTAGATCGCTAACGTGTTGTCGATACTATCGACCCATGTGTCATTAGTATCGACGCCTGTATGTTCCTTCGATCCCCACAAAGTCTGACCAAGTCAATATCGTTGTAGACATGTCGATACCATCGACCAGTGTGTCAATGGTATCAAAATCACTGAGACAATCCATCTAAAAATATCTAGAAAACTCACTACCATCAACGATGAGTCGATACAATCGATGCCTGATCCTTTTTCGCCTGTTCTAGTTTTGATACCATCGATGAGGCTGTCGATGGTATCAACGGAATGAAATTTGGGTAGACTTGTCGACTATTCCAAATTCGATACCATCGACCCAGATGTCGATGGTATCGACCATTTCCCAGCCTACATACTCAACAAACACATCAGGGTATCATTTTTAAATACTAAGTGCTAAATTAATGAAAACTACCTAGGAAGGTGAAAAAGTCAAAGAAACAAACATGTACACTACCAAGGTTGGGTTGCCTCCCAACAAGCGCCTCATTTAACATCTTGGGCTAGACGCATTCATGCTCCTCATTCCTCATTTAGTGCCATGAATTTGATCTCATGCAACTTCAACCTCGAGTTGAACAATAGGACACTCTCACCCTTCTTGAACACTCACAATTGAATGTGGCAATCGTGTATTTACTTTGTCTACTCCTTATAGATCCTTGAGTTCTCATATGCATTCATACTTAGCTCATCCAACTCATTGACCTCTAACATTCGCTTTCTCCCTGCATCATCCATACTCAAGTTCAACTTCCTTAGCGCCCAATGCGCCTTGTTCTCTAATTCCACCGGCAAGTGACAAGCCCACCCGTAAGCCAACCTAAAAGGCGTGGTGCCTATAGGTGTCTTGAATGCAGTTCTATATGCCCATAGTGCATCCGGTAGTAATGCACTCCAATTCTTCCTTAAAGAGGCCACCGTGCACTCCAATATCTTCTTAATCTCCCTATTGGACACCTCCACTTGGCCCTGCATCTGCGGGTGATATGGGGTACCTACATTATGCTTGACCCCATATTTGCTCAATAGTGTAGCAAATTTTCTATTCGTGAAGTGGGTGCCTCCATCACTAATGATCATCTGTGGCACACCAAACTTATAAAAATATGCTCCTTCACGAACCTGCACACTACCGCAACGTCATTAGTCCTTGTGGGTACTGCCTCTACCCACTTTGACACATAATCAACAACAAGAAAAATATACAAATTGGAATTAGAGGACACAAAGGGTCCCATGAAATCAATGCCCCACAAATCAAATACCTCAACTTCTTGAAATACATTGAGGTGCATCTCTTTCCATTTTGTGATGTTACCTGCCCTTTGACATGAATCACACCTCCTCACATAATCATAGGTATCCCAGAAAAGTGTAGGCCAATAAATGCCACTCTCTAATACCTTCGCCGTAGTCCTCGTACTCACATGATGACTGTCGATGGGCAATGTATGACATTGACTGAGTACACTATCATATTCACTCTCAGTTACACACCTATGCAGAATTCCATCCCTACACTGCTTGTGTGATTGGAATGAATATTTGCCATCTTTTTTATAAGGAACGCCCAGGTCTACTGTCGGTGCGTCGATACCATCAACAGTCCCGTCGATGGTATTGACGGCTGTTGGAATCCGCCCCTCACTACAATCGATGGTTGTTGACGGCTCGATGTGGGGACCCAGACCGGCCTTGTGTCGATGGTAGCGATAGGGTGTTGATACCATCGACATAGTCCACGGATAGGAATTGTGGACCACTCGATAAAGACCTTAGATCGCTAACGTGTTGTCGATACTATCGACCCATGTGTCGTTAGTATCGACACCTGTATGTTCCTTCAATCCCCACGAAGTCTGACCAAGTCAATGTTGTTGTAGACATGTCGATACCATCGACCAGTGTGTCGATGGTATCGAAATCAATGAGACAATCCGTCTAAAAATCTCCAGAAAACTCACTACCATACGATGAGTCGATACAATCGATGCCCGATCCTTTTTCACCTATTCTAGTTTTGATACCATCGACGAGGCCGTCGATGGTATCAACGGAATGAAATTTTAGTAGACTTGTCGACTATTCCAAATTCGATACCATCGACCCAGATGTCGATGGTATCGACCATTTCCCAGCCTACTTACTCAACAAACACATCAGGGTATCATTTTTAAAGACTAAGTGCTATATTAATGAAAACTACCTAGGAAGGTGAAAAAGTCAAAGAAACAAACATGTACACTACCAAGGTTGGGTTGCCTCCCAACAAGGGCCTCATTTAACGTCTTGGGCTAGACGCATTCATGCTCCTCATTCCTCATTTAGTGCCATGAATTTGATCTCATGCAACTTCAACCTTGAGTTGAATAATAGGACACTCTCACCCTTCTTGAACACTCGCAATTGAATGTGGCGATCGTGTATTTGCTTTTTCTGCTCCTTATAGATCCTTGAGTTCTGATATGCATTCATACTTAGCTCATCCAACTCATTGAGCTCTAACATTCGCTTTCTCCCTGCATCATCCATACTCAAGTTCAACTTCCTTAGCGCCCAGTGCGCCTTGTGCTCTAATTCCACTGGCAAGTGACAAGCCCACCCGTAAGCCAACCTAAAAGGCGTGGTGCCTATAGGTGTCTTGAATGCAGTTCTATATGCCCATAGTGCATCCGGTAGTAATGCACTCCAATTCTTCCTTAAAGAGGCCACAGTGCGCTCCAATATCTTCTTAATCTCCCTATTGGACACCTCCACTTGGCCCTGCATCTGTGGGTGATATGGGGTACCTACATTATGCTTGACCCCATATTTTCTCAATAGTGTAGCAAATTTTCTATTCATGAAGTGGGTGCCTCCATCGCTAATGATCATCCGTGGCACACCAAACTTATAAAAAATATGCTCCTTCACGAACCTGCACACTACTGCAACGTCATTAGTCCTTGTGGGTACTGCCTCTACCCACTTCGACACATAATCAACAATAAGAAAAATATACAAATTGGAATTAGAGGACACAAAGGGTCCCATGAAATCAATGCCCCACAAATCAAATACCTCAACTTCTTGAAATACATTGAGGGGCATCTCTTGCCATTTTGTGATGTTACCTGCCCTTTGACATGAATCACACCTCCTCACATAATCATAGGCATCCCAGAAAAGTGTAGGCCAATAAAGACCACTCTCTAATACCTTTGCCGTAGTCCTCGTACTTACATGATGACCGCCGATGGGCAATGTATGACATTGACTGAGTACACTATCATATTCACTCTCAGGTACACACCTACACAGAATTCCATCCCTACACTGTCTCAACAAAATAGGGTCATCCCAAAAATAATATCTCAAAGAATGGAAAAACCTCTTTCGCTCTTGATAAGTCCAATCATCCGGAATTTCTTTACATGCGAGATAATTCATGATATGTGAAACCAAGGGTCCTTAGATTGAATGGAAAGGATTTGCTCATCCGAAAAGATCTCAGTAATGGGTATGTTGGTATCTCTCTCATCTACCCACTCTAACTGAGACAAGTGGTATGCAACCACATTCTCAATGCCTGCCTTGTCCTTAATTTCAATGTCAAATTCTTGCAAGAGTAAGATCTACCTAATGGGTCTAGGCTTAGCATCTTTATTTTCCATTAAGTATTTTATGGCGGCATGGTACGTCCATACCATAACTTTAGACCCCACCAAATATTGCCTACATTTTTTGAATGCAAAAACCACGACAAGCAATTCTTTTTTAGGGGTGATGTAATTGAGTTGGGCATCATTCAAAGTCTTAGACGCATAGAAAATAACTATGGGTTTGTTCTCAAGGCACTGCCCAAGAACGGCCCCCATGGCGAAATCCGACGCATCACACATAAGCTCAAAGGGCTTAGTCCAATCCGGTGTTTGAACAATCGATGCAGAAATAAAATTTTGCTTGAGAACCTCTAAGGCATGCATACATTTATCATTGAAGTCAAAAACAACATCCTTCTCAAGCAATTCCGATAATGGCTTAGCGATTTTAGAAAATTCCTTGATAAACCAGCGATAAAACCTTGCATGACCAAGGAAACTCTGCACCCCTTTCACCGAATTCGGTGGAGGTAGTTTGGAAATAACCTCAATCTTCACTGGATCTACCTCCAGTCCCTTGCTAGACACCTTGTGTCCAAGCACTATGCCTTCGCTAACCATCATATGACATTTTTCCCAATTGTGGACTAAATGTGAGTCCTCACATCTTTGTAGCACCTTGTCTAGGTTATACCAGCACTCATCAAAAGATGCACTGTAGACGGAAAAGTCATCCATAAAAACCTCTAGACAGTGCTCCACCATATCTGAAAAGATAGCAAGCATGCAACGCTGAAAAGTAGTCGGTGCGTTGCACAAACCGAACGGCATCTGGCGATATGCGAAAGTCCCATAAGGACAAGTGAAAGTAGACTTCTCTTGATCCTTAGGATCTATGGAAATCTGATTATAACCGGAATAGCCATCTAAAAAGCAAAAGTGAGAGAGGCCAGCCAACCGCTCTAAACATTGATCAATGAATGGGAGAGGAAAATGATCTTTTAAAGTGGTGGAATTCAACTGACGGTAATCAATGCAAAAACGCCACCTGGTTACCAATCGAGTAGTGACATGTTCATTCAAAATATTTTGAGTTACCGTGATTTCCCCCTTTTGAGGGACTACCTGTGTTGGGCTCACCCATGTAGAGTCTAAAATAGCATAGATGATGCCCGCAGAGAGAAGCTTGATCACCTCATTTTTGATGACCTCCATCATGACGGGGTTGAGGCGATGTTGTGGCTGAATCACATGTTTGGCTCCTTCAGTGAGCCGGATCTTGTATTGGCAAAGAGTAGGGGAGATTCCCTTGATGTCAGAAACTAACCACCCAAATGCACCACGGTGGTTCTTCAACACTATCATCAACTGTTCTTCCTCAGTGGCACTCAAATATGCCGAAATTATCACCGGTAGCTTTGCATCAGTCGCTAAGAATGCATATTTCAAGTGAGGGGGCAGTGTCTTAAGCTCTAACTCTGGCGGGCTGACCAAAGAAGATTGAAGTGGTGGTGGCAGTGGTCCTAGCTCTTCATAGTGCTTGGCATAGTAGCAAGGAAGCACTTGAAGCATCTTAACACATTCTTGTAATGACATACTTCTCATCCAATCATTCAATATGTTGAACAAACAAGCTTCAAGAGGTAATTATGGGTATGAGTCAAGCATGGAGACTGCTATAGTCATCTTCAGTAGACGGTGAGACTTCCTCTTCCTCATCATTGGGATAACCCACAACTTTAACAAGAGAAACCACTTTTGTTTGTTCCACGATGTCCACAACAATTGTTCCCTTATCTACCTTTATGACATGAGCCATATCAAGAAACAGCTTCCCTAAGCAAAGAGATCAAAGTGCTTCACTTTGTGACATTGCTCATTTGCTTGTGACTGCTTTGAATTTGGCAGCATGACTATCTCGAATCTATCATCAGCTATACCCATTGTCAACCGACCTCTACCCATCTCCAATATCATATCGACAGTGGCTTGGAAAGGTCTTCCTAAGAGAATCTCATTCCCTTGATAATCTTGCATCTCCATGACAACAAAATCAGCTGGAAACACGAACCTATCAACTTTGACTAGGACATCCTCGCAAATATCATACCGTCGTACCACAAAATTGTCTGCAAGTTGAATTGTCATGTTGCTTTGTCGATATTCTTTAAGACCAAGCTTTTTGAATGTAGAGAGGGGCATCAAGTTGATACTTTCCCCAGAATCACACAATGCTTCACCAAATTTCACCTTCCCAATATAGCATGAAATATTGAAACAACCCGGATCTTGTCGCTTTGGTGGTAATTTTCCCAGAATAAAAGCGCTGACCTGTTCCTTAAGCACTACCACCTCAGTGTCCAGAATCTTCCTCTTCTTGGTAATTATATCCTTCAAGAGCTTACCATAGGAGGGTATCTGCTCAATATCCTCTAGCAAGGGAATATTGACCGAAAGTTTCCTAAAAATTTCTAGGAACTTTATGAACTGTGCATCAACTTTCTTTGCCTTCAGATTATTTGGATAAGGAGCCAGGATGGTATGTGCCCTCTGATGTGGTGGCACATAAGGCATCCTCTTCTTCTCAGCCTCTTTCTCTACAATGGGCTCTTCTGTGTCCATCTCTACATCATCCTCCACTGTCTCTATAACTACGACATCCTCTGCGGCCTCACCTACGTCTTATTGCTTTGGTGTGCTCGGTTCATCGGCCTTGGAGTTTAGAAGTTTCTTTCCACTCCTCAATAGAATGGCCTTAGCTTGATGGTTCTCTCCGGGAACATCAGTATTCCCCAGGAAACCTTGTATTGTGGGCTTCTTTAGACTCGCAATCTCCACTGCCATCTATGCTAAAGATGTCTCAAGTGTCCTCATTTGTGCCCTGTGGCTTTGTAGCGTCTGTCCAAACTGATTCATAAATTCCCCTTGAGTTTGCAGCTGCTTGCTGAAAGTGCTCATGAGTTCTTGGTTTTGTTTCACAATTGTATTGAGCAACTCATTACTCTTCTCCTCTGCAGTAGGTTATGGTTTGGCATCCAGATCCTGTAGAAAGTTATTGGGATCCTTCCATGAGAACTTTTTATCCTTCCTCCAAGAGTAATCATTATTCATGTACCCTTGTTGTTGGAACATAAATTTGACATGTGCCTCATCACCAGATCCTTCATCCTCTTTTACTAGAAATCTCTTTGCTATCAGGTCCATCTTCTCATTTAGCTCTTTAATTGCCTTTGATTCCCCTGCAACTCTAACTTGTTCCAGTACATCTCTATTACCCCACGACTGCTTCTTGGCCATGTTCTTCAAGATCTCCCAACACCTTGTACCTGTGTTGTTCAAGAAGAAGTCCGAGCCCACTGAATCTAAGTTGCTTCTATCATGCTCATTGAGAGCAAAGTAGAAAATTTTAACTTGCTTGTCCTTGTCTAGCCCATGATGTGGGCACTTCCTTAGCATGATCTAAAAGCGATCCCATGTCTCTGAATAAGTCTCACCGGCCTTTTAACAGAAGTTATGGATCTTTCTCACGAGGTCATTCGTCTTCTCAGGCGGGAAGAATCTCTCGAAGAAGACCTCTACCATCTGGTCCCAGGTCTCAACACGCTCGTCATCAAGATTGTGCAACCATTCACGTGCATTTCCCATAAGAGAACTGGGGAAAAGCTTTAAGTAGAGTGCTTCTTGCGGGAACCTGCCAATCTTTATCATATCACAATTTTCCACAAATGTGCTGATGTGGGCCACCAGATCTTCATTGTTCAGCCCATGAAATGCATTAGATTTGACCAAGTTTATCAGTTCCAGATCAATCTTGTATGTAGGAATGTTAATCGCCTGCTTTTTGATCGCCCCCTTAGACGCAGATGAGGAAGAAGCCTTGATCTTCTCCCATATTGTCTGTTCTTCAGCCATTACTTCAGGTTCAGAATCTGTGTCTAAGTGTTTGGGTTGATTGTATATATGCTCCTCCTCATCACTCGATCCCGAAGGAGGAATCTCAGGTGTCGACTGTGCGTAGTCTGTACTACGCGTCTTCACCATGCACTAGTACCTAAAATGTGAAAAATTGATTAAGTACAGTGCTAGACGAATAAAGAATTTGAAAGATAGACAATTTACTTTCAATTATTAAAATTATTAAAAGTGGCCTAGAGTGGCCGCTTGTAGCACTTGTAGTGCCGAAAATTTCTGTTTCCCCAACAACGACGCCAAAAACTTAACATGACTTTACCGTGTGTATAACGCAAGTGTACGCGTCAATGTAATATAGGCCTTGTGAGGCCCGAGTCAAATACAGGGAAACGTAATTATCGGTAGACTACTACTAACTACTCACGATCAGCTAAACTGATTATAAAAGTTTGGAAGTAGTTTTGAAAAAGGAAAATAAAAATAAAAGAAAACAAAACAAAACAATCGATTAAATGGTTGGTTTAATCAATTCAAAAGAAATCTCTAGGATTACGGTTTCACCGCGGATCCTCATTGTACTAATTCCTTCACATTTATCATAACACTTCTCCCTTTCCGGATAGTGGCATGTAGCCAGAATTTCTCACTTCTGCGATACAACTCACTACCTTAATCTAAGTCGGTTCTACGCCAATAGTAACCTATGCCCTAGACTAGGTGCATGAAAAACATGTCTCTGGGTTCCCACCATTAACTGTACATTGCCTTTTCCAAAGGATTTATTAGTTAATGTGATTACCGCCTCTTTTTAACCATTAATTCTCTATCAAAAGTAATTAAAGGTATTAGATTACCATTATGGTGATCAAGCACAATGATAGAAATGGAGAAAACGATATCATACCATGGATTTGAGGGACAAATTATGATAAACTATGTAAGAAGAGTCACACAATAATTGTCTGGGCTACTCCCAATCCTAGAGACAAAGGGGATTAGCCCCGCATGTTCATCTCAATACAAAACACCATGAAGGAAGGAGAAAACATGGATGGAGATGGTGTAACCCCTGAACGGAGAAGAACCGAGTGATCCTCGGTGCGGGATGAGCGTTCTGCAGCCTTCCGGTGGTGAAAAACTCCATCAGTGTCTCTAGAATCTCTTAGGGCGTAGCTCTCAACTCCGTTCTTCGCTCTCTCCTCATTCGGGACTTGTGCAATGCAATAGAACGTGCCTCCCGGCTTTGGGCCATCTTTTCCTAGGTATAGGTACCACTTACGACTGTCAAAAGAACACAACCTTCCGATTGAAGTTGTGCTGGCCAAAACTCTGATCTGATGGTGTCGATACCATCGACGGGGTGTCCATGGTATCGACACCTTAGGGTACCGATGCTTTCTTCAATTTCTGGAAGCCGCCTGAAGCCTTCTCGATACCATCGACCGTTCCCGTCGATGGTATTGACGGGGTAATATTTGGCTCACTGTTGGACGTTCGAGATCATCGATAAAGAGTCGATGGTATCAAACTATCTGCTTGCTCTCCGGCTCTGTCACTGTTGCTCTGTCGATGCTATCGACAGACCGTCGATGGTATCGACAGGTCCAGAATTGTGAATTGCCTGAAAATGAGAGAAAAAACACAAATCAAATCTAAGAAATATAATGATCTATACAAAACAATGTAAAACAAGATGAATTTGATGCAGGCAAGGATAATAGGCTAAAGGAGTTGAATCATGCGATATTAACCACAAATATGACCAATAAGCGCATAAAACGAGTGTAAAACTAGCCTATAAAAGCGACTCAAAACCCCTCCATCAGCCACCACGGCTGTGTTGATGTGCCACGGCCATGGTGGGGGTAGTAGGGAATGGTCATGGGGGAGTGGACATGTCCAAGGTGTGAAAGGGGGTGAAAAGGCTAAGTATAGGTGGTGGCCACGGCCATGGCGGGGTGCCACAATCGTGCTGGGTAAGGGGCACCATGGTCATGTTGAGGTATCACGACCATTTTGGAGGAGGAGGTCTTGAGCGTGGGGAGCAGCACGGGCGAGGCAGACTTAAAGGGCCACGACTGTGGTGAGTGGCCACGACTGTGGTCATCCAAGTGTAAAACTGGCCAGTTCCCTGTTGATTTTGGGGACCCTTGCACATAATTCAAACAACTGTTGTGGGAGGCCACAACCATTTTCTCTTCTACTAGACACGGCTGTACTGATGGCCACAGCCGTGCTGTCTTCAATGGGCCACGACCGTGCTGATGACCACAACCGTGGTGCCCTTGGTGCAAAACCCTGACTTCCTTGTTGATTCTTCACAATCATTCAAATGACTGTGGTGGATGCCCATGAATGTGTTGGAGTCTTCAGTGGCTAAATGAACTTCAACTTTCATCATCCATGGACTTCTTTGCTTGATGTCAAATCTTGGCCATTAGGGGTAGGTTGAGGGAGCTTTGGGGCCTTATTTGGACCCCTCCATGAGTGGAGGAACCCTAGAACTCCTTTCTTCTCTCTCATCCATCGAAAGCATGGTTCAAGTACCTAAAAATAGTACAAAGAACATCCATAAGTGCATTTGATAGTAATACTCATATTGAGGGATTTAACTTGTATTCTACTATGTTTAGATGTGAATAAAGCACAAAATGGCACAAGATGGAGCCCTAAAATAGGGCTGCATCACCACCCCAAATCCAAAACATACTTGTCCTCAAGTATGCCCCAACTTAATCTCTCTTTTCATTTTTCTTTCAATAAACAAGAATGACAAATGCATAGCAACATAAAATTATTAACTACATGGTCTTAGAAGTGACTAAGTGCATGTGTTCTGCCTCTCTCCTCTCCTCTTTCACATACCAATCATGAAATGAGCACTGAGCATACCAACTTCAAATATAAATCATAGAATACACAAACTATCCATATGTCCTTCATATCATTCCGGGTAAACCATTTCATGTTGGCATTAACCAAAGAAGACTAGGAGTGTTGTTTCACTTTCATGCATTCAATCTTATGCATCATACCACACCAAATGACCCACACGGATGTAGAAAAGGGTAAGGTGAACTAGATTTGATGTTTTCTAGTTCAATGGGTATGAAAATAGAAGAAAGGGTTGCAGAAAGATTTTTGGAGTGCTATTACATAGAGCACTCATCTTTTCTTTATTTGAATGCTCTTAAATAGGAGAATCCTTTTATTTTCTTTTTGTTTTCTTTTTCTTTTCTTTTCTTTTCCCTTGGTGTAGATAAGGAATATGGTGGATAGAGTGAAGTGGAGAGATATAGATACGGCCACCCCAAACTTGTAGAGGTGGCCAAGGCTAATTATGTGCACTAGGGCATCCTTTCATGAGGCGTAGAGGTATGAAGATGGTGAAAGAAGAGTCAGATCAAAGACAGTTCTTTAGTGTAGTCTTCAACATAAGATTCCCAACATGAAATCTAATCCAACACTTCATCAAATGATATCACACAACATGATAGAACAACATGACATTCCCATTTATCTCAAGTGATTCCGTAGGCTCTAAGCATTTGTAGCTTTCTTAATTCACAATTCAAGCGAAACATTCACATTTGTCAAAGGACTAAAATTTTCATTTAAAACAGTGGAGATTAAGTCAAAACATGCTTTTAGGCAAGAACATTCAAGTTTGGGAAAAATTGGCCAAAATGGTGCTAATTTGCCTTCAATCACATCTAAACCTACATTATTGAACTTAAAGCAATAAAGCAAGCAAATCCTAGTTAAAACATGCAAAATTACCAAAAATCTACATGATATACAATGCATGGCAAAAAGGAGCAATTTTTTTGAAAATTAGGCAAAAATGCATGAAAGTAACTACATGCTATGCAAGGATGCATTCAAAAGCAAGAACAATAAAAAATCAACTAGATGGAAAAGGTGGAACAAAAATCACAAAGAGAGAGGTAGGGTGGTGCATACCACCCTACCCACCCCAAACTTTAGAATCATGTTGTCCTCAGCATGAAACTATAGCTTAGGGTAGATAGGGGAAGTGTTATGGCTGTTGTGGCAGCTGATCAGACGAGTGAGGAGGATCTGATCCTGTATGAGGATGCTAGTAGTAATGTTCCCAGTAGTCATCTTTGGGTGGAGGGTATGTCTCTAAATATCCAGCAATGCCACCCATTCGGGGTTTCTTGCTGCTTGGGTGTGGTGGTAGTGGTACAAGTGGTTGACCTGGTGGTGCATCTGTTGTTGGTCTTGCCACATGTACTACTAGATCATCTGCATGTCACCCTGTGTCTTTTGTATGCTCTCAAGCTACGCCTGGATGGTGGACATGTCGTAGGCATTTGTTGAGGGCTGCTGCAGCTGGGATGTTCCTTCATCCCTTCTCCTTGATTTTTTGGGTTGCCTTTGTCGTTCATTTTCTTGTTCCTGCCCTTGCACATTAGACTCAACGATCTGTTCTTGTGCGGTAGTGGATCCCCTAGTGTATGTCTCTCTTGGGTTGTTTTGTTTCCATTCCAACAATTTGGTCTCCAGTTCATGGAGGACTCCCAACATGGAGAGAAGTGGCACAACGTGGTATGGCAGCTCAAGCTCAATGTTTGGCATACTACTCGCATGATATATCATTCTTTTGTCCTTGATCTTAATAGTGTGTGAGCGAGTGAGATAATTTAGATCAACAAATTCAGCTTCAAATGCGTCTTCAAACCCAGAAAGATCATATCCCAAAGCTAGTGCAATTGAGGTTACAAACCCTCCCATAACAAAAGGTGTTTTACTTTTAGAGGGTATGGACCTCAAATGATCAATCAATAGCACTCCAAGGTCTATATATCTTTTGTGGTGCATTTCCATCATGACAAACATATGTTTATGATAAATTGAACCTTGATTGTCATATCTGACCACAATGGTGTTTGCCAAGACCTTTTGTACATAGTGGAATAGGGGGTTGCTTATAGCCGAGGTCTTTGACCTCCCTATAGAGTAGTCCTTGCTCCATGTCAAGAGGTACTAGAAGTGTGCATAATTGAAATCTACCTCTCTTTCAAGCAGGACGTCATTCATTTTCTTGACCTCTTCAGGATTGGCCGCAAATACACCATTCAGTTCAGCTGCCATGAGAGTGTGCATGTTGCCCAACATGGCAAATTTGATAGCATCATTACCTCTCACCTTTGTCTTCTCAAGTGTGGTGAAGAATTTTTGTGTCATTGTGGTGTAAGTTGTTTTGGTTGTTGTGAAAAGAATGTTGCACAACCCCATTTTCTTCAAACTACCTTCGACGACCACCTTGATTTTGAACTCATCAATAACCTTCTTACATCCATACCTTGTAGGGACGACTCGCCTTGTCATGCATTCTGGGTATGTGAGAGCGATATTATTTTGCATGTGCCCTCTTCCATATGACACTTCAATGGGGGCCTTGCCTAATGCCTTGAACTTGTCCTCCTCCAATTGAGCTAGAATATCCTCTACCTCAGCTAACAGCTGCATCTCCTCATCTTCACTATCTTCGTACGATTGGGACCCCGAACTTGTATCAAGATTGATTGGCACCCACTGTTTGGGGTACCATTGTGCAAACTTCTTTTCCTCTGGATGCAATTGCCACCTTGGTTGCGACTGCTCCCCATGCTCTGCTGCCATGGAAGACGTCGAATGGCATCCTGGAGTGGGCTTTGGTGGGCACTTTGATGAGGACGGGGCTGCTTTTGATCTCTAGCATCTTTTAGCAACCACCGTCTCAACCTCATCTATCAAGTTGTCCATGTTGTCCTAGGATTCTTCCTCCTCCTCTCCCCGGTACGTCTCATCGATAATGTAGTGGCTATCGGATGTCCGTGTGTGGGATGAATTCACAGACATCGATTAGGGAAATGATTGGGTGATGGAATTTGATGGTGAAGGGGTGTGGGAATGCATGAGGACCTGGAAGGAGACTTTCTTGGTGCGAGTCTTGCCTCCGATAATCACATAAAGGCTCTTTTGAGCCCCCTTCACCGTCTTGGTGATCCCCTTCATTTTGTGGATGTGGAGGAGGTGGTAGTGCTGTGGAAAAAGGATTTTTGGGTAGATGATGAAATGGAGGTGGATTGAGGGGTGGAATGGAAGGATATGGAGGTTTAGATGGTGGGTGAATGATTATCTTTTGATTTGGGTGAGAAATGGAGGTTTTGGTGGAGGTTTTAGGTGAGGATGGCTGTAGGGTGGAATGGAGGAGAAAGTGGCGGTGGAGGGTGTATTAATGGATGATTTGGTGTGGAAATGGAAGGGGAATGGTAGGGGGATGATTTGGGGATGATTGGTGGTGGTTTGGAGGTGATTTGGGGGCTTAGAGGTGGAGCTTGGAGGAGTTGTGCGCCGCCACAACCATTTTTTTGTGAATAAAAGTGGTAGAATGGGGGGGCGGGTTGAAGATGAGTATAAGTTATATTTTTTTGTGGGGTTGGGGTGCGCCACGGCCATGGAGGGTGGCCACGACCATGGTGAGGGATTGGTGGCACAGCCGTGGCAGGCACCATGGTCGTGTTTGTCGATGGTGCATTTCCTCCAACTCATTCAGCTGAAACCTTCTTTTTATTCCGACATTCTCTCCATCAAAGTCCATACCTTTCAAAGCCCAAAGTGCCTTGTGTTGCATCTTGACCAACAAATGGCAGCTTTTGCCATACATGAGCTTGAATGGTGTGGTGCCAATTAGGGCTTTGTATGCGGTCCTATATGCCCATAAAGCTCATTGAGACGAAGTGACCAATCCTTATAGTCCGGTCTCACTGTCTTCTCTAGAATGAGCTTTATCTCCTGATTAGCTAACTCAACTTGACCACTTGTTTGAGGGTGGTAAGGATTAGCCACACGATGGTTCACCCCATGTTTCTTGAACAAGCCTTCGAAGGTGTGGTGGATGAAGTGACTTTCTCCATCACTAATCATCACTCTTGGAATACCAAAATGGCTAAAGATGTTGGATTTCATGAAATCACACACCACCTTGTAATCATTTTTCCTTGTTGCAACAACCTCAATCCACTTTTATACAAAATCAATGGCAACCAAAATATAGATATATCTAAAAGAGGGGGAAAAGGGCCCATAAAGTCAATCCTCCAAACATCAAATACCTCCACCACAAGAATGAGTGATAGAGGCATCATGTCCCTCTTAGAGACAGTGCCCACCTTTTGGCACTTCAAACACCACTTACAAAATTCATGAGAGTCTTTGAACAAGGAAGGCCAATAGAACCCGCTTAGAAGAACCTTGGCAGCAATATGTTTTCCACCAAAGTGACCTCCATAAACTCTGGAATGGCACATAGAGAGAACTTCTTACTACTCCATCTCTGGGACACATCTTCAGATAAGTTGGTCGGGGCAATACTTGAACAAGTGAGGATCATCCCAAATATAATCCTTGGCCATCGCAAATAACCTTTGGCTTTCCTCCCTCGTCTAAGTGCTTGGTATCCTCCCACCAGCTAAGAAGTTAGCTATGTGTTGATACCACATCCTTTGAGCAGATGAGAGTAGGAATAGCTGCTCATGTGGCAATGTTTCTTTGATTCTACTAGTGTAATAAAAAGGTGCTTCAATCTGAGAGAGATGGTCGGCGGAAAAATTCTCTACTCCCTTCTTGTCTACAGTCTCAATATTGAACTCTTAAAGCAACAATATCCATCTGATTAACCTTAGCTTGGAGTCTTTCTTTGTCATTAGATATTTCAAAGTAGCATGTTCGTATGGACAATCACCTTGTTTTGTAGAAGATATGATATAAACTTGTCAAGAGCAAAGATAACTACAAGCAACTCTTTCTCGGCAGTTGTGTAGTTTCTTTGGGCTTCATCTAGAGTCTTGCTTGCATAGTAGATAACATGTGGAATCCGACCAACTCTTTGGCCTAGCACAATCCCCACTGCCATGTCGGATGCATCAATCATAATCTTGAATGGCAAAGAGAAGTCTAGGGGCTGCATGATAGGAGTAGAAACTAGCCTTTCCTTTAAGTGGTTGAAGGCTTCAACACACTTGTCATCAAAATGAAACTCAACATCCTTCTCAAGAAAGTGACATAGAGGTCTCGATATCTTACTAATGTCCTTGATGAAGTGACCTGCATGTCCCAAGAATGACCAGACATGTCTTATGATGGAAGGAATAGTAAGTGTAGAAATGAGGCCCACCTTGGCCCTATTAACTTTAATCCCCTCCTTTGAAACTCGGTGGCCCAGAACAATGCCTTTGGGTACCATGAAATGGCTCTTCTCCCAAGATAGCACTAGGAAAACCTTTATGCATCTCTCAAGAACAACAACCAAATGAAGTAAGCATTCATCAAAGGTTTTACCAAAAATTGAGAAGTCATCCATGAACACTTCTAGAAATGAATCAAGCATATCAACAAAAATTGAGGTCACACATCTCTGAAATGTAGAAGGGGCATTGCATAAACCAAATGGCATTCTTTGGTAGGCAAATGTGCCACTTGGGCAAGTGAATGTTGTCTTCTCTTAATCTGTAGGATGCACAACAATTTGGAAGTATCCAGAGTACCCATCAAGGAAGCAATAGAAGCTTTGCCCCGCTAGCCTCTCTAGCATCTGGTCAAGAAATGGGAGAGGGTAATGGTCCTTCTTGGTCTTTTCATTGAGCTTCTGGTAGTCAACACACATTCTCCACTTTGATTGTTCTCTATCCGACATAAGCTCACCATCCGCATTTTCCGCCACAGTGATCCCACCCTGTTTAGGTACAACATGGATGGGGCTTACCCATGTGTTGTTAGAGATAGGATATATAATCCCTAAATCTAACAACTTCACAACCTCTTGAGTTACAACTTCTTTCATCTTTGGATTCAACCGCCTTTGCATTTGGCGGGTCGGACTTGCATCATCCTCCAAATAAATCCTATGCACACAGATGGAGGGGTCAATACCCTTTAAATCAGCTATAGACCATCCAATGACCTGGATGTTCTTCTTCAAGACTTTTGTCAATGCCTCCTCTTGTTTTGGCGAGAGAATGGAAGAAATGATAACCGAGAGGGTGTCATTTGAACCTAGAAAAGCATACTTCAATCCTTCTGGGAGTGGCTTTAGCTCAAGAGTGGGAGGTTCTTAAAGAGAGTTCTTTAATGGTTCGGAAATAGAGGGAGGGTCTTCACTTGCATCTACCAAGGCTAGCTCATTTTCTTCATCCTCTTCATCATCATCATCTGGGAACTCAACTACTGGATCTAAACCTCTACCTTGAGTTGCAGTTTGAATCCACATAGGTAGGCATTCCTCCACAATCTCATCCAGACACTCAACGAGATAGCAATCTTCTTTAGTAGCCCCTATCACCTCAGTTGTGGCTGAATATTTAAAGATGCTCAACTACATCTTCATGTGCATGAATGTCACATACATAGTCCCATTCCTCACATGAATCACTACATCAACTGTGGCTAGGAATGGCCTTCCTAAGATGATAGGCACCCTCCTTGTGTCTTTTTCCATGTCTAAGACAATGAAGTCGGCGGAGAAGAAAGCAAAAGTCTCATCATCAAGCCTCACAAGCACATAATCTACACGCCCTCTAGGCATCTTCACTGATCGATCGACCAACTGCAAAATACAATGAGCCAGACTCAATTACCCCATTTGGAGATCGGCAAACACATGATATTGCAATAGGTTAATGCTAGAACCCAAGTCAGGGAGGGCTTGGTCTATGTGATGTACCCCAATGTAGCATGAAATGATGGGAGCACCGGGATCTTTCCTCTTCCTTGGCATGGTGTGCTGCTGAATTGAGCTCACTTTCTCGGTGAGCTTGACTTTCTTTGGGGTCCTCCCCATTGTACTTCTCTTGAAGGTGCACAAATCTTTCAGGAACTTAGCATAAGAAGGAATCTTCTTAAGCAAATGAATGTTGATTTTCACTTGATTAAAAGTCTCTAGGATGTCTTCAGTATGTTTCTTTCTTCTGCTCTCAATAGAAGGCTCCTTAAGAGCATCAGGAAATAGGGAATGTTGGGCTCCCAAATGGCTCAGATTAACAGTACCATCAACGAGAATCACAAGAATCATGGTATCACTTCTCTGTATCATAATATCACTGCACAGTGTCACAGTATTAACTCTAACTCTCATCACAATATCATCAAGTTGTATCTCAGTATCAACTCGTCTAGTCATAGTATCATCTCTGTCAACAACAACAGTATCACAGGGGTGCTCTAAAGTCTGGCCACTCCTCAAAATTGTCACTGCCTTCACATGTTCATGGGTAGTAGACGAAGAGGCTTGTGGGGGTGGTTGTGGCTGTTGGTGTGGTGGTGGCCTTTGGTGAGGTGAGTTTGTGTTTTGGAGGATGAATTGCGGTTTTGGTTGTTGTTGTTGTGGATGGGGGTGGTATTGTAGAGGTGGTTGTTGGCATGAATGCAGTGGAGGTGGAGCATATTGGCAGTTGACATGCACTTGAGGAGGTGGTGGAGTATACGGATTTGGCGGTGCTTGGTATGTAGGTGGAGCATATGAACATGGAGTGTTTCCTAGGAAAGTACCATCATTGTTTGGATTTGACATTGGTTGAGATGGGAGTCTTCCTTCCTCCCTCCTAGCAAGAGAGAGATATTTGATCTAGTCTTTTCTCAAGATGGCTGATGGACTGCCCATGTGAGGATACATCATTTTTCACTTCACCCAAACTTCTTAGTCTTCCAAGCACTTCATCTTTGAACTTGGAGCTATAGCATGGCATTGGCTGCCCTTGTCCTTGTCCATCTTCTTTTTGTTGCTTCCATGAGAAATTGGATGGTTCCTCCACTCGGGAGTGTAAGTGTTGAACATGGGGCCTTGATTGTTCCAGTTGCCAAAAGAGTGCAAGTCATGCACTTCCTCTTTGTCAACTTCAACCGCCATGGTGGATTGAGTAGAAGAATCACCAGCTTGGTTCTTTATCATATTCATCATGTCCACCATCATATTCATCATGTTGGGGTTGGAAACATTGTGGGCTGGAGCTACAGAAGAAGGCGGAGGGACATAGTTCCGGCTGCAATGTTCCCCTTTTGTAGAAACTTGATGGTGGGAGTTTTAAACAGGTGCTCAAACAATGGCCATGACTCTTCCAGTGGCTTTGCTATGTATGTGCCTCCACATGATGAGTCAATGTTGTTCTGGCTCAACTCTTCAAGCCCGATGTAGAAGGCTTGAACTAGCTGCCACAATGGTACTTCATGGTGGGGGCAGTCGCGAAGGAGCTTTTGGAGCCTTTCTCATGCCTTATGGAAAGGTTCATTTTCTTTGGGAAAAGGTGGTGATACATCTTCTCATGTGAGTCAGCTTGGTGATTGGGAAGAACTTTTTGAGAAACTCATTCTTAACCTCATTCCCAGTCACCAACTCTGGCTTTGAAATGTACCATTCTTTAGCTTTTTCCTTCAAAGAGAATGGGAAGAGAGTCCTCCGGATGGAGTCATCAGTAGCGGCGAGGGTATGGACGGTGGAGCACGTCTCAAGGAATGCATCAATGTGATAGTATGGATTCTCATTCTCCATCCCATAGTAGGTAGGGAGGATTCCAAGGAGTGCATGTGGAATGGAGAACTGTTGACCCGGCATTTGGTCAACTAGGGTGGCAATGGGAGAGTTGTAGTTCCCCGGGGTGAAATACTTGTGGAGTGGGTAGTTGGGCTGCGATGGAGGTTGTTGAGCCTTCCCATGAGGGTTGTCTTCCATGTGGTCACCCATCTCGTCTTCTCTGTATTGGTTGTGGCAGCTTTGGCATCTCCTCCTACCTATCTCAGGGTCATACAACACCAAGTCAGTACAAGTAGAACGCGTGTGGCGCATTCACAACTGTCACCTACTATAACATACTCGAATATAGTCTCATAACCTAGACCCACTTCTTTTCTAGGCTATTTTCTAATGTGCTATTATCTAGTAGTTCCCCCCCTAAAATTTAAATGTATTAAGATGAAATACTTAAATAAATTCACTACTAGGGTTTGAGGTAAAAATTTACCAATTTTTTAGTCTTGATATTACTTTGACACTATAAAACCTTACTAGTGTAGTTGATGAAAACAAAATATAAAATGATGTATAAATAAATTAAGAAAGACAATAAATGGATAATTGGTTAATTAACACACAAGGAAGAGATAAAATACTAAACATTTTTAAAAGGAGAATCTGACTCTAAAATGGGATTCCTCGTGTCTTATTTAATCTACCCACAAAATTTCATGCCAATCAAACTTTATTTACTCCTTCAATACAATTTGAAAGAGACATATTCTACATACCCTAAGTTTGATTTCCAAGTCAATTATTACATTTATTGCCATCCGTTACTTTTCCCCCAAACCTGGTCACACGGCTTAGTCCTTCGCGACTCCTTCCTCTTCACAACAGACGCCACAGACAGCGGATTTGTATTCCCTCTTCTCTTCCTCAACCTATGACTCCTCTTCCTCCTTTTCTCCGCTTTCCTCTTCTTCTATTTCTCGCCCCCCTTCTTACCCCCTCATCACCTTCATTCCATAGCCATGTACTAGCCAACGACTACATAGATAGACTTCTGCGGCACTGGCTGCAGTGGCCGGCATCATCTCTCTGTGATGACTAAATCCTACTAGTTGTCATCCTTTCTTCACCTCCAGTCCATCCGTAGCCTTTGCAACCCACTCTCGCATTCAACATATTTAGGGATCGCCTGCTTCTGACGACTCGGCCTCTGACCCCGACGCCTCCAGACTCACCCCATCTCCTCATCTGTTCCAGCCACTAAGACATCTTGACCGCGATAAGGCACTGCCACCATGGGTCTCAAAGTTGTATAAGGTCTCAGCTATCCACTCAGGGAAACAGAACTCCCTCCTTTCTTCTCTGCTAGCGCCGCCACCATTTCCAGATGAAGTCTCCATTACTGCCACTCAATCGGGCACCCAATAGCCTGGTCATGCAATACCACTGAATTCCTCCTCTCATTCCTCTTCCTCCATGTAACCAGCCACCACCACCTGGAATGCGACCATCATCAGGCGCCACCTTGCAGGGATCCACAAACCACCACCAGTATTGCTCATCTCTACCAGACCTTTAGCAGCTTGCACCCAGTATCCAAACCGCCACCTGCAACCACAAGGCCTGTAGATGCTGCTGCCCATGAGCATCCACGGTGATGCCGACCTCATCTCTATAGCCGCCAACGCAAGCGCCACCCATCTGTTGTAGAGTGTAGACTCAAAAACCACCAAGCCATCCTAATCACCTCCTAGTGGCACCCCTCCTCTCTCCACATATCCAAGACTCACCTTCTTCCTCCCACGCCACCTCTACCTTCCTCACTGCAGACCTGCAGATCGGAGACCACAATGACAGCTATAAGATCTGTGATTACCACCACCTGCAATGAGATCATATATGCTTCACAGTCATGAATACAAAACATCGTCGTTAGAATCTCCTCATGAGACGCCACTGCCCTGGCTTAATTCTCTTCTTTCCTGCATCTTTCCATCTCCAATCTGTAGGTCAGGGCCGCCACCACTGATCTCCTGTAAGGTGATCATTGCCACATGTATAAACTAGCTGCATACTATCACTTTCCCTCACCTACAGATCCGTCATCCATCATCCTAACCCCTACGCCTGTGACACACTGCCAATGTCACCACGAATACTAGGATCCATCAATGATATCACTTGCTAAGCCCAGTTCTTATCCTCATGTCTACCACCAAGCTAACACTCTGCCTACCGCCTGCTAAGCTCCAAATTGCTTGCAACCACCAAGTGAATTTGTGCAGGACCTCCTCGAGCTGCCTCTTCATCAGCACCATCATTGGCCAGAACAATGGAGTCCTTGGATGGGATTCAAACATGCCCCAGTCTTCAGAATCCAATCTACAGATGGTCATGAAAGATCAGTCAAGTCATCGTGAGTAGGTAAACTTCCATAGCCTCCATTTCATAGTTATATCTAGTTGTGGGACTAATGGGTCATTCAAATCATCATGAAATCCAGTCTAAGTAGTCACTCAATCAACTCTATCTAATTAGCATATACATCTCTATACATAAGCATATACAAAACATGTTCATGTGTAAACGCAGGGAAAACCAAAATCTATAATTTTATAGATAATACCAGTACATCCAATATAGTTTAGATAGTAATCCAGCTTCATGGTATAAAAACTTGTATGATGATAATAATAAAAACTTCGCTATCAATCACCCTAATATTCATCATATGCATACACATAATACAAGGCCATCACTAGTAATTGATAAGTGTCTTAGCCACCACACGTATATTATAAGCAAGATTCAATACAAATATGTAGCTAGGGACATGATAGTAGTCTAACCTAAATGCATCACCCTAGTGTTGTTGAACATAAACTAAAAACCCTAGATCCACAAGTCAATTTGATGACACTAGGAAGTATATTATCAAATTTTTCCTGAATGAATTGAATGGTATAAAAGAGAGGTAGAATATACTACATTATACTTTGATAACTATATACATGGGTGAAATTATATTTTGATAAAATGGATCATAAAATATATGTGAGTTGAGACATATGCAGATATACTCTAGCTATTATAACCATATGAAATAGACTTGTATTCGTATACATATCGAGAGCAGTGCATGAGTATATGACTAATTTATATAGAGATATGTCATATTAAAGCCTAGTTTTTCCTAGTAAGAGTATTTTGTTAAATAACAGCTAATTCCATTCCTCATTATATATATATTTGTAATACCAAGATCTTAAAAACTCTAACTTCACACTAGGTAACCAATAATGGGTTTAGATATGATCTTTTTTTTCATGTTTAGTAGACATGGACTAATAGGTGTACAAAATGTATTTATTTTAGGATTGAGAAGGACAAATTGTCAATCCATCCTAGAGATAGGATTAGTCATGAAGATCAGGTATGTACATCCTCTATTTTAATTTGGGCATTATTTGACTGAAACCTACTTTTCTTTTAATGAGGCATCTCTTGAACTTTTAATTCCACTTGAAATTCATTTACTTGGACATTCATATCTCATGTTCCTTATTCATTATATTCATGTGGTTTATGAACTACTCTGTTTATATGGGTTCTTAGACCCCCTTGCTATGATTGCCATTTTATGAAGAATAGACTGAAGTACTAGTCTTGCCTCTCTATTTTATGCATGCTACATGTTTGACTAGAATATCTAGAATAGTGGTACTTATGTACAACCATACTTATATAGGGCGTGCATTTCCGCCCATGGTGTGCGTTTCCACCCTTATTTCATTAGGCCATGATCCTATGGTGTTATGGCCCTATTTTAGGTATATTTGGTCTACATTGTTATGCATGCAAATGTTTATTGTTTTGGTTGATTGTATGGCAAGACACACGTCTTTACTATCATGCTTGTAATCTGAATGTAATATGCCTCATTCCTTTTGTTACATTTCTTTTTAACTTACCTAATTGCAAATAGCCCCCTTCTTGTGGGAACATCTCTTTTGTACTTTTACCCCAATATAATGCCCAAAGTTTATCATATGTACATGCTCATCTCTTTGCTGACCTATACGTGTTTCCTATGTTCTGGGTGGTGTTCCCTTCCACCCAGATTTAGGTACATCGGGAGATAAGAGATCAAAAAGATCACCAACATGACATGGACTTAAGGATAGCTTGGAATGGCTGGGCTACCCTCTGCTATTGGCTTTAGTTATACTTAGTTCAAGTTTTTGTAAAATCACCTATTATGGTGAGGAACAATTGTATAAGTGAATCATGAAGTAACTTTGTAATAGTCTTGTTTTCGCTGCTTTATTATTACATGACTCATGTATTGTATCATTTGAGTGGACCCCCTTTCGGGTCTCACTCTTTACAAAATGGTATCAGAGCCTAAGCAGTCGGTAACTTGACTATTTCAAGTTATCCTTGGTTGACCCTTAATTAGATAGGTGACCCTTAGAGGTTATTGATAAACCTATTTCCTAGTAGTCAATATCAATTAAGATTTTCAATCCCTAATTACTTTGGTCACTTACACTCCTCAACCCACCTATGTGAATGTGAGTTAGTCCTTAGTAACCCTTAACAACCACACCTTCTTGATGGTGGTGGTATGAAGCTACATCAAACTAATTCTTGTAGTGTTTGGTTAACATCTCATATTTTATAGGATTTTAGCCTAAGAGCTATGAAGTGCAGATTGACTTAAATAATCAGAAATCGACATATTTGAGTTCTAACCTTAAATCCCTTTACCTTTGTTGTTCTCTAGCATGGCTTGCATATACCTAGATGAGGACACATGAACCATAAATATAAATTTTCGATGAAAATCTTAGGAATTTAGATGTTTCCCTTGTTACTAAGTGATGGTATGAATGAGCTTAGTTATTTTTAGGCATACCTTGCCTTCAATGTGAATAATCACAACATAGGTATGTACCAAGACCACTCATCTAAGGTTTGGATACCATGTTTGATTAACTTTTATGCCTCATACATGAGGTTTAGTGGGTGGAAGCTATTAAGTTTTGTATAATATTCTTAGGAGTTTGCCTCTCTTGCCTCCATGGTGCAATTAGATTACCCAGTGAATGATGTTATTCGTAAATTTATTATATAGTTCATCTTATCTTGTGATGGGACTATAGTTGTAAATCGCCAAGTGTATAAGGAACACATATATCTTACTATAATTATTGGATGATCATATGACTCCCTTAGGTCTTGCGATGAGGCTGTGTCAATTATGCTTAAGAGTGACATGGGGAATGGTGATGTCTTACCTTGTTGAGGTTTGATGAATTTGACCACGCGTAATAGGAAATCCTTCTCCCTTCCATGTAAAAACATAGTTGAGTTGTAGTCAAATGTCCTATGTGGTATCTGAAGGATTAGACCCTTTAAGCAAAAGGATGTGATGATAAAATAATAGTATGTGGTGGTTGAATTGGTTCTCTGGTTGATTTTGGCACCAATTTTGGATTTTTCACCGCAAGTTTTGCATCGTCAAATTTATTTTCATTATTAATCTATATGTACAAAAGAAAAGTTTTCAGATTTTATCGATGGCTTTGGAACCGAGTCGCCACCACAAGAAAGTCGAGTAGTAGAGAATCTCTTTAGTAAAGTACTTTGGTTGGCATGTTCAACCCTAATACCCTAGGCCTAAGACTGACATAGTTAGTTTCAAATATATATATCAGACCTAGTGGATCCACCCTTTTTCCCCTCTAGGTTATGCACTAAGTTATAGTTTAAACCTTTTAAGGGGTGGAGTTTTATACAGTTTACTCATTAGGAATCAAAATAACTTAAGGAAGGACCATGATTAATAACATATACAATAAGTAAAACCTGGACAACTCCTAGTATTAATGTCAAACATATGTAGAGGCTACCAAACTGAGAATTCCAGATGAGCCTTGCTAATCATACCGTCATTAAAAAAAATACCTTGACTATTAATATAGATTTTAAGATTTTATCTTGAGTTATCCTTAATGGATGTATTTAGTCAGATATAGGTAAAATTAAAATTTCACTTCAAATCTCAAATTAATATTATATACCCCAAACTGCTAATAATTAAATGGTAAGGATGACTATATAGTATAGGCTATGGTGAACATACTCAGTATGGTGGAATTTATGAGATTTTCCCATGTGACCCTTTTAGATAATAAGATGTTAATGATGTTTATGATGATGACGAGGAGTAGGTGATGATGCCGATGATATTAATGGTGATGATGTTGTTGTTAATGATGATGATGATGATGATGATGATGATGATGATGATGATGATGATGATGATGATGATGATGATGATGATGATGATGATGATGATGATGATGATGATGATGATGATGATGATGATGATGATGATGATGATGATGATGATGATGATGATGATGATGATGATGATGATGATGATGATGATGATGATGATGATGATGATGATGATGATGATGATGATGATGATGATGATGATGATGATGATGATGATGATGATGATGATGATGATGATGATGATGATGATGATGATGATGATGAGTAGATGAGAAGATGATGACCATGATGATGTGGATGATGAGGATGATGAAACTGACGATGATGATGATGATAATGTTGAGAAGGAAATTCTCCTAAGTAGTAATAATGATAGGAATCATTATTCTTGAGGATTAATATTTATACGCAAAAGTAGTTCACCAATTTAGCGGTCACAATATGAATGGTTCTATTGGGAAATTTGTAAATGAAGATTGGTTATTCATGCTTAAGTGATGGAAGATGAGGATCTGTAGAACAAACTAGCACTCAGGTCTAGTGGTGGATGGATTTCAGGGACGAAACCCTCTTTAAGGGGTGGAGTGTTGTAACATACTCGAATCTAGTCTCATAACCTAGACCCACTTCTTTTCTAGGCTATTTTTTAATGTGCTATTATGTAGTAGTTTTCCCCCTAAAATTTAAATGTATTAAGATGAAATACTTAAATAAATTCACTACTAGGGTTTGAGGTAAAAATTTACCAATTTTTGAGTCTTGATATTACTTTGACACTATAAAACCTTACTAGTGTAGTTGATGAAAACAAAATATAAAATGATGTATAAATAAATTAAGAAAGACAATAAATGCATAATTGGTTAATTAACACACAAGGAAGAGATAAAATACTAAACATTTTTAAAAGGAGAATCTGACTCTAAAATGGGATTCCTCGTGTCTTATTTAATCTACCCACAAAATTTTATGCCAATCAAACTTTATTTACTCCTCCAATACAATTTGAAAGAGACATATTCTACATACCCTAAGTTTGATTGCCAAGTCAATTATTACATTTATTGCCATCCGTTACTTTTCCCCCAAAACCTGGTCACGCGGCTTAGTCCTTCGCGACTCCTTCCTCTTCACAACAGACGCCATAGATAGCAGATATGTATTCCCTCTTCTCTTCCTCAACCTGCGACTCCTCTTCCTCCTTTTCTCCGCTTTCCTCTTCTTCTATTTCTCGCCCCCCTTCTTACCCCCTCGTCACCTTCGTTCCATAGCCATGTACTAGCCAACGAATACATAGATAGACTTCCGTGGAACTGGCTACAGTGGTCGGCATCATCTCTCTGCGATGACGAAATCCAACTAGTTGTCGTCCTTTCTTCACCTCCAGTCCATCTGTAGCCTTTGCAACCCACTCTCGCATTCAACATATTTAGGGATCACCTGCTTCTGACGACTCGACCTCCGACCCCGACGCCTCCAGACTCACCCCATCTCCTCATCTTTTCTAGCCGCTGAGACATCTTGACCGCGATAAGGCACTGCCACCATGGGTCTCAAACCTGCATAAGGTCTCAACTATCCACTCAGGGAAATGGAACTCCCTCCTTTCTTCTCTGCTAGCACCGCCACCATCTCCAGATGAAGTCTCCATTACTGCCACTCAATCGGGCACCCAATAGCCTGGTCGTGCAATACCACTGAATTCCTCCTCTCGTTCCTCTTCCTCCATGTAACCAGCCACCACCACCTGGAATGCGACCATCATCAGGCGCCACCTTGCACGGATCCACAAACCACCACCAGTATTTCTCATCTCTACTAGACCTTTAGCATCTTGCACCCAGTATCCAAACCGCCACCTACAACCACAAGGCATGTAGATGCTACTGCCCACGAGCATCCACGGCGATGCCGACCTCATCTCTACAGCCGCCAACGCAAGCGCCACCCATCTGTTGCAGAGTGTAGACTCGACAACCACCAAGCCATCCTAATTGCCTCCTGGTGGCGCCCCTCCTCTCTCCACATAGCCAAGACTCACTTCTTCCTCCCACAACACCTCTGCCTTCCTCACTGCATACTTGTAGATCGGCGACCACAATGACATCTACAAGATCTGTGATTACCACCACCTGCAACGAGATCATCTATGCTTCACCGCCATGAATACCAGACATCGTCGTTAGAATCTCCTCCAACTCATGAGACGCCACTGCCCTGGCTTAATTCTCTTCTTTCCTGCATCTTTCCATCTCCAATCTGTAGGTCAGGGCCACCACGACTGATCTCCTGCAAGGTGATCGTTGCCACATGTATAAACTAGCTTGCACCCAGTATCCAAACCGCCACCTGCAACCACAAAGCCTATAGATGCTGCTGCCCATGAGCATCCACGGTGATGCCGACCTCATCTCTATAGCCGCCAACGCAAGCGCCACCCATCTGTTGTAGAGTGTAGACTCAAAAACCACCAAGCCATCCTAATCGCCTCCTAGTGGCGCCCCTCCTCTCTCCACATATCCAAGACTCACCTTCTTCCTCCCACGCCACCTCTACCTTCCTCACTGCAGACCTGCAGATCGGAGACCACAATGACAGCTATAAGATCTGTGATTACCACCACCTGCAATGAGATCATATATGCTTCACAGTCATGAATACAAAACATCATCGTTAGAATCTCCTCATGAGACGCCACTGCCCTGGCTTAATTCTCTTCTTTCCTGCATCTTTCCATCTCCAATCTGTAGGTCAGGGCCGCCACCACTGATCTCCTGTAAGGTGATCATTGCCACATGTATAAACTAGCTGCATACTATCACTTTCCCTCACCTACAGATCCGTCATCCATCATCCTAACCCCTACGCCTGTGACACACTGCCAATGTCACCACGAACACTAGGATCCATCAATGATATCACTTGCTAAGCCCAGTTCTTATCCTCATGTCTACCACCAAGCTAACACTCTGCCTACCACCTGCTAAGCTCCAAATTGCTTGCAACCACCAAGTGAATTTGTGCAGGACCTCCTCGAGCTGCCTCTTCATCAGCACCATCATTGGCCAGAACAATGGAGTCCTTGGATGGGATTCAAACATGCCCCAGTCTTCAGAATCCAATCTACAGATGGTCATGAAAGATCAGTCAAGTCATCGTGAGTAGGTAAACTTCCATAGCCTCCATTTCATAGTTATATCTAGTTGTGGGACTAATGGGTCATTCAAATCATCATGAAATCCAGTCTAAGTAGTCACTCAATCAACTCTATCTAATTATCATATACATCTCTATACATAAGCATATACAAAACATGTTCATGTGTAAATGCAGGGAAAACCAAAATCTATAATTTTATAGATAATACCAGTACATCCAATATAGTTTAGATAGTAATCCAGCTTCATGGTATAAAAACTTGTATGATGATAATAATAAAAACTTCGCTATCAATCACCCTAATATTCATCATATGCATACACATAATACAAGGCCATCACTAGTAATTGATAAGTGTCTTATCCACCACACGTATATTATAAGCAAGATTCAATACAAATATGTAGCTAGGGACATGATAGTAGTCTAACCTAAATGCATCACCCTAGTGTTGTTGAACATAAACTAAAAACCCTAGATCCACAAGTCAATTTGATGACACTAGGAAGTATATTATCAAATTTTTCCTGAATGAATTGAATGGTATAAAAGAGAGGTAGAATATACTACATTATACTTTGATAACTATATACATGGGTGAAATTATATTTTGATAAAATGGATCATAAAATATATGTGAGTTGAGACATATGCAGATATACTCTAGCTATTATAACCATATGAAATAGACTTGTATTCGTATACATATCGAGAGCAGTGTATGAGTATATGACTAATTTATATAGAGATATGTCATATTAAAGCCTAGTTTTTCCTAGTAAGAGTATTTTGTTAAATAACAGCTAATTCCATTCCTCATTATATATATATTTGTAATACCAAGATCTTAAAAACTCTAACTTCACACTAGGTAACCAATAATGGGTTTAGATATGATCTTTTTTTTCATGTTTAGTAGACATGGACTAATAGGTGTACAAAATGTATTTATTTTAGGATTGAGAAGGACAAATCGTCAATCCATCTTAGAGATAGGATTAGTCGTGAAGATCAGGTATGTACATCCTCTATTTTAATTTGGGCATTATTTGACTGAAACCTACTTTTCTTTTAATGAGGCATCTCTTGAACTTTTAATTCCACTTGAAATTCATTTACTTGGACATTCATATCTCATGTTCCTTATTCATTATATTCATGTGGTTGATGAACTACTTTGTTTATATGGGTTCTTGGACCCCCTTGCTATGATTGCCATTTTATGAAGAATTGACTGAACTACTAGTCTTGCCTCTCTATTTTATGCATGCTACATGTTTGACTAGAATATTTAGAATAGTGGTACTTATGTACAACCATACTTATATAGGGCATGCATTTCCGTCCGGGGTGTGCGTTTCCACCCTTGTTTCTTTTTAGGCCATGATCCTATGGTGTTATGGCCCTATTTTAGGTATATTTAGTCTACATTGTTATGCATGCAAATGTTGGTTGATTATATGGCAAGACACACTTCTTTACTATCATGCTTGTAATCTGAATGTAATATGCCTCATTCCTTTTGTTACATTTCTTTTTAGCTTACCTAATTGCAAATAGCCCCCTTCTTGTGGGAACATCTCTTTTGTACTTTTACCCCAATATAATGCCCAAAGTTTATCATATGTACATGCTCAGCTCTTTGCTGACCTATACTTGTTTCCTATGTTCTGGGTGGTGTTCCCTTCCACCCAGATTTAGGTACATCGGGAGATAAGAGATCAAAAAGATCACCAACATGACATGGACTTAAGGATAGCTTGGAATGGCTGGATTACCCTCTGCTACTGGCTTTAGTTATACTTAGTTCAAGTTTTTGTAAAATCACCTATTATGGTTAGGAACAATTGTATAAGTGAATCATGAAGTAACTTTGTAATAGTCTTGTTTTCACTGCTTTATTATTACATGGCTCATGTATTGTATCATTTGAGTGGACCCCCTTTCGGGTCTCACTCTTTACACCTGCACAATACACAAACAAACAACAAGAAACCAAGTTAGAATGACAATATGCAAAAGTGAACAAAGAATAAAGAATAACAATGATGAGGGCAATAGGAAAGGATAAGCTACACTAACTAGCTAGGTCGAGCGCCTCTATCCCTGGAAACGATGCTAGAAAGCTTGGTGCGTCAAGCCAGAGGTGTACACACTAGACAACAAAGGGTGACTAGATGCACTCCACGGGACTCGAACACACGGGATCTTTCAAAAAATTTATTAACCCTAACAAAATTCGATCACAAAACTAAATAGGTTACCCACAAGCACACGAGGTACTATTGTAGTATAGGTGATAGGAAAGAGTAAGGGTCGATCCTCATGGATAGAGGGGGCACTAAAGCTAGGTTAGCATTGGCTACGTTCCTAATGTAGAGACTAGGGTTGAAGGGTTTGAAAGGGGTTGGTTGATTGTTAAACTAGGTGAAAAAACACATAAAGGCAGTATGAAATCTAAGTTATTGCAAACCCTAGATTACCATAAGCAAGCAAGTCTAAGAAATCAGATTGAGCAATAAGCTAAATAAGAGAAAGAGTTATCTACACTACACTAGTAGATCTGTAAGGCCCCGAAACTTATTTAATGAGTTGAACAAGCTTAATTACCATAATTTAATGCTAGGTCATCATTAAGCTGATTAAGTTGAATTAAGTACTCACTGATGCAATTAGTGCTTTGATCGAGTGTTACAGTCTAATTAGCATGATTTCTTGCCTTACGGTTGTAGAGGATCTCGTGCTTGAAAAGTTGTAAAAGAAATCGTTTGATTTGGACCTACGGAGAGAAAGTTATGAGGGTTTCAATTTCTGGGATGGAATATGCAATTTTCCCATTAATTAGCTTTATAACCTTTATTCTCCTTTCTCCCTTATCCCCTCACCCGATCGTTTTCCAGAACAACAAAAGCGGCGCCCCAGGCAGACAGCTTGATTGGTTAGCTGAGGGCGACGATCGCAGGGCGATTTTAGGGCATATCAGCTAGCTACCATGCTTCGTCGACCTCCGCCCACTTTTCCTCTTCTCCTCCCTATCTCTTCTTCTTCCTCTAGCAACCAACAGCTTGCCCTAGCTGTTTGGACGGCCGACGCCCTGCAACAGCCATAGCTGCGTGCAGCAGCAATAGGGTGCCGTCTTGGGCGCAAAGCACTAGGAAACGATGCCTCCAACTCCGACCTTGAGGTTGTTGTAAGAATCTGAAGCCCTAGCCCTTGATTCAACTCCTAGCCAAACTCCTCTCCCTCCTGTGTGAGTGACGTTGTTGTTGCTTGTAGCAGGTTTGAACCACAGATGTTGGGCACAGATAGCACCTTCAATGGTGTCCTTTAGATCTGACCTTGAGGTCTCGGTGAGTTTCCATAGCTCCCAGCCACATTTGAGATCCTAGTTGAGGTCTCCGCCAACCTGATGTGTGTGTGAAGCAGCTTGATACAACAGGATCGTGAATAGGAAATACCAAAGGTTGAAGACAACCAAATTCTGCACGGAAACAGGCCCTGGACACATTTCTGGACAAATCCGGACATCCCAAATCGATGTGAGTAGAGTTTCTCTCACTTATCATGAATTGCGCTTTTATATGATATAATTTATCATTTGATCAGTGTGGATTGGACCAGTAAATTTACATGGTTCATCAGAACCTAAATTGCTCATTTGATGAAGAAAGGTGCTAGATGGACGAATTCCTAGCTTACTCTTGGATTTTCTACCCTACCTGCTCGAGATTTCTTCTGTGCGGGGTTTCATCTTCACATTAGAGGCAAGTTTTATAACTTGCTCCACGTTTATTGCTTACCATAAACTTTCTAGGTCATGTTCTTGCTGGAAAATGATGATTCATGCACTAAAAAGCTATGCTTGACTTAGATTTCGATTTTTATAATGTTCCCTGTTCTGATTTCAGTTATATATGAATCTGTGATCATGTGTGTGTTAGCACTAAGGTATAATGTGACTTGGATCAGGTTGTTTTGACAACCTATGTTCACCCCCTTAGGTCAGGTTTTGGACCAATTAGAAGTTTAATGATCAACCATTAAATACCCTACTGATGTTATCAATCAATGTTGACATTAGCTTGATATTTGATACTGATTAAGGAATATAGTGTTGATCTAACAACCTATAGTGATTTAATGATCACTAATGATGGTGGATAACATCTCTACAATTTATGGTGAGTTAATCATATAGTTTTAGTATCAATTAATCCTTAGACCAATGGTTTCTTAAGTATTGATGCAATGGTCGAACATATACTGTAATTGATGGTTTTAATATATGAACTTGACCCAATGGTCAAGATATAATGGTTATTCCTCTATTAAGGTGGAATGATGACTAATGTAATATGTTAATCCTAATAATGGGATTTAGATGATTTTCTTTGTATGATCAACTTAAGGATTTTACTTGTTGGCAGTGGATGGCTTGTTCGAAATGAACAATTGATTGTGGGTTTTACCCTACTTTCAATGGAACCTTTTGTGTTGTTAATCAAGGTATGTCTAGGGTTAGATGGTGACTCTTTCTAGATCATAAATCAAGGACTTCGTAGGTGGTTTATCCAGATGTTTACTTATGTAAACAACCAATAGTCTTGCCTTTTAATCATCCAATGGTTCTGGATGGCATTGTGGTATAGTGATATGGGTTGAATGATGATGGAACAAATGGAGGGTTACCTTAATAAGTTAGTCTTATCTATTAATTCATATGAATAGAAGGGATGATAACCATATTATGTTGATATGTAACCCTAATTAAGTATAGCTTGGTATACCTAGCTTTAATATAACTAAATGATGGTAATTGGGTATTAATAGTCCTTGAATGACTAATACAATCATGGAGACTTTGTTATTATTGTTGAAACCCTAGTATGCTATAACCTGATGGTCACACCTTGATTTATGTGTGGGTTCATACTCGAGAATAGTATGGAATGTGAAGGTGATGCTTCACCTTATGCATCCATGATCCAATGGAGATGCCGTGAGTTAGGGTTTGGGTATGAGTGCCAGTTAGTAACATTGGTATAATTTATCATGTTGAACCTAACTCTAATGCAATTAGATAAAGACGAGTATTCATGTTTAACATTCTTATATGATGGAATGATGGTAGAATAACCTCCTTACTATGATCATAACCTTGATATGTTAATTGGTGGTTATTATAGTCACATGGTTGATACTTTCTTATGCTAAACATGTATATAAAAAATATGATAAGAGTTAATCATATCTAGATTCCTTGCATGTTGATGTAATAAAGGAATGTTCTTAATTTTAATATAACCCTGCTATGATTGTTTATGAATACCACCTAGTTCATAAATGCAATATTGTACTGATCTGGTGTATTATATATAATTGATGTTGTTGAGCCTTGTTATAAGGCATGCAAAGATAATTATGATCTTGCAGGGAATAATATGATGGTCTTAATGACCTTTGGGCGTGGTTGAGCCCTGAATGAGGTGAAATCCTCTTATGTTGATAAGGGTTGATACCATGTGATATTGTGAAAAAGATTATTATCTTGCGATAGCATGATGACTGGTGTAGTCTCATGAGTGGCAAATGAATAGTACCATGTGATGATGAGATGAGAATTTATGTTTCACACATTTTATATCTTTTCAAGTTTTGATATTTATATGCTTTCTAGATGTGAATTAGGGTTTGTATGTCCACTTGTTTGATACAGCCTTAATTCACCCAATTGGTATAACTAATCAAGTGCAACTCTAATCATGTAGTGCCCTGTGCCGTAGAACCATATTCAGTGTCAGAACTTGCTGGATGGTGAAACGAGTATTCCTAAGGGAAACTCAGAGCACATATTGTTGAATATGAGAGGGTGGTAGGTTGAGGATATATCCTTGTCATCCACAATACAAATTGTGGAGGTTGGCTATGGTCATGACTCATACATCTGATGTGATTGAGAACGGTTGCGGTCGTGTCTCTGTGGTTATAACATGATGTGATTAGAGGACAACTACGGTTGTACCTCAGTGTTTCGGTTTGAATACCCTGGTTTCTATTGTCGTGACCTGTACCAAGGTCGGACTAATGGTTTTCAGCTTGACTATATGTCGTTGTGGTGGCAGCTTTGACTAATATGCCACTACCTTTTTACTCGTACTGCCCGGGGGGAAGATATCTTAGGATGTCGGTACTCCTAGATCTTGTACGGAACCGAATATCCCTTCGTAGGGGTCGATTGGACTTTGAATGGTACGATTCAAATTCCCCAGGGCATAATAAAAGATGTAATACAGCCGTATAGCATATCTGTTTAGGGTTATACATGACGCTTCACATTGGATGATAACCCTTGTTTGTTCTCTTTACATAAATATGATGCTTAGTGCAATTAAGAGATAGTAATTATACTTATGTTGTGGATATGCATAAGACTGTAAATGTGTACATACAGTAGTCATGCTTATGTTGATATCTATACTGCTAATCATGCTTATGCAAATACTCATGCTTATGTTGATAGCTTTGCTTATGATATTGATCTTTTCAAACTGTTAGACATGCTAATGTTGTTAGATATGCTTATGATGCTGGACTTATTCATGTTAATAGAGATAACATGCTACTAGACTTGCTTATGCTAGTTATGCATATGCTGTTGAATCTCTCATACGGTTAATAAGGAAAATGATGATGGTCAGCTTGATGATGATAATTGTTATCTGCTCATTTATGTATTTTGTTAATCATCAATACTATTGATCTTGTTTTTTTATATCTGATTAAACTTCTTAACTATTTAATTACATTAAAATGTTGTAATCAATAAACATTGTTGATAGTTATATCTCTTGCTGGGACTGTGTCTCATCCTTGTGGTTCGCCACATTTTTTTTAGGTAACCGACAATGACGACAACAAAACCATGGAAGTAAAGAGTAACTACAATAATGAATCTTGGGGAAAGTTGATTAGATGTCTAGTGTGTCCTAGAGTCATTCCTGTACTCTCAGGTCTGGGCGAGATAAAGTTTGTATATAATGTTTCAAATGAATCCGACTTTTGTTAGCATATTAATGCTTGTTTGTGTGGCATAGCATGGATACAAGAAAGATGTCGGGATCCTTCAAACATTTCTGAGCGGGTGTTGATGTTGAAATCGGTTTTAATTTACCCATATTTTTGGGTATGTGATTAATTAACGATTGATTGTGTTTTACGTTTTGAGTAATCTCATTTCGTGTGACGAGTCGTCACAAGTTTGGTATCAGAGCTTTAGGTTCACTGAGTCTACAGGGACACTAGGACTTAAGACTAGGATGATGTCTAAGTTAGGAACATGACACAAAAATATGGTGCATACTGCCTAATCTCAGTATTTGGGTGCCCTGGCCAGGTATTCAATTATTGAAGAAAGGTAAGTATGGAACTCTTAGATTGTTATCTTTCTGATTACTCTGATCAAGTAGTCATTTTGAGACAATATAAAGAGCATAACGAATAAGAAATCATGGTGTGAATATCTCAATCCAACCTTAAAGAAGATGAAAATTGCATCATTATCTATCAAAACATGAATGTTTGGTAATTATAAGAGAAAGATACAACACCATGAAATCTAATCTGAATACAAATTAGAAAAAGAGGAGTTCTTGAAGATGTGATTCAAGAAGATAATAAAGTAAAAGACAGATAAGTCTATACTTATAAAGTGAATCAAGGTATGAAATCCACATAAGATAGAGAGAAGTCCTATAACAAGTACAAAATGAGAAGATGAATGGGAAAAATGGCAAAGAAATAAGGTGGAACCTGAGTTAATCTTAGACCAACCTATGTATGTAAGAAAATTTTAATGAAAAATCAGCATGGCATGTGAAAGAAATTAAGGGATATGATCCCTATTTAATGAAGCAAACGTGGAATATGAATATTTACCAGTTGATAAGTGGTTGAGAAATATAATAAAATAAGAGAACATACCCAAGTGTGATAAATAGTCATCAAGGAAGAAGTAATGAGATATGCTAATCATGATGATTCCTATGCTAATGGCAAGGAACCCAAATTGAAAAAGGTAAAATGATACGTAAGAAGTTGTAATATGCATAGTGAAAATAGAATTGGTTACCTTTTTGTTAGTAACCTTGAACAATGTCACTATGATGTTAGAAGTACGATTCCCTTTGTGTCTTTTCTTTCCAGGGCACATATTTTAAGTGGATCATTGCCACTTGGTATGTGTGGATTCATTCTAAACATGAGGATGGATATCTTATTATAGAATAAGGTTGTTAGGACTATGATTCCACGATCAAAAAGTTTGTGATGATTTTTCTTTTGAGCCTTCCAATAATTAGGAAGACTCCTCTTATATGTCTTGATATTTGTTATGTTGGTAAAAGTAGATGAGATAAGGATGTGAGTTCCTTATTGTGCATGAGGTGGATACCAAGGTAATGAATCCTAGTATCCAAGATGTATCAATAATATGAGAAATATGTGAAGGTTGGAGATGTTTATTAAATGAACATTCCAAGTATTCCTCTTTTGTAGAGAGAGAGAGAGTTGATAATGATCCTATAAATGTTGTTTGTAAGGAAAAACAAAAGTGATTCTAAAATGTTGTGTATGGTTCAGTGATAGATGGGAAAGACCACTATCAAGGATAGATGGGTTGTTGGTCAATAGATATGTGATACTGTGTTCCTTTAAGATAAACCTATGATCAAATATCAATGCATACGAGTTATATTGGATGACATAATCTACATGACCATGATGAGTTTAGAGTTATGTCCTTTAGACTAACCAATGTACCAATAGAATTTATGAATAGGAGGAAGAGAGTGTTCAAGTAATGTCTTACAAGTTGTAGCAAACTTTAAATGATGACATGTCAAAGTATTTCAAATATGGTCAAAAATATGATCAATACTTATTCAAAAACCTTAGGGTTGCCGAAGCAGTAACTGCTATGAGAACAAGTTGAATAAGAGTGAGATGAGGTTGATTAAATTTCTTAATGTGACTATGATATGTCTTCTTATGTGGGCGTTTTTGTGCTGACCCAAGATGAGATATGTATGAAGGATGTGACATTACCATGATATGCAAGCAACCATGTGAAGGTAATAGGATGAGGTGCAGAGGAAGTACCCATCTTAGTTTATCTTGGATTTCAGGGGCGAAATCCCTGTTAGGGGTTTATAGTTGTAAGGCCCCAAAACTTGTTTAATGAGTTGAATAAACTTAATTACCATAATTTAATGCTTAGTGCATCATTAAGCTGATTAAGTTGAATTAAGTACTCACTGATGCAATTAGTGCTTTGATCGAGTGTTACAGTATAATTAGCATGATTTCTTGCCTTGAGGTTGTAGAGGATCTCGTTCTTGAAAAGTTGCAAAAGAAATCGTTTGATTTGGACCTACAGAGAGAAAGTTATGAGGGTTTCAATTTATGGGATGGAATATGCAATTTTCCCATTAATTAGCTTTATAACCTTTATTCTCCTTTCTCCCTTATCCCCTCACCCGATCGTTTTCCAGAACAACAAAAGTGGTGCCCCAGACAGACAGCTTGATCGGTTAGCTGAGGGCGACGATCGGAGGGTGATATTAGGGCATATCAGCTAGCTACCATGCTTCGTCGACCTCCGCCCACTTTTCCTCTTCTCCTCCCTACCTCTTCTTCTTCCTCTAGCAACCAACAGCTTGCCCTAGCTGTTTGGGCGGCCGACGCCCTGCAACAGCCATAGCTGCGTGCAGCAGCAATAGGGCGTCGTCTTGGGCACAAAGCACTAGGAAACGACACCTCCAACTCCGACCTTAAGGTTCTTGCAAGAATTTGAAGCCCTAGCCCTTGATTCAACTTCTAGCCAAGCTCCTCTCCCTCCTGTGTGACTGACGCTACTGCTGCTTGTAGCAGGTTTGAACCAAAGATGTTGGGTGCGGCTAGCACCTTTAATGGTGTCCTTTAGATCTGACCTTGAGGTCTCGGTGAGTTTCCATAGCTCCCAGCCACGTTTGAGATCCTAGCTGAGCTCTCTGCCAACCTACTGTGTGCGTGAAGCAGCTTGATACAACATGATCGTGAATAGGAAATACCAAAGGTTGAAGACAACCAAATTGTGCACGGAAATAGGCCCTGGACACATTTCCGGACGAATCTGGACATCCCAAATCGATGTGAGTAGAGTTTCTCTCGGTTATCATGAATTAACTCTGGCATTTGAAAAGTTTTAGTTAATTGCGCAATTTTTGCTGATAACAACAGTTATCAGGCGTTTGGCAGTATTTGACGTCGCCCGACTTTATTTTTCATAAATCGCTTCTTTACGCTTTTATATGATATAGTTTATCATTTGATCAGTGTGGATTGGACCAGTAAATTTACATGGTTCATCTGAACCTAAATTGCTCATTTGATGAAGAAAGGTGCTAGATGGACGAATTCCTAGCTTACTCTTGGATTTTCTACCCTACCTGCTCGAGATTTCTTCTGTGTGGGGTTTCATCTTTGCATTACATGCAAGTTTTATAACTTGCTCCACGTTTATTTCTTACCATAAACTTTCTAGGTCATGTTCTTGCTTGAAAATGATGATTCATGCACTAAAAAGCTATGCTTGACTTAGATTTCGATTTTTATAATGTTCCATGTTCTGATTTTAGTTATATATGAATCTGTGATCATGTGTGTGTTAGCACTAAGGTATAATGTGACTTGGATCAGGTTGTTTTGACAACCTATGTTCACCCCCTTAGGTCAGGTTTTGGACAAATTAGAAGTTTAATGATCAACCATTAAATACCCTACTGATGTTATCAATCAATGTTGACATTAGCTTGATATTTGATGATGATTAAGGAATATAGTGTTGATCTAACAACCTATAGTGATTTAATGATCACTAATGATGGTGGATCAGGTCTCTACAATTTATGGTGAGTTAATCATATAGTTTTAGTATCAATTAATCCTTAGACCAATGGTTTCTTAAGTCTTGATGCAATGGTCGAACATATACTGTAATTGATGGTTTTAATATATGAACTTGACCCAATGGTCAAGATATAATGGTTATTCATCTATTAAGGTGGAATGATGGCTAATGTAATATGTTAATCCTAATAATGGGATTTAGATGATTTGCTTTGTATGATCAACTTAAGGATTTTACTTGTTGGCAATGGATGGCTTGTTCGAAATGAACAATTGATTGTGGGTTTTACCCTACTTTCAATAGAACCTTTTGTGTTGTTAATCAAGGGATGTCTAGGGTTATATGGTGACTCTTTCTAGAGCATAAATCAAGGACTTCGTAGGTGGTTTATCCATATGTTTACTTGTGTAAACAACCAATAGTCTTGCCTTTTAATCATCCAATGGTTCTGGATGGCATTGTGGTATAGTAATATGGGTTGAATGATGATGGAACAAATGGAGGGTTACCTTAATAAGTTAGTCTTACCTATTCATTCATATGAATAGAAGGGATGATAACCATATTGTGTTGATATGTAACCCTAATTAGGTATAGCTTGTTATACCTAGCTTTAATATAACTAAATGATGGTAATTGGGTATTAAAAGTCCTTGAATGACTAATACAATCATGGAGACTTTGTTATTATTGTTGAAACCCTAGTATGCTATAACCTGATGGTCACACCTTGATTTATGTGTGGGTTCATACTTGAGAATAGTATGGAATGTGAAGGTGATGCTTCACCTTATGCATCCATGATCCAATGGAGATGTCGTGAGTTAGGGTTTGGGTATGAGTGTCGGTCAGTAACATTGATATAATTTATCATGTTGAACCTAACTCTGATGCAATTAGATAAAGATGATTATTCATGTTTAACATTCTTATATGATGGAATGATGGTAGAATAACCTCCTTACTATGATCATAACCTTGATATGTTAATTGGTGGTTATTATAGTCACATGGTTGATACTTTCTTATGCTAAACATGTGTATAATAAATATGATAAGAGTTAATCATATCTAGATTCCTTGCATGTTGATGTAATAAAGGAATGTTTTTAATGTTAATATAAGCCTACTATGATTGTTTATGAATACCACCTAGTTCATAAATGCAATATTGTACTGATCTGGTGTATTATATATAATTGATGTTGTTGAGCCTTGTTATAAGGCATGCAAAGATAATGATGATCTTGCAGGGAATAATATGATGGTCTTAATGACCTTTGGGCATGGTTGAGCCCTAAATGAGGTGAAATCCTCTTATGTTGATAAGGGTTGATACCCTGTGATATTGTGAAAAAGATTATTATCTTGCGATAGCATGATGACTGGTGTAGTCTCATGAGTGGCAAATGAATAGTACCATGTGATGATGAAATGAGAATTTATGTTTCACACATTTTATATCTTTTCAAGTTTTGATATTTATATTCTTGCTAGAAGTGAATTAGGGTTTGTATGTCCACTTGTTTGATGTAGCCATAATTCACCCAATTGGTATAACTAATCAAGTGCAACTCTAATCATGTAGTGCCCTGTGCCGTAGAACCATCTTCAGTGTCAGAACTTGCTAGATGGTGAAATGAGTATCCCTAAGGGAAACTCAGAGCACATATTGTTGAATATGCGGGGGTGGCAGGTTGAGGATATATCCTTGTCTTCCACAATACAAATTGTGGAGGTTGGCTATGGTCATGCCTGATACATCTGATGTGATTGAGAACGGTTGTGGTCGTGTCTCTGTGGTTATAACATGATGTGATTAGAGGACAACTGTGGTTGTACCTCAGTGTTTGGGTTTGAATACCATGGTTTCTAGTTCTGTGACATGTACCAAGGTCGGACTAGTGGTTTTCATCTTGACTATATGTCATTGTGGTGGCAGCTTTGCCTGATATGTCACTGCCTTTTTACTCGTACTGATTGGGGGGAAGAGATCTTAGGATGCCGGTACTCCTAGATCTTGTACATAACTGAATAGCCCTTCGCAGGGGTCGGTTGGACTTTGAATGGTATGATTCAAATTCCCCAGGGCATAATAAAAGATGTAATACAGCCGTATAGCATATCTGTTTAGGGTTATACATGACGCTTCACATTGGATGATAACCCTTGTTTGTTCTCTTTACATAAAGATGATGCTTAGTGCAATTAAGAGATAGTAATTATACTTATGTTGTAGATATGCATAAGACTGTAAATGTGTACATACAGTAGTCATGCTTATGTTGATATCTATACTACTAATCATGCTTATGCAAATACTCATGCTTATGTTGATAGCTTTGCTTATGATATTGATCTGTTCAAACTGTTAGACATGCTAATGTTGTTAGATATGCTTATGATGCTGGACTTATTCATGTTAATAGAGATAACATGCTACTAGACTTGCTTATGCTAGTTATGCATATGCTATTGAATCTCTCATACGGTTAATAAGGAAAATGATGATGGTCAGCTTGATGATGATAATTGTTATCTGCTCATTTATGTATTTTGTTAATCATCAATACTGTTGATCTTATTTGTTATATCTGATTAAACTTCTTAACTATTTAATAACATAAAAATGTTGTAATCAATAAACATTGTTGATGGTTATATCTCTTGCTGGGACTGTGTCTCACCCTTGTGGTTCGCCACATTTTTTAAAGGTAATCGACAATGACGACAACAGAACCATGGAAGTAAAGAGTAACTACAATAATGAATCTTGGGAAAAGTTGATTAGATGTCTAGTGTGTCCTAGAGTCATCCCTATACTCTCAGGTCTGGGCGAGATAAAGTTTGTATATAATGTTTCAAATGAGTCAAACTTTTGTTAGCATATTAATGCTTGTTTGTGTGGCATAGCATGGATACAAGAAAGATGTCGAGATCCTTCAAACGTTTCTGAGCGGGTGTTGATGTTGAAATCAGTTTTAATTTACCCATATTTTTGGGTATGTGATTAATTAACGATTGATTGTGTTTTACGTTTTGAGTAATCTCGTTTTGCGTGACGGGTCGTCACAATATCAATTAGCTACTAAGAGCTAAGTTAACCACTAGAGAGAGTAAGAACCTAAGTTAATCCTAAAGAGCAAGACTAGGCAATTAACTAGATTAAACAAAAGCAACTAAACTAGATTAGCATAAACAAGATAATAAGGCAAGGTAGGTTTTATACAATGAGATTAGGTAGGTGGGCCATTTGGGAATGTGATTTAATATTATGTTTATGGCATTGAGTTTGAAATGAGGGACTGAGATCCCAATGTCTTTTAAAGACTGAGAAGTAGCTGATAAACACAATACATGTTTCTTTATAACATTTGTCCTAATAAGTTATGTTTGAAAACTTGATTGATGTTAAAAGAATATGATAATGTATTTAATTAATCAAGTGAAAGTTATCCATGTAGTGCTCTGACCATAGATCCATCATCGTCACTATTTGGTGATGGTGAAACAGGTTTTCCTATGGGATCTCCTGGAGTTCGCATATTTTGAATATGTGGGGGTCAATGGGTGAAAATATCCTTACATCCTAATGGGGGAATTGATGGAAGGTAAACATTAAACCTCTCAATCCTTCATGATATGTTCCAGGATGGATGTATCACTAATCTCCCGATGATGTTAATGCCGGATCGATGGAGGTAAATACGAAATCTCTCGATTGTGAAGAGAGTATAGTCGTCGTTGTAGCTCTATAGCGAAGATGCCACTATACCCTGGCAAGCTATGTAGCAGAGACACGAGATGTCCTGCATGTGATCTCGCACTGACCGAGATGTGGGAAGTCATGGAAGCTGGCTCTTCCACTGACTTTGTATGGTACTGATTTTGACTTCACAGTGGTCGGTTAGAGTATGAGAGGTATACCTCATCTCCTCAGAGCTTAAACATGTTTGAAAAATGTAATCAATCGTGTAGTGAATTTGCATAAGATTGAAATACGAGAACTACTGGCTGATGTTATCCTGCTTAGTATGTCCTTGATACATAAATGTTACTTATGTTCTTTAATTCCTTGTTGAATAAGAGACATGCTGCCTTACCAAGTTATAGTTGGAATACTTGAATAGAATTGTTGCTCTAATATGCATAGATATTGATTTATCTGCCATTAAAGTATATTATCCCACAACTCAGTTTATTTTACTAAACTACAATAATAATGTTTACAGCGAAGAGTTATATTTCTTGCTGGGACAATTGTATAAATTGTCCCACCCCCGTGGGATTCAATGTTTTTAGGTAGACGCAGATAAAGAGGCAGAACCTCTATAGCAGGGGAAGAGCAGCAGCAACAACAGCAGGGACAACAGTGATATCCCAGGTGGGGATACTGGTTGTCAGGCTTTGTACATATGTCAATAGAGTCCTATGTGCCATCTCTGTACTCTCAGGTCCTAGGAGTCAGTAGATATTGTTTTATATCGATATGAGATTTTGGTTTGATGCTTCGAGGATTTTGTTACTTCTGCAATTTAACAAAGTAATGATGCATATATATTCCTCGAGAAGAGATGGTACATGAAATTTATAATGTGGACCAGTATGTAAATATAATATTATGGTTCTTGTTTAAAGAGTTTTCCTGAGAATGGATCTCTTCGAAAATGGTTTTAATTTTTAGTGATTTTCAGTAATCCACAGCTAACGATATGCTTCCGCTGTAGTTAATCTCGTTTTATGAGTTGGATGCCACAGTCATTAAGACCATCATACTATTCCCTACAAGATCATCATTATCTTTGCATGTCTTATAACAAGGCTCAACAACATCACTTACATATAATACACTAGATCAACACAATATTGCATTAATGAGCTAAGAGATATTCATAAACAATCATAGCAGGGTTATATTAACATTAAGAACATTCCTTTATTACATCAACACGCAAGGAATCTAGATATGATTAACACTCATCATATTCATAATGCACATGTTTAGCATAAGAAAGTATCAACCATGTGGCTATGATAACCACCAATTAACACATTAAGGTTATGATCATGTTAAGGAGGTTATTCCACCATCATTCCATCATATAAGAATGTTAAACATGAATGCTCATATTTATCCATTTGCATTAAGAGTTAGGTTCAACATGATAATTATATCAATGTTACTAATCAGTACTTATACCCAAACCCTAACTCACGACATCCCCATTGGATCATGGATGCATAAGGTGAAGCATCACCATCACAATCCATACTAGTCTCAAGTATGAACCCACACATAAATCAAGGTGTAACCATTGGGTTATAGCATACTAGGGTTTCAACAACATTAACATAGTACTTCATGATTGTATTAGTCATTCAAGGACTATTCATACCCAATTACCATCATTTAGTTATATTAAAGCTAGGTATAACAAGATATACCTCATTAGGGTTACATATCAACACAATATGATTATCATCCCTTCTATTCATGTGAGTGAATAGGTAAGACTACCTTATTAAGGATAGCCCTCCATTTGTTCCATCATCATTCAACCCATATCACCATACCACAATGTCACCCAGAACCATTGGATGTTTAAAAGGTAAGACCTTTGGTTGTTTACATAAGTAAACACCTTGGATAAACCACATATGAAGTCCTTGATTTGTTCTCTATAAAGAGTCACCATCTAACCCTAGACATCCCTTGATTAACAACACACAAAAAGTTCCATTGAGAGTAGGGTAAAACCCACAATCGACTGTTCATTTAAAACAGGCCATCCATTGTCAACAGTAAGCTCCTTAAGTTGATCATATAAAGAAAATCATATAAATCACATTATTAGGACCAACATATTACATTAGCCATCATTCCACTTTATTGGAGTAATAAACATTATATCTTGACCATTAGGTCAAGTTCATATATTAAAACCATCAATTACAGTATAGGTCCAACCATTGCATCAAGTTACCCAAGAAACTATTGGTATAAGGATTAATTGATGCCACAACTATATGATTAACTCACCATAGGTTTTGGATACATGATCTACCATCATTATTGACCATCAAGTCACCATAGGTTGTTAGATCAACACTATATTCATTAATCAGCATCAAATATCAAACTAATATCACCATTGATTGATAGCATCATTAGGGTACTTAGTTGTTAATCACTAGGCTTATAATTAGGCCAAAACATGACCTAAGGGGTGAACATCAGTTGAAACCCTTGGTTACCACCATCAATTGTCATTAAGACAACACCATAGGGTTGTTGCAATGGTACCATCGTCGGGTCATGGGTTTATAGAAGAAATCAGCTTAAAATCTTAAAATTGACCATTGGTTGATAGGTGATTAGCACCATAGGTTGTCAAACCAACCTGATCCAAGTCATATTATACCTTAGGAATAACTTACACATGATCACATGTTCATCTATAACTGAAATAAGAACAGGGAACATTATAAAAATCGAAATCCAAGTCAACCATAGCTTTTTAGTGCATGGATCATCATTTTCAAGCAAGAACATGATCTAGAAAGCTTATGGTAAGCAATATAACAGGGGGCTTAACCACTCGGCCGGCGAGCAGTAGCCCAGCTGGTCGCAGCTTGGGGCCCCTCATGAAGGGTCTCGGGTTCGACTCCCGCTGGAAGCACGGTTCGGAAATGAATTTCCCGCAGCATCAGCCGGCCTCTGATGCGACTTATTGAGATACCGGTGTGCGGGCGCACGGGTCTCCCGGGTTTACCATCCCTGCTATCTAGCCTCCGCCTAGGGGGGTGGGTTTCCCCCGGCAATCAAAAAAAAACATGGAGCAAGTTATAAAACTTGCCTCTAATGAGAAGATGAAACCCTACGCAGAAGAAATCTTGAGCAGGTAGGGTAGAAAATCCAAGAATAAGCTATGAACTCGTCCATCTAGCACCTTTCTTCATCAAATGAGCAAACCCTAAGCATAAGGAGCAAGAAAGGTAGGGTTTTAGAGCTTTAGAGCAATTTCTACCATGGAACAACAAGGTTCTGACCTAGAGGAAGATCTAAGGAAGGAGAATAGTAAGATAAATGGAGAAGGAAGGAATAAAATAACTTTCCTTGGTCGAAATCCCTAGAAGACGGGCTTGGAAAACCTAAGTAGGGTTAAATGGAGATCTAGGAGACCTTCTTCTCCAAAAAGAGGTTGCATTATACCTTAGAGCACTTGGTTCCACATAAAAACAGAGTGGATTCGTTGCTCCAGGTTAGAGGAAAGAGAAAGCAAGCAAAGTTTTGTACTTGGGCAAGGAAGAGGTAAATATAGCCCATGGATAAGGATGGGAGCAAGCATGAGGTGTAAAAGTAGCTTCCCCATGTGTCTATGGCATTAAAATATTAAGAATATACAAGAACACACACACACGCAGTTCCCCCACCGTCCATAGAGACATGCTTATCCCTCGTTTCTTGAATTTTCAAGCAAAACATATAACTCGTTAGTTGATAGCTACTAAAGGTAGCTCATCCATGAAGGGGTAAACCCTAAAATACCCTTGGAGAAAACACCTTCAAACCAAGGTTTCAATATGTGCCTCATGGATCAAAAATCTCAAGAATGATGAGATAATATCCAAGGAACATAATTCAAGTGATAAATTGCAAATAAAACCTCTCAATTAGGTAAATTACAGAAAAGTCCAAAATGTGCATAAAATTGCATAACTTGCTCAAACAGTGTCCAAATTGGACCAAATTTGAAAATTAATCTTGTATTATGATTTCAAAGCATATCACAAGGTTATATTATGGTTATAAGAATTGAATTATGATAATTAAGCTTATTCAACTCATTGAGCAAGCTTAGGGGCCTTACACTATAAGCGTCTTATAAGCAGTCATGTAAGCCCAGAGAGCGTCGTCGAGCTTCATAGACCAGTGTTTCCTAGTACGAATGACCATCTTTTCTAATATTTGTTTTATCTGCCTATTGGACACTTCTACTTGTCCTGAGGTCTGAGGGTGATAGGGTGTAGTGATCTTGTGCTTTACCCCATATTTCTTCAACAATGCCTCAAATTGTTTTTCTCCAAAGTGTGATCCTCCATCGCTTATAAAAGTGTGAGGCACTCCAAAGTGTGGGAAAATGGTCTTCTCAAATCGATTGATCACTAATTTAGAGTCACAATTCTGAGTTGCTACTGCCTCGACCCACTTGGGACATAGTCTACGGCTACAAGGATGTACTGGTATCCTTTTGAAGACAGGAAAGGGCCCATATAGTCGATTCCCCATACATCGAAGATCTCCACTTCCACCCATTTAGTCATAGGAATTTCACTTCTTTTTCTGATATTACCAGTGAGTTGGTATTCCTTACATGCTTTTACAAAAGATGTCACGTCTTTAAATAGGGTGGGCCAGTAAAACCCAGATTGGAGTACCTTCACAACAATTCTCTCTCCACTGTGGTACCCTCCATAAGGCGAAGAGTGACACTCTTTTAGGATCGACGAAACTTCTTCCTCAGGTATACATCTCTGATACAAATTATCAGAACATCTTTTAAACAGCAACGGATCATCCCAATAATAGTTCTTGATGTTCGAGAAAAGCTTTTTCTTCTGGTGGTATGTGATATCAGGTGGCAGCTGGCCACGGGCCAAATAGTTACAAATAGCAGTGAACCATGGTAATCTCCATTCTTCTAATTGAGCCATCATCAAGGCTTCATCAACATAGTTATCATTAATAGGCAATTGATTTCCCTCATAAAAAATGATTCTGGATAAATGGTCAGGTACCACATTCTCCTTTCCTTTCTTGTTTGTAATTTCATGATTAAATTCCTACAACAGTAGAGCCCATCGCAGTAGCCTTGGCTTGGTGTCTTTCTTTTGCATAAGGTAATATATAGTGCCATGGTCAGTATAAACTTTCACCTTGGAACCTATAAGCTATAACCGAAACTTATCAAATGCAAAAACTATTGCCAACATTTCATTTTTAGTGGGTGTATAATTTACTTGAGCTTCGTCCAATGTGTGACTGGCGTAACAGATAACATGATGCTTTTTGTCTTTATTTTGTCCTAGGATTACACCTATGGCGTAATCACTAGCATCACACATTAGCTCAAAAGGCAGTTCCCAATCTAGGGCTTGTAGGATAGGTGCAGAAGTCAAAGCTTTCTTCAGGGTGTCAAAAGCTTCTAAGAATTCATCATTGAATTTGAAAAACGCATTTTTGATTAACAAATTTGATAGGGCTTCGAGATTTTTGAAAAGTCCTTGATGAACCTTTTATAGTATCCAGCGTGGCCCAGAAAACTTCTTACCCCAGTCACAGACTTCGGCAGTGGGAGTTTGGAGATAGCTTTAATTTTGCTTAGATCCACTTCTATGCCCTTCTTGGAAATTTTATGTCCTAAGACAATACCGCTCTGGACCATAAAGTGGCACTTTTCCCAGTTTAGGACCAAGTGTTTCTCCTCACATCTCGGTAGTACTAAGGATAAATTTCTTAGGCATGCATCAAAATCCATCCCATATAGTGAAAAATCATCCATAAATACCTCAACTATATCTTCTAAGAAGTCAAAAAACATAGAAATCATGCAACGTTGGAAATGTACAAGAGCATTGCATAAGCCAAAAGGCATTCTTTTAAAGGTGTATGTTCCATAGATGCACATAAATGTCATCTTCTCTTGATCATCAGGGTGGATGGCAACCTGATAAAACTCACAGTATCCATCCAAGAAATAGAGGTAGTCGTGGTGGGCATGGTCAATGAATGGTAAGGGAAAATGGTCTTTCTTCGTGGCTGAATTCAATTTTCTATAATATATGCACATCCTCCAGTCCGTAACAGTTCTTGTGGTGACTTCGTCACCATTATCTCCCTTTATCACAATCATCCCCCTTTCTTAGGCACTACATGAATGGGGCTTACCCAGTCGCTGTTGCTTATCGGGTATATAATCCCTGCATCCTGTAGTTTTAAAATTTCTTTCTTGACTACTTTTAGCATCTGGTTCAATTTTCTTTGAGGCTGAACCAGTGGTTTTGCATATTCTTCTAAATTTATATGATGCATACAAAGGGTTGGGTTGAGCCCTTTGATGTCTTCGACAGAGTATCCAATTGCCTTTTTGTGTTCTCTCAACTCATTCAAGTGTCTTTCCATTTGTTCTTCCATTAGGTTTGCGTTAACGATGACGAGATTCCTTTCCTTGTTATCTAGGAATTCATATTTTAGTCCTTCAGGGAGTGGTTTCAATTCTGGTTTCGGCTTGGGAGCCTCTTGCACCTCGCTTGATTGTTCCAAAGAAGCATATTTTACAGTCTCAATTACTTCCTCATCCTCACTAAGATCTTCTTCACATTGGTTAAGATAATCTAGAATTTCAACCACTTCTGGGTCTTCTACCAGAGGATTTGGGTTATTCATGGCCCTCGTCAGGGGATCTACTATGGCCTTTTCCTCTTGAACCTCCTCACAGTATTGGTTGCAGCTGTCTATGAAGTAAACCGACTCGAAAAGAGATGGTCCCTTCATGGCGTCCTTCACCTTGAAGTCTATGTGATCATTTCCAACCTGGAGAGTTATGATGCCTTCGACGACATCTATCAAAGCCCTACCAGTGGCCAAAAATGGCCGTCTGAATATCATAGGACACTTCGGGTCTTTTATAGTGTATATTACATCAATGTCACAAGGGATGAAGAATTGTCCCACATGGATCGGGATAGCTTGAATAAAAGTGCTAGACATGTTCGTTAGATGTACTGTTTCAACATAGTTTCCCCTTCTTATCTTTGTAATGATATTCTTGAAAAACTTTGCATACGTAGGCATTTCCTCTGAGGCATCAAGAAATGGAACATCTATGTGCAACTTCTTCACTGCTTCCATAAATATTTTGTATCTTTTCTTGAGATGTGCCTTGATGAGCTTGTACGGGAATGGGACCCTTGGTGCATACAGATTTTTCTTCATGAAGATTTCCTCAATATGATCTGGATCCCTTACTTCTCCACTTTTTTTTTGCTTTCTTCAGCAGACTTTCCTTTATTGGCAGACTTCTCAGGAGTAACTTCTTTCTCAGGTTGTGGTTCCTCATCTTTTCCTTCCTCATTGTCACCCCCAGTTCTAGAGTTATTTAGTGTCCTCCCAGATTGGAGGGTAGCCATTTTAGCAGTCTTCGTATTTGATGGAATTTTTCCTGAGGGATTCTTCACCAACTGTGCAAGCTGTTGGTCAATTTGGCATTGGTGTGTCTGCATATCTGCCATCTAAACTTGTATGGTTGTCAAGACTCCAGAATTAGCTAGAGCGCTTTGGGCTAGTTGATCATTTACTGTGGCTTACCTCTTAGCGAAATCAAATAATTCGGCAACTAAGTCTTGTTGGTTGATATCCTTTCCTTGTCCTAATCCTCGGCCTTGGCTTGGTCCTACTCCTTGACAATTATGATTCTTACCTTGTCCTGAGTAGTTGTTCTTGTTGGTTTGATAGTTGGTCGTCTGAGTATACTGAGTTTGTCTACTTCTCTTTTTGAAACATGGCAACGATTTTGGCTGGTTGTTCATTTGATGTGAATTCTCAATAGCATCCTTGATTTTGTAATTGAAACTGGGATGGTCTTGCCTCTTGAAGTTAGTGTAGGAGACATTCTCAGCCTCTTCCTCACTTTCACTATCATCATATTCCTCCAGTCTGTGGTGAATGCAGTTGTCAATTCCGTGCCCTCCCTGGCCACAGGTAACACACTTCATCACTTTCTCCACATGTTTCTTGCCCTTGCTGCCTGAGTCCTTTAACTGCTGGACATCAGTAGCTATCTTTTGAATCTGGGTAGTGATCACTTCCAAATCCTTAGATTCGGCAGACCGTCCTTCATTGGTCTCCTTCTTCGCATATCCTCTGTCATTTCTGTCATAGTTCATGCCTGCCTACAGTGCAGCCATGTTCTCAATGATCTTGATCATCCTGCTTGGTTTCTCTCCTAGAAAATCACTTCCTACCATGGCATTCAGTGATGTCCTCTCAGTTGGGGTCAACCCATTATAGATTGTTGTAACTAAGAAACCTTTTCCATAGTTATGGTGAGGGCAATCCCTTAGATATTCTTGGAATCTCTCCCAATGTTCATGCAGGTTCTCCCCCGGCTTCTTCATGAATGAGGTTATCCTTTGCCTATTCCGAATTATTTTCTGAGACAGATAAAACGTTGTGACAAAGGCATCATCAAGATCCCTCCAGCCGTCTAAGCTTGAGGCATGGAGTATAGAGGTGATGAAACAGAGCAGATTGGCGAGGTGACAAAATTTTAAGTGTAGTCAAGATTAATACTAAGCTTGAGGCACGGGAGTATAGAGGATTGGATTCACATTCATAGTAGTTCCATTTGGCCTTGACCCCGATAATGGTGACAAAAATTTGACCGGCCTAAATTGTACGTCCAAAAGTGGAGCAGATCTAGAGTAGTCGGACTTTTAAAAAAATAACCCGACTCTCAGGCCCCCACAATGATAAATGGGGTCCGATGTAGCGATTGAGGTCGAACACAGGGACAAGGTTGGTAATGTTAAGTGCACAAAATCTAACACTCTTATACTCCAGGCAAGAAGGGTATTTTAAGGGGTTTTCCCTAAGGAACGATGGCTCTCAAAATAAAGCAAGTAAAACAAAGATAACAAGAATAAACAAAAATGAAAATAAGATGAAACAAGTATATGGAAGGAAAACTCAGATCGAGTTTCACCTACTAAGACGTCTCTCCAACATGCAACATCATCTCTCTCTCTCATATGCTCTCATCAAGATTACAATCAACCATCTATAGTGTCTATTCCACTCTCTCTTGAGATGAGGATAGATCTAAGTCTAAGGGTGGCCTCCCTCTCGAGATGACCACACATAAACCACAAAGCATAACATATGATTTCAAGCTTTAGCATTCCAACACTCTCATGCCTTCGTACTACTCCATAACACGTGATAAAAGAGATATTACTCTCTCGAGATATCAACTATCAAACATCACAGGATGGTAGCTAAGCATGCAAGTGAAGCATTAAAACAAGCATATGGAGATAATCCTGACAAGAGTATATATATATTCAATAGAAAGAGACAATATACATGTTGGGAGAGCCTTAGTGGCTACTCCCAACCCAAGTTAAGGTGTTTATCCACTCATGCTTGCAGACAGCATAACAGCATTACAAAAAGATAGATACATGAAGATCCACAAAGTGAGGAGGGAAGTACAGTGGAATGGAATGATAGATCTAGATAGAAATAGAGTGAATGTGATACGACACGATACTTCTTTAGATCTAGATCTAGCACATCGATGGCACAGACGACCTTCTTCTCTCAAAGAAGGAGTCTTCAGTCTTCTCTCTTCTCAGCTTCCGCCTTTGGAGATCCAAGACTGGTGGATGGGATGGAATGGAATGAATCTGGGATGCCACAGCACTTCATGGCCTTCTAGATCTGATCTGGGATCTGATGATTTGACAAGATGGGTGGGTGGCCTATTTATAGACACACTCCACCGACTTAACTAATTTCTGGACCACAGACGCAATCTGGCTTAGGGAGGGGCAAGACCGCGGTTACGATCTCCTCTTTATTCCTTCTTTCGTCGTGGTCGAACTTGGTTACGATCTGGATGTGTCTTCTTGAGCGAGGAATGCAGTCAAGGTCTTTAACTGGTCGTGGTTTGCAGGTTGCTCGCAGTCTGCAAGGATTGCGACCCTATTTGGATCGTGGGCCTCCTTGAGTCACAGTCGAACTTGGTGTTCGCGGTCTAGCAAGGATCGCGGTCAGCTTAGTAATGATCGCGGCCTCCAAGTTGGTCGCGGTCTGGCTTGATCGTGGCCTCCAAGTTGGTCGCGGTTTGGCTTGATCGTGAAGCAACCATGAGCTTAAGGCAGTTGAAGGCCTTGACCGTGGTGATATGGCCCTTATTGCATGAATGGGTCGTGGTTGAGGTGAAGACCACAACTTGGGCTATATATGTACTTGAAACCAAGGAAAGATGTGTAAGTGAAGTCTTTGACAAAAAGATGTTAAAATTGTGGGGAAAGTTAACAAAAGATATGCTAAAAGAGGTATAAAATATATACAAAAGTATGTAAAATAAAGTATTATCACCCGTGCACCATGGCACCGAGAGCAAGTTGTTTCTTGCGTGAAATTTGGGGGAATCTAGGATTCTCGACAAAAACAAACTTTCAAGTTAACCAAAAGAAAGAAAAAAGTAAAATATACTCGATGGTACCTTGAATTCAAGTGAAGATGGAGAGAGAAGAGTGGAAATGCTGCTGCAATCCCAACACTGTCAGCCGCTCATCGAGGGGTCAAACAACAATGAAAAGTGCAATTAAAAGGTGTGTTGAGTTGCAAAGGTGATGGGGATGCTCAGGGTATAGGTATTTATAGGCAAGGGGGTGTAGGTTAGGGTTTTAGAACTCGAGGTGAGAGGGAAGTTTCAAGAGAATTGGGAATTTCTCAATTATTCATCAAAACATAACATTTTTAGGATAATGTGGTGCGGATTTGAGATAGGAGTCCAAAGAAATAAAAATTTCTCGATTTGGTTGAGTGTGGAAGGAGATGTTTGAAATCAAAAAATCGACAAAACAAATGATGTTTCCTTCTTCAAACCAAGGTAGGGGATGAACCCTCAGCCATCTGATCCTGCAGACACACATCTGCAGTCGATCTGGACCATCTGATTGGGCGCTAATGTCCTAAATCGATTATAAATCCAATTCAATTATAAAGTGACGCATATTATTAAATGATTTTATCTTTCTTCTTTTAAGGGCTCAAACAATTTCCAAATTTAATAAAAATTAACACCCTAACTGATTTTGTGGTGCAGAATCTGAATATGGAATTAGTTTTGCCTTTTGAGGACATTTAATGGGTTAAATAATTCAAACCCAATTTTCTCTTTCCTCCTTCATTTATGAATTTATGATTATCCAAATATGATGAAATTTTACCCACTTGTCCCAATTAATTCTTAGATACGATTTTGCCATTATTTGATCATGATTGTGCCATTTAATTAATTAATTCTCAAAATGAAGGTTCTACACACTTAAAAAGGATTTCATCCCCGAAATCTCAGACGAAAAGGGAAGGGTGAGTATGTAACGTCTCATCTCTCAACTCCAAGTGGTTTGTTCCAAACCATGATATCTCGACAGAACCTTCACCAACTATATCTCCCTATTCTTCAGATGCTTTACTCGGGAGTCAAGGATCTTCACTGATAGCTCTTCATAGGTCAGATTCTCATGAATTTCCACAGGCTCGATCGTGAGTACATGAGAAGGGTCTTTCACATACTTCTTCAGCACAGAGACATGGAACACATTATGAGTCTCATCATAAGCAGGATGTAAGGCTAAGCAGTATGCACAGTCTCCAACTTTATCTAAGATTTCAAATGGTCCAACATAGTGGGGACTCAACTTGCCTTTTACTTTAGATCTCGCAATAGAATGTATAGGCTTGATCTTTAGAAATGCATAGTCACCCACTAAGAAGCTAACATCAGACCTCTTTTTATCAACATACATCTTATGTCAGTCTTGAGCGGCTTTCATCCATTTCTTTATTAGTTGTACCTTCTCGAGCATCATCTACATATCATCTGTCTTCACCAGGGACCGTTCACCAACATCATCCCAATGTAGAGGTGAATGACAGGGTCTACCATAGAGAGCCTCAAAAGGTGGCATACCAATACTGGCTTGGTAGCTGTTATTGTAAGCAAACTCTGCTAATGGTAGATATCGATCCCATACACCACCCCAATCCATCACACAAGCATGTAGCAAGTCCTCCAGAATCTAAACTGTTCTCCAGACTGTCCATCAGTTTGCGGGTGGTAAGCAGTACTGAAACGTAGATCAGTACCCATCTCTTCCTGAATCTGACCCCACAAATGAGAAATGAATTTTGGATCATGATCAGAAACTATCACAACAGGCACACCATGCATATAAACTATCCATTCCACATATAACTGAGCCATCTCAACAACTTTGTACGTGGTTTTGAAAGGCAAGATATGAGAAGATTTTGTAATATGATCAATAACCACCCAAACAACATCATAACCTTTCTTGGACTTAGGGAAATCAGTAACAAAGTCCATTGTGATCTTCTCCCACTCCCATTCTAAAATTTCAAGAGGATAAAGAAGACCACCAAGTAGTTGATGGTCAATCTTGACTTGCTGACATGTCAAGCACTTCACGATGAACAGAGCTATATCATTCTTCATGTTCTTCCACCAGATGCTTCATTATAAGTCCTTCTACATTTTTTTGTGACGGGATGAATAGCGTACTTGGACCCATGAGCTTTGCTCAAAACCTTCTGTCTCAGATCACCCACGTCAGGAATCCACAACCTTTATCTGAAGCAGACAACACCATCCACTCTGATAGAGAAGTCAGATTGTGGTTTCTTGATCAAGGCCTTCATCTCTTCCAGCTCATAACTTTCCAACTGTATAGCAACAACTTTCGAGATCTAGGTCGGTGTAACAGTCAAACTAGCCATATGAACACACAACTTGTCTTCATCCACTGAATTGACAGGTTAAGGTCGCCAACTAGTCACATGTACAAGATTTTCCCATACTGAACATCTCAGAGCAGCACAAACAACATCTCTTATGACTTAAAGCATCAACTACGACATTTGCTTTACCGAGATGATAGGTGATGGTGAAGTCATAATCTTTGAGATATTCCATCCACCTATGTTGTTGCAGATTCAGATCCCTCTGAGTCAACAGGTATCTCAGACTCTTTTGGTTGGAGAAGACTTCAAACTTTTCTCCATAAAGATAGTGTCGCCAGATTTTCAGAGCATGAACTATAGCAGCAAGCTCCAAATCATGCGTAGGCCAATTAGCTTCATTAGGTTTCAATTGGCGAGAAGCATAGACGATCACCAATTTGTCTTGCATTAAGACACACCCTAAGACTTGTTTGGATGCATCGGTGTAGATTACATAGGGTATGTCCTCAATAGGCAAAGCAAGTATGGGAGCAGAAGTCAAACATTCCTTCATCTTCTGAAAACTATTCTCACACTCAGGTGTCCATGAGAACTTGACCTCCTTTTGTGTCAGCTTGGTCAAAGGCAAGGCCAATTCATAGAAGATCTTGATAAACCTCCGATAGTAACTGGCTAAACCGAGGAAACTACGGATCTCATATGGGTTCTTTGAAGACTTCCACTTTGTCACAACTTCTACCTTCACATGATCAATAGCTATATGTCCGATAGAAATCATGTAACCCAGAAACATAACTTCCTTTATCCAGAACTCACACTTAGAGAATTTTTCATAGAGTTGATTTTCTCATAGTGTGTTGAGTACAATCCGTAGATGCTCGTGATGTTGTTCTAACGTCTTGGAATAAACCAAAGCATCATCGATAAACACCACAACGAACTTGTCAAGGTATGGATGGATACTCAGTTCATCAAGTCTGTGAAGGCAGCAGGGGCATTCGTCAAACCAAAAGGCATGACCATGAATTCATAATGCCCATAGAGAGTTTTGAACGCCGTCTTCGAGACATCATCATCCTTCACACACATTTGTTAGTAGCCACTCTGTAGATCCATCTTGGAGAATATTGTGGCTGACTTTAGCTGGTCGAATAGATCGTCGATGTGAGGCAAAGGATAATGGTTCTTCACTGTCACTTGGTTAAGCATGTGGTAGTCTATACACATTTGCATTGAACCATCCTTCTTCTTCACGAATAGGATAGGGGCTCCCCATTGTGAAACATTGGGGTGAACGAAGCACATGTTGAGAAGCTCTTCAAGATGTTTCTTCAGTTCGGCAAGCTCGACAGGGGCCAAGCGGTAAGGCAACTTCAATATTGGCGAAGTTCTGGGTACAAGCTTGATGGAGAACTCCGCCTCATGAGTTGGTGGCAACTCGGGTAACTCCTCGAGAAAAACATCCAGGAAGTCCTATACCACATTGATGTCGTTAAGAGCAGGAGGTGTAGCATCAAGGACTATAGAGGCTAAGAAAGCTCTACACTCTTGTGAGATAAGCTTTTCCACTTTGATGGCGGAGATAACAAATCGTCTCTCATCTCACTTTCTACCCTTGACACACATTCTCCCCTCAATAAGATGTAACAAACTAACTTTGGATTCCTCACAAAACAAAACTGCTTTATACCTCTTCAACCAATCCATTCCCAGGATGACATCAAAGGCGGTCATGTCGAGCAAGACGAAATCCGTGGGAAACATTATTCTAGAGATACAGAGGTCCATGTCAGAGTTTGGAGGTAAGAAGAGAAGATCTTACCACTAGGGGTTTTACGTTTAATACATGATCCATAAACTCGGATTCTAATTCTAACATAGAAGCAAACTGATAGGATATGAAGGTATTGGATGAGCCAGAATCAAATAGTGCCTTTAAAGGATGCATTTAAGGTGCAAGGTACCTTCAATAACTTCATTGTCTTCACCTTCTTCCTCAGCATTGAGAGCAAACACTCTCCCATTCCGCCTCTCCACTGGCGGTCACCTCGGGTTCTGGTTGTTGTTGTTGTTATTATGCGGAGGCGGGTTCTGCTTTGGTTGCTGCAGTTGCTGAGCATTATTCTTTCCTTGCTGGAGATGGGGGCAGAATGGTCGGATGTGCCCAACTTGGCCACACTCATGGCAAGTCAGAGGAGGTCAGTTGTCTTTATGAGCATGTGCATTATTGGCAGGACATCTTCCTGGAGGATGGTGGTAAGAGCACCAATTGCACAGGTCACATTCATGATTCTCATTCTGGTTCGAGTTCTTCCTCTTTTTGTAGTTGTAGCCATTATTGTGTCTAGAAGCTTGGAATCCTGGATAGGACTCGATGGCCAGGGCCTTATCCACCATCTGCTGAAAGGTGAGTGGAAGTTGTGGGACAAGACTTTGGCCCACCTAGTAGTTCGGGCCCTGCAAGAACAAGTTTGCCCTTCTTTCGGCTCTAAGGTCGGTGGTGTAACGTTCCAGAAGTAGGAACTTTTGGATGTAGTCGGCCACACTCATGCCTCCCTGTTTGAGGCTGTAGAACTCAACTTCCTTCATTCTCAGGAAGGCGGGGAAGATGTACTTTTCCCTAAAGAGCTTCAAGAATTAGTCCCACTCCATGGTAGAGGTGTCCTGAGTGCGGGAGACACCATTCCACCATACTCGTGTCGGGCCGTCCAGCACATAAGTCACAAACTGGACCTTCTGGTGAGGAGGGCATGCCATGCCCTTGAAGGTCTGATCCAAGGCCAGCACCCAGTCATCAGCTTTGTCCACCATGTTGGGTTCACTTTCACCTTTGAAGTAGGGCAGTTGCATCTTTATGAAGTCGATGAGGGCGAACTCCATCGACTTGTTGACGTTGGAGGCCATTGTGTTGAGCTGCCCCATCAGGGTGGAAGATAGCACATGGCGTAGCATTGCCAGCTCTTTCTCCGGTGTGAAGGCGGGGTTGCCCGGAGTAGTATGGTTGATCGCAGGATTCAGAGGAGTGTTGGGGCCATTAGGGTTCAACTCAATTTCCTTGTTCATGTTGTTCAGAGTGTCAAACAAGTCACCTCTCCTGAAAGGTAGGGTTAACATATTAGGTTTCCAGGAGTATAGAATCATAAATGAGAAAATAATAGAAGCACAAATGAGAAAAGGATATCTAGAATGCTATTACCTAAAAGCATACTATCTTGGGCAATTTGTATCAGCTCAAGACATGCCAGTATCATATGGGCATGGAGTCCTTATAAACCAAGCTAGTGGTGCAGAGGAAAATATTGTCAGCCCCCAAAACCCTGATCCTTTCTAGACACCCTTGCTTCAACTTCATGCCCTAATAGTTGTGTAAAGGCTCTGATACCATGCTATAAAGAGGCGAGATCACCTCCTTACTAAAATTTAAAGGAAATACAAAACATCCACACTTTTCATAAAAAGAGATATTTGGGATGCTTGCATAATAATCCAAATAAATAAGCATGATTCAGATACATTATAAAATGTCAATAGCAGTGGAAATAAAAATACTAAGCCTATTACATAGCTTTCATTGTTCACTACATGATTTTTACCAAAAGAAAAAGATAAGAGAAAAGAATTTAGCTATAGAAACCTAGACATCCTTCCAAAAAGCTTGAGATCTACTCCTGAGATGACCTCCTTCAAGCCTGTCCTTCTCCTTGCTCATCACTAGCATCTGGGTGGTTGGGAAAGCACCCAACAAAAGAGAAAGGGGAATAAAAAGTATGTGTCACAAAAACTAGGCTAGGATAACAAGATAAGTAAAGCAAGTAAAAATAGGCTAGGGTTCATCATAATATGAATATAACAAGATTATGAGGCTATATCAAAAGAAACTTGCCATTAACAATTAAATAAAAAGGATTTGCATGTAAGATAGTTATGTCTACCTAACTAAGTAGGGTTGAGGCACCTACCGAACCTCTAACCTTAGGTGAGTGGAGAATAAGACATTCCCTGTAACGTCCCCGGATTTTCACCTTCTCAAAACCCCATGGATATGAGAAGACAAAATCTGAAAACGTTAAGCAATTGTATCAAAGTGTGTTGCGGAAGCAATATACGCATACATGAACGTTCAATATAACAACACCATAACATTTCTCAGTAGTCAACATGTAAATTACAACATGAATTACAATTGCATATTGAAAGAGAATTTTACACAAGTCTAAATATGTATGCTAACATGATCTACACAATAGGTACAACCTGAACATTGCTCACTTCACATCTTTTATCCCATGCTAGCTTTGAACCTAAAACATACGTGAAACAACAAATCAACACACAAGGTGTTGTGCACGTGGGTAGAAAGATACATACTAATATGCTTGCATAATTTAAAGTAACTTGAGAAAGAAAGAGTACAAGAAAACATTATTTAAAGCGATAATCAGGTAAACACATTTTTTAGATGTCTTTTGATGCGTTTGTACTACTAAGTGGTGTCGTGCTTCATTTTTCCCCACCCCTTGGGCTATGGAGACTGAGTGCCGACCTTTAATTTAGAGGGGAGAGAGAGATGTCACACTTTATTTTCCCCGCCCCTTGGGCTATGGGGACCGAGTGTCGACCTTATATTTAGAGGAAGAGAAAGAATTGAGGGAGAGAGAGAGCATATATCCACTTAGTAGCTGCAAACCATCTATATTCTTTTTATATTCTTTAATGTTTTGCGGAGCATATACTATTAATACACATCCAAGAATTTATATGTGAACACAAACATCCAAAGTACATCATATCATTATGCATTCATGAAAACTAGTCTTATACTTAATAAAACCCACGTACCTGAGTTCAGAGATTCTTTATACATCCATGATCATCTAAAACTTTGTCCATGACCTGATTAATAACAATTAATCGTTATTAATACAAGTTCACCATTATTAATGGTATTTAAGTTCTATTCAAGATTTTGGTCAAACCTAGGTTCAAACACACCTTAACGGGTTTATAATATTTTTCTATTGATCTAAAAGTCATTATTGGGGTCTGGTCCAAATTTCATATTTTTATGATAATTGGTCTATTTTCTATTATTAATAAGGGATTCAAATCATCTAATTAGGCAATAATGAGAAAAGGTCTACAATTGCTCAATAATATATAAGATCGGGGTCCAAGTTTAGTTTCTAGATGACAATAGGGTTGAAACTAATTTTTCTCATATTTAATCTCAACTATTTACTAATTATACTATTTAAATGAAGAATTCTCATCTAAATTATATATCATCAACTTAAATATCTCAAAAGTCTGATATAGGAATTTTATAAGAAACATGGCATTATTTTGAGACTAGGGGTGTGTTTTGGGAATTTTTAGGACAAGGGAGATATTTATTAGGCATTTTCTAAGATCGGGCCTATTTATTGAAAACATATAAGTATTTACCTTCAAAACAAGTCGGACCTAACCCAGGATCCGCTAAGTCCAGGGTCCAATAACCCGGATAGGGATACTTGCAAGTTAGTCTTCTCCTTTGTTTGTGCGACTCTCTCATCCCGATTTCCAGCGCCGCCGCTGCCTGGGTTTAGTGTGAAGCATCTCGTGATCTCCCATCCTGGATGCGCTCCTATGCCTAAGCACCGTCGTGAGGCTCAGCTCCTGTGAGCTCTGGCTCACGTGCGTTGTCCAGGGTCTGACACCCATTTCTCTCTAGTACATGATCTGCATCACGAACAGGAGTTCGACTCCAGAGCAGGCGCTGCCGTCGTGATTTTAAGAAGCTCCGGTGAGATCGAGTCCACCTCGACTGGAACCTCTACGATCAAAGATAAATCCGTTGATCTTTGTCTGACCTTAATGATATGAATCGACAAGGACTCGAGGTGCCTCTGCGCTTCAGGTCGTCGTACCAACCATCTCGTCCTCGTCATGACACAGGCGTGATGTTCTAGAGTAGTCGAGGAGTCCTCAGACGAGGTACACCACTATCATTTCACCTCCTAGACGTTGTATAGTCAAGATAACCGATCTGAGGTGTCCCATGGCACGGCGTCATCGAGCCTCAGGGATCTGGATCCTTGATGATGTCCCAGGTTATGGTGGTGGCAGCAGCGATGACATGGTGGGGCTGGTGAAAGTGAGTACATGGATTTCATCACTACACTCTGTCTACTCATCCAAGGTTGCAGTGCCATTAGGGTGGGGCATCCCGGACCTGATGGAAACGTATGAATGTTGAAGAGATATGTTTTGGGTGATCTACAACTTCGTCTTCCTCCTTTGGTCATGGTAGACTTAGGCCATATGACGGACAAGTCAAGCCCTCCTGGTCCTACCTGCATCCTCACCCATCACAGGTTGTGCTTCCAAACTTCTTTTATCATCTCTCTAGAACAACATCATGGGTAAGGTTGTGCACAATGACAAAGGTGGATTACAAAATGGTGGGTTGCTCCCTCTCTCCCTTGAGCCATTTCCTACAACTAGAGAGACATTCAGTGGCTCCGGATATAGTGGATCGTAACTATTGCTCAATCCTCTCCAATCTCCATGATTAGCACAGTGGAAGGTAAATCTATCTGTTTATACCACTATGTAGGTTATCCTAAGGGTCGTTCCATAGTTCCGAGCTTATAGGATCTATGCCTCCAACTCAAAATGTGTACGTGGAGCTCTGTAGATAACTGGGAAAAGAAGTCAAAAAAAAAGGTGGTATTATATGTTCTCCTCCCCGCTTTAGAGGGAGGTTGAAGAGAAGAGAACATCAATGGGATTCTTAACATTATCTCCTCATCTTAATAGCTTTTGAACAAGCTCGATATTGATCATGTTTATAATTTCTTCACAACAAATCCTCAACTATTGTTCAAACAAGTCCAAAAACACTTGTTATGATACTAATACCTCAAAGTTCACTAATATATCACTTGAGGTTATTGGTACTATTAAACGGGTCCCTTGAACTCATATGTACTCAAATCAATTTAATCAAACCTATTCATCATACTTCAAATCAAATAATATTCGAATTGTCAATTGCATATATAGTTACACTTTTTTTTGGGTGGAAATATACAATGATTGAATAACCAATTCCTCAATTTGGTATCAATCATCTACATGACACTCATGGTCTTAAAATACTATATTGGGTATCATAATCCTTAAACCTGGGTTATCACATTCACCCCATCTTATATGGAATTTCGTCCTCGAAATTCAACAAGTATCATTCTTAAGAGGCTATTTAGGAGTTCAACTTCATATACTTCATCATTGCTTAGGTTCTAAGACCATCATAGTTGCATGCACTCTAAGTTGTCAGCTTAGGGTCTAGAGATTCTTGGATGTGTCCACCCCACCTTATATATGTGTAAGCATCACTTAAAGTCTTAGCCATAACATGACATTATGATATCTTAGGATTACATCACCCCTAAGGATATGGTTTTGTTCATACTTTTAAAGTTCAAGAGAAATTGGTTTATATGTCATGGTATTCATATCATTTAAATCTAACATCATTAACATCTTACAATGATTTCAGCATTAGATGAGATTTATCTTCATCCTTGATATTATAATTTTTCTACTTAAGAAGGGCTTACGTAATATATTTGACTGTTAGGGTTTCACCCTATGGTGTGATATTCCACCTCAACTTAGAAGCATACTTTGAGAAGGATCAAAGTTATGAACTATATTTCTGATCAAATATCCTATGATCCAAAAATATCTTTATATCAAGTTCATGAGTTCAAATTTTTATGTCTTGCATGTATTATGTGAAGGAAAAAAGAGAATATACTAAGTTTATCCCATGATCTCAACATCATATCCTTCATGTTTCATATGAAGGGGAAGAGAATATTTTAAAGTCAAACTTATTGTGATTTCAATCTTGGGTGTTGCATGTATGATATTGGGGGGGAAATATAGAATAGGTCAAGCTTATATGAGTGACTCCTCATATATAAATCATCCATATAGCTCAAGTGAGGTTTCTATCATCATATATTAAGAAAGAGAAGAAGAAGGGAGAACATGTATTTTGAGTATCTTTTGCACAAAGCATCATACTCTCATAACTAAAGTTCATATATTACCTCACTTGCAACTAATGATGAGATTCACAAAATATGTCACTCCAGCTAGGACCTAACTCAGCCAAAGGATTGACTTTATCATATGGGTCATCTACCCATCCTTTTCTTTTACCCAATTCTCACATATAGATTTGAATCATGCATAAGAACTCAACTCAACACTCAAGAGTAAGCTAGTGTAGGACATTTTTTTAACACATATCTCCTATATTGGAGGCTAGGTCCTATGACCTTCTCCCTGTGGATCTTACTCTCTCTAGAGTTCACCACATATCTCATCCTACTACTAGACGTCCTCCTTGTATATGAGCTTGAGGCTCATGCACACTCATCTCTATCTTAACTTAGCTTATCTTAAGTAAGAAAAAGGGATGTACTTTCATCATCAAGATTTTGCATAAATTCTACAAAATTGGATTCAACAAGTATACAACTTAAACCCTGTATAAGGAAACTTATCCCATTAGAGATCAAACTTAGATAAGATTTCACATGCTTATTTCAACTATCATTCTATCATCTAATCTATGTATCACATATCTTGATAAGGCTATAGACATCTAATCTAGACTACTCTCTCTTCTAGACTGATGTCACTCCCTTTCACTTAGGTTGCATTAACACTAACTACTCTACAGTGTGAGGGACACATTTTTTATATTTACATATAAATAATAAAATATTATATAGTTTTTGTTCGAGAAAGAAGACGTCAGAGAAAACTGTTGAGGCTCGAGCCGAGTGGAAAACAAAACCAAATCAGCAAAACCGAGTGTCCCACACACAGTAGATAGTCTGGTTCCATGTAACCTAGTGAAATGGTGAGAACATGGTGTAGATTAGTGTTGCTACCCAATACATATGAGCTCTATATGGAAATGGTTTCACACACTTATCTAAACCTAGTTCTCGAACATCTAGGTTCTAACTTAGAGGCTAAGTCAAACCTTATTCCTAAAGAACAACTTGCTAAGTTTCTAGGGTTTAATGTGAAAGGTGAGATTTAGTTTTTTTTATATTTCATGGTGAGCAATTGTTAGGTGTAGCTATTGTTCATGATCTGATACCAACTGTAACGTCCCCAGATTTTCACCTTCTCAAAACCCCATGGAGATGAGAAGACAAAATCCGAAAACGTTAAGCAATTGTATCAAAGTGCGTTGCGGAAGCAATATACGCATACATGAACGTTCAATATAACAACACCATAACATTTCTCAGCAGTCAACATGTAAATTACAACATGAATTACAATTGCATATTGAAAGAGAATTTTACACACGTCTAAATATGTATGCTAACATGATCTACACAATAGGTACAACCTGAACATTGCTCACTTCACATCTTTTATCCCATGCTAGCTTTGAACCTAAAACATACGTGAAACAACAAATCAACACACAAGGTGTTGTGCACGTGGGTAGAAAGATACATACTAATATGCTTGCATAATTTAAAGTAACTTGAGAAAGAAAGAGTACAAGAAAACATTATTTAAAGTGATAATCAGGTAAACACATATTTTAGATGTCTTTTGATGCATTTTTACTACTAAGTGGTGTCGCGCTTCATTTTTCCCCGCCCCTTGGGCTATGGAGACCGAGTGCCGACCTTATATTTAGAGGGGAGAGAGAGAGATGTCACACTTTATTTTCCCCGCCCCTTGGGCTATGGGGACCGAGTGTCGACCTTATATTTAGAGGAAGAGAAAGAATTGAGGGAGAGAGAGAGATCATATATCCACTTAGTAGCTACAAACCATATATATTCTTTTTATATTCTTTAATGTTTTGCGGAGCATATACTATTAATACACATCCAAGAATTTATATGCAAACATAAACATCCAAAGTACATCATATCATTATGCATTCATGAAAACTAGTCTTATACTTAATAATACCCACGTACCTGAGTTCAGAGATTCTTTATACATCCATGATCATCTAAAACTTTGTCCATGACCTGATTAATAACAATTAATCGTCATTAATACAAGTTCACCATTATTAATGGTATTTAAGTTCTATTCAGGATTTTGGTCAAACCTAGGTTCAAACAGACCTTAACTGGTTTATAATATTTTTCTATTGATCTAAAGGTCATTATTGGGGTCTGGTCCAAATTTCATACTTTTATGATAATTGGTATATTTTCTATTATTAATAAGGGATTCAAATCATCTAATTAGGCAATAATGAGAAAAGGTCTACAATTTCTCAATAATATATAAGATCGGGGTCCAAGTTTAGTTTCTAGATGATAATAGGGTTGAAACTAATTTTTCTCATATTTAATCTCAACTTTTTACTAATTATACTATTTAAATGAAGAATTCTCATCTAAATAATATATCATCAACTTAAATATCTCAAAAGTGTGATATAGGAATTTTATAAGAAACATGGCATTATTTTGAGACTAGGGGTGTGTTTTGGGAATTTTTAGGACAAGGGAGCTATTTATTAGGCATTTTCTAAGATCGGGCCTATTTATTGAAAACATATAAGTATTTACCTTCAAAACAAGTCGGACCTAACCCAGGATCCGCTAAGTCCACGGTCCAATAACCCGGATAGGGACACTCGCAAGTTAGTCTTCTCCTTTGTTTATGCGACTGTCTCATCCCGATTTCCAGCGCCGCCGCTGCCTGGGTTTAGTGTGAAGCATCTCTGACGGACAAGTCAAGCCCTCCTGGTCCTACCTGCATCCTCTCCCATCGCAGGTTGTGCTTCCAAACTTCTTTTATCATCTCTCTAGAACAACATCATGGGTAAGGTTGTGCACAATGACAGAGGTGGATTACAAAATGGTGGGTTGTTCCCTCATTCCCTTGAGTCGTTTCCTACAACTAGAGAGACATTCAGTGGCTTCGGATATAGTGGATCGTAACTATTGCTCACTCTTCTCCAATCTCCATGATTAGCAAAGTGGAAGGTAAATCTATCTGTTTATACCACTATGTAGGTTATCCTAAGGGTCGTTCCATAGTTCCGAGCTTATAGGATCTATGCCTCCAACTCAAAACGTGTACGTGGAGCTCTGTAGATAACTGGGCAAAGAAGTCAGAAAAAAAAAGGTGGTATTATATGTTCTCCTCCCCGCTTTAGAGGGAGGTTGAAGAGAAGAGAACGTCAATGGGATTCTTAACATTATCTCCTCATCTTAATAGCTTTTGAACAAGCTCGATATTGATCATGTTTATAATTTCTTTACAACAAATCCTCAACTATTGTTCAAACAAGTTCAAAAACACTTGTTATGATACTAATACCTCAAAGTTCACTAATATATCACTTGAGGTTATTGGTACTATTAAACGGGTCCCTTGAACTCATATGTACTCAAATCAATTTAATCAAACCTATTCATCATACTTGAACTCAAATAATATTCGAATTGTCAATTGCATATATAGTTACACTTTTTTTTTGGGTGGAAACATACAATGATTGAATAACCAATTCCTCAATATGGTATCAATCATCTACATGACACTCATGGTCTTAAAATACTATATTGGGTATCATAATCCTAAAACCTGGGTTATCACATTTTCACCTACAATAATATGGGGAAAATAAAACATTCCCCATGGTCAATTAATACATGCCCTATGTGGGTGGTTGTGCATAAGTATCGCTACTTTAAATTAAATAGAACGTAAATCTACATGCTAGAAAAGTAGTCATGGCAAGAATAATTATGTGAATCAATAAGCATGGCAGTGGGGTTTAAAACCCAAACAATAAGAAACTATAATCTAATTTGAGGCACAAGAAATTAGGGTTTCAAGAAAAGAGAGTTAGATTCAATTAAGCCTTATTAGGGAATATTAGGTTAAGGCATAAATTTCCCAACTAAGGTGTTAGATGCACATACATCTTCCTTAGAGCCCTATAAACCACTTTTCAAACCCTTTAAATGAGAGTAGGGTCCACTTGTCCTAATATTATAACCATGTTCATGTATTAGAACTATGTACATCCATTAAAGACTTAAAAACCCTAAAGTGACCAACTTTTTCTACAAACCATCGATTTAGGTCATGAAACCATCACCACTATTTTAGTTAGGGTTTTCTGATCAAAATAACATATTATTTTAGGTATTTTAGAGATATGGACTTTTAGGGGTATTTTTAGTGATTTTTACTTGATTAATTCATTCCCAAAAACACTTTTTTGAAAAAGTCAGAATCAAACATCAAAATTATTTTTAATCGACAGAGGGGATTTTTTGAGTTCATAACATATTTTATTTTTTATTTTGGACCAAAGAATTAATTTCTATGAATTATTTAATTCTGGCCAATAGGAAAATTAGAAATTTGATTTTCCTTTTAAAAAGTGAGAGAGGGTGGGGTCGGGCCCACTGCTTAGCCCAATCACCGTGGGTCAAGTCAGTGACCCACCTCGCTGGCTAGCACTGGTTAAAGTTGGGTCAAGGTCGGTCAACATGAGACAAAAGGACATGCATGTCCTTGCGCGAGACAAAGGCGAGAAAAGACGAGTGAGGGCAAAGTAGTAAAATTGCATGGAGGTTTCTTCCTCATTCATCTGTGCCCCATGGCGCTGAGAGTAAGTTGTTTCTTGTGTGAGATTTGGGGGAATCCAGGATACTCGACAAAAACAAACTTTCAAGTAACCAAAAGAAAGAGCAAAGTAAAACGGACTCGATGATACCTTGAATTCAACTGAAGATGGAGAGAGAAGAGTGGAAATTCCGCCACAAGCCCAGCATTGTCAGCTGCTCATTGAGGGGTCAAACAACAATGAAAAGTGTAATTGAAAGGTGTGTTGAGTTGCAAAGGTGATGGGGATGCTCGGGGTATAGGTATTTATAGGCAAGGGGGTGTAGGTTAGGGTTTTAGAACTCAAGGTGAGAGGAAAGTTTTGGGAGAATTGGAGATTTCTCAATTATTCATCAAAACACAAAATTCTTGGGATAATGTGGTGCAGATTTGAGAGCGGAGTCCAAAGAAACAAAAATTTCTCAATTTGGTTGAGTGTGGAAGGAGATGTTCGAAATCGAAAAATTGACAAAACTAATTATGTTTCCTTCTTCAAACCGAGGTAGGGGACGAACCCTCATCCATCCGATCTCACAAACACGTATCCACATTTGATCTGGACTGTTTGATCGGGCGTTAATGTCCTAAATCGGTTATAAATCCATTTCAATTATAAAGTGACACATATTCTTAAATGATTTTCTCTTTCTTCTTTTGAGGGCTCAAACAATTTTCAAATTTAATAAAAATTGACACCCTGGCTGATTTTGAGGTGTAGAATCTGAATATGAAATTATTTTTGCCTTTTAAGAAATTTAATGGGTTAAATAATTCAAAACCAATTTTCTCTTTCCTCCTTCATTTATGACTCTATGATTATCCAAATATGATGAAATTTCACCCACTTGTCCCAATTAATGTCTTAGATACAATTTTGCTATTATTTGATCATGCTTGTGCCATTTATTTAATTAATTCTCAAAATGAAGGTTCTACACACTTTGTCTCTCCTACTTTTTCTCATTATCCAAATTAGTTGAAAACTTGCCTAAAGGCTTATTTTTATTTCTAGATTACTAATTTGGAGTTAGTTTTACAATTTGAGAACATTAGTTATTTTATTTCTCTTTCTCGGCTTATTTCCTATTTTCCTTTGATAAAGGTTTATATATATATATATATATATATATATATATATATATATATATATATATATATTCCACATTGGGTGATACTTGGCCCTTAAGTAACTTTTAGTTTAAGAAAACGAAATTGTGTATCAAATTATCTCATGGGTTTTCTTTTTGTGATTTTTGGAAATAATATATTCCACATTATCTCCTTTTATCCATTTGTAGCATTTTATCATCTCCTTTATGTATATTTTAGGGATTTCTTCTCTTTTTCCTATTCTAAAAAATCCTAGAAAGTTCTAGCATGAATTCCTCTATTATTTTTATTACTTAAGTGGACAATTGCACTACACGCCCATTACTTAGGTTTCTACTGAGGTATTTGTGCATAAAACCCTTTATTAAGAATATATGGGAAATATTTATCCAATAACCATCATGGTTCCACTAATTCAAATCCAAAGACATATGGAACGAAAATGAAGAACAAATCTTATTGAAAAAGAGTACAAAGAGTTACATAGTAGAATTTTGTATGTTACATTCTTCTACTTTAGCAAGATCAATATTGAGCACTCTATAAGCCTTGCTAGTAGTGCCATATCCAAGAAAGAAAGCCTTGTCAGATTTTGGAACAAACTTGCCAAGATAATCTTTCATATTCAAAACAAAACAAGGACATCCAAAAACATGGAAATACTCGATAGAGGGCTTTCTACCATGCCATAGCTCATAGGGGGTTTTCATTAAAGAAGGATGTTTAAAACCCCAACTTTGCACAAAACATGAGGTAGTGACAGCTTTGGCCAAAACTTATTTGGAGTGTCATACTCTAAAATTATGGTCTTAGACATCTCTTGTAGTGACCTATTCTTCCTCTCTACAACCCCATTTTGTTGAGGTGTTTGAGGTGAAGAGAACTTATATGCATATCTAGATTCTTGACAAAAACGTTCAAAAATATCATTTTCAAATTCTCCCCCATGATCACTGTGGATGGAAACAATCTAGCAAGAAGCTTCATTCTCAAGTCATTTACAAAAGCTCGAGAAAACATCAAGCATATCACTCTTGGAAATGAGAAATAAAGTTCAAGTATATCTAGAGAAATCATCGATAATAACAAGGTAATACTTGGAACCATGAAGCAGTTGAGTTCTCATTGGTCCAACTAGATCAATGTGAAGAAGTTCAAGAGCTCTCTTGTTGCTATGGACTCCTTTGGATTTGATGGAGGATTTGGTTTACTTTCCTTGGGTACAAGGTTGGCATTCCTCATCCTTTTCAAAATCCAATTTGGAAAGTCCCTTGACCAAGTCCTTTTTGCTCAATTTCTTCAAATGATGCATATTTACATGACCAAGTTGATGATGCCAAAGAAAAATATCATTCGAGTTCACTACTAGGCATCTACCAACAACAAGATTAATAGATTCAAGCACATTTACATAAAGATTACCACTTCTAGTTCCCTTATAAATGACTTGATAGGTGAGGGAATCTAGAATCAACCATTCAAAAGAAGTCAATAGCACAAGGTAACCATTATCACATAATTGACTTACACTAACTAAATTGTGATGTAGGTCATCCACAGAGAGAACATTCTTGATACACAAGGATTCACCTACATCACCCTCACCTTTAGCCTTACCTTTCTTATTGTCCCCAAAGGTAACCAAACCTCCTTTCTTTTTAGTGAAGTTGTTGAAATGGCTTATATCACTTGGCATATGCTTAGTGCAGCCACTATCAACAATCCATCTACCTTTTTCCTGCAAGAAAGGAGAGTGTCAGTTCCCAACTCAAATTTTGGGATCCAGAGTTAGCTTGAGGACCCATTTCATATTTGGGTTGGTCCCCTTAGGCATGTAAGGACAATAAGTAGAGTAATGACCATCACAATCGCAATGAGAACAAACCATAGGGTTCTTAGTGCTGAAAGACTCTCCAATGAAAAAGGAGGTTTCCTTAGTCTTTTTCTTACCTTTGGCTTTGTTCTTGCTCTTAGGTTCCCCCCTACAAATCCCAAACCACTAGTACCACTTCGTTTGGTAGAATGGTCAACGATTTCATTAAGGGAGTTTTTCCCTTTGAGGAATTTCTACAGAGAGGCTCTAAGTGTATGATTGTCATCATTAAGAGATATTATAGTAGAAGACAAACTAGTAATATCATCTCTAGTATGAACAAGGTCGGCCTCTAAACATAGGGCTTTAGTCAAATAAGAATATTTCTCAATAGAAATAGAAGCAATATCATTACTAGGCTAGATAGGTCTAGAAGATAAATCATTAACTTGATCAAGCAACCTAGCATTTTCATATTTAAGCACTTGAATTTCCTTAAGATAAACATCCCTCTCATCCCTACAAGCATCAACAATAAGCTTAAATTGAACATTTTCAATTTTAAGAGTTTCAAGCTCATTTAGGCACTTTTGTTTATCTTCCATAAAAGTCTCAATGTTCTTAAGGTAAACACCATTCTCTACTTCAAATCCATTATATTGGAGATCAAGATCAAAATATTGGCCTTGCAAGTTATCAATGCTCTCAAGATGAGTTTTCTCGTTAAGCTCAAGAATTTCAAGTTTATCATATAAATTATCAATAATTTTTCCTAACCTTTTTCATTTAGATTTACATTTAGCAAAAGAAGAATGGTTAGAAACAAGCATATCAATAAGAGTTTCCTTAGATAACTCATGCAAGATTACCTCACTTACCTCACTAATTTCTTCACTAGTATAGGCCATGAGTGTAAGGTGGCACTCTCCATCTTCTTCAGATCTAGAGCCACTTAAGGATGATTCCTCCCAAGCTGCATGAGTTGTATTCTTGTGTCTTTTCTCCTTCTTTTCCTTCCTCTTGTACTTTCTCTCCTTCTTGTACTCTTCCTCCTCCTTAGAGCTGCCCTTTTGGTGTGACTTTCTTGACTTGGGACATTCACTCTTGTAGTGTCCCTTTTATCCACACTTGTAGCATCTAGGAGTAGAGGAGGAGGATTGCTTTCCCTTGAAGTGCTTTCCCTTGGTGTGCTTGGCTTCATGCTCACTAGGGCCATCATCTTCACTAGAGGAGGAGGGAGATGTCTGGAAAGTAAGTTGTTTTTGAAGGATGACCACCTCCACTTGTGCTTTGAAAGCACTATCTTTGGTCTTCTTGGCTTCCTTCTCTTCTTGCTTGGCCTCTTCTTCTTGCTTTTCAAGCCTTGGCTCATGAGCTTGGAGGTTTGAGCTCTTCGGTTGGGATGTCACCAAGGCTCCTCACTTCTTCATTGGAGGTCACATTTGACTCCCATCTCTTTGGTATAGTCCTCAAGATCTTGGAGTTGACTACGCCTCTATCCAAAGTGTTGCCCAAAGTAGCTAGGCCATTGATGATCACATTGAGCCTAGAGTACATGTCCACAATCCCTTCTTTCTTGCCCATCTTGAAGTTCTCTAGAAGGTTTTTCAACATGTATATCTTAGCCTCCTTTACTTGTTTTGTGACCTCATAGGTAATGCACAATTTATCCCAAATCTCATTGCGATGTCCAAAGATGAGATGCAGTTGAACTCCGTTGGGGTAATGGTGCATAGAGGATGCTTATGGATTTGGCATTGAGTTGGGCTTCTTTTAGTGTAGCTTCATTCCATGTTGAAACAACTCTGGTTGGCTCCTTTTATGGTGTGACCATCACCTTCCACATATCAAATTTCATGCCTTGAATGTAAAGCTACATACATTGTTTCCAATAGAGGAAGTTGGTGTCGTCGAAGACCGGAGTACTCATGGATAAGCCTCCCTCTAGGTTGAGTGAACCAAGTAGGTTATCTCCCATCTTCTCATCTCGTGGGAGATTGTTGGAGAAGATCCTTGGCTTTGATACCACTTGTTGGATCTAGGGCTCTAGGGGGGGTGAATAGAGATTCAAAATTCTCACAAGATAAATTAGACTATCAAATTATATCAATCAAAACCAATAGCTTAAGAGAAATTGGAAGTCCTAACTAAGAAAGCATAGAAAGGATGTGAGAAAAAGAAACAAGCACTTGAACAAGGTGGTTTAGAGTGGTTCCACTCTCCAAACTAGGAGAGAGTCAATCCACTACCTAGAGAGTTCAACCTCTAGGACTTTGCAATCTGTGTAAACTTATAATCAATTCATAATAGATACAAGAAGACCACCATACATCCAAGGACTTACCTATTCAAGACAAGAGTCTTCCACCTACACAAGGAATTACCCACTTGATCAAGATGTCTTCAGCCTTCAACAAGGACTTATCCACACTTGCATCAAGTCTTTGGCCTTGAAGGAATTTGTACACTCTTCTTGGATCTTGGCCTTGCTCTTCTCCTTCACTTGGAGAAGATCTTCACCTCTTCTTCAACCTTGAATAAGAACAACAACATCTTCACCTTGACTCAGAGTAGCTTGCTTCACCTTTGCTTCTTTGAGAAAAGGGGTAGGGAAGATGGAATGGAATGAGAGCTTTACAAGCACAAGGAAGTATCTCTCTTATAACTGGACTAACTCACTCATAATCAAGAAGTTCTATGTAAATAAGAGAGAAAAAGGGGCTCAAGGAGTTGCAACACACTCAACTATAGCAAGCACCTAGAATAGCATGAATGAGCAAACTTGTAATGAACTCCAAGGGGTCCTATTTATAGCTGGGGGTGTTCCCCTGAGTGTGGGATCACTTAAGGGTGAAATATAGTAGTTTTCCAAGTTACAACAGATCTATTCTCACTCAAAACAACTCACCAATGGTTATAATCACTTTTTATGCATTTTTTGTACAGTACATTTGGTCGAGTTTCAATAAAGATAACTCGACCGATCTACTAAGTGACAAAGCCAATTTTCAAACTATCGGTCGAGTTTGTTCTGGGAAACTCCACTGATGAGTCAAAATCATTTTTTCTTAGTTGATCAATCGATCGAGTTCTATGAGTGTGCAATTCGACCGATTGGTCTCTCTAGAAAATCCATCAATGGATCAATCGAGTTTCCAACCCGACCGATAAACAACCTGTGACAAATTTTCTAAATTGACATTTGAGTGATGAAACGTTTGAATTAAGTGTCCCTAATTTTTTCTCATCTTAGTTACAAGTCATATCATCAATACAAGTCATTACAAAAATCATCTAAGGTCATTTGGAGTGATTTCCCAGAATGAACACTTGCATTGCTTTTGACTTGAAGTTGAACAAGCTAGAGCTTGTGTAATTTGATCCTTTTCATGTACCTAAAGCCTGAAATCAATCTTGAACAAACATATTAGATACATAGGAATGGAATGTTTAAGTCATTATCAAAATATGAGCAATGTATAACTCTCAAGTCAACAACAATAAAAAAGGTTAAAAAGTTGTGTCACATTATTTTTGTAGTTATGATTTGCCTTTACTATGTGTTTTCTATAAAATTCTAGTACATTTTATAGAAGTTTCTCTTTAACATGTAATTATATCATATATGGTAAGTCTTGCATGCTTTGATTACTCTGTAGATGCTTTATAACTTAGTGAACTTTGGTCTATCTCTTATAGTTTTCCACCCTTTATAGGTTCTAAACATGTTACCAAGGGGTTTTCTAGTAAGGGGAGCCATCTCCAATACTGCATTGAGCAGAGGTAGAAGTTTGTCCTTTTGTGGTGTCTTAGAGTTGTCCATCAATACTTGGGTCCAAACATGATGTTTTAAATTATCAGGTGTCTATCAACCCATTTTGTCTATATTCCTTGTATAAGAGCATGCATATCTTTTGTATAAATAGGTTATGACTTACTCGATATCATTTTTGCATGTCATGTTGGATGCTAATAAAAAATTTGTTTAGCCTTTTTGTTTTGTATTTTCTTACTATGTATCGTACTCAACCTTAGGGTGTGTTGGTGTGCTACTATTGGGGTTGGGTGCTACAACCTTCTAGTGTTCATTTGCTTTTATTCCACCCTTTTACCCATGTTCACCTAAAACTAGCACAAAATACATCTTTTGCAAGTTATAACATCAGAAAGGGTCAAGGCAGACTACATTCACTCATATGGGACAAATTAGACCCTTTCAAGGACCATGTGTGCATAGATACATGCATACAACTCATTGCACATAGATGATATGTAACAAGACCTTAAAACCCTAGAATCTTTTACTTCTAGTCGGAGACATGGAATTCCAGATGTTGTCTCATCTAGAGAGATGTTTTTTTTCATCTATGTTTCCTTTAACCCTAGGCACCCACCCCTATACCTTAATTTCAACATATAGACTCACCTTGAGAAGTCTAACTAAGAGGCGAGAGCCTAACTCTTAAGAGAAAGTGTTTGGAGTCATAAATTTATATGTTTTTCCATTCTCTCATCCTTCCCTTTAAGGCCCATCCTTACCCAAGACAAAACTGGAGAATTTGGATCTTCCAAGGTAACTCCAATCTTCCACCATCATCATTATTAATCACCCATTCTATAATAGACCTAGAGTTTGTATATGGGTTCTCATGTGAGGATCCACATCTCTTTTTTATTTTTTGAGTTGCATTTACATTTGCGTTGGTAAAGTAGGAGCACCAAAGAAGATGTCACATTTTTCTATAGTAATTCTAATAGGATAAGTTGATACAATGATGAGGCCTTGAGAGTACAACTGTTTATTTATTAATTTAAGTCCATAGTAGATGTATTTTATATGGGAGCGTATATTTTGACTCTATATTCATTAGTCATAAGAAACGGAGAATATTACTTTAGACTTTGCCTTTTGATGCACTTTTATTATTGTACCTCATTTGCCAGTTTTTCTTTTACACTGCCATGAAAATTGTTGCTTCTTTGAATGTAAGTGAATAATGGTATCAACAACAACAATGGGACCTCTACCATGTTCAAAAATTAATTTGTTGTTGTTATTCTATATTTCCCATCTACCTTTAGTTTTGTTTTTTTTATCTTTGTAGTGTAGGATTTTCTCCCCCATATGTCAAATCCCCAACCTCGCTTAACTTCATTTTTTTTGGTATCATGACCTAGGACCCTAAGAGAGTTTTTGGCATGCCTCTAAAACCATATTTTTCTTTCACTTCTCTAATGAGTTGATTTTTTTTGCTTATGACCCAACAACCCCATGGTTCTCAAATGTTTTCAAGGTTAAGTTTAATTATCGAAAGCTAGGAAGAATTATTGATGTATAATTGAATACATAGGCACTTTCTTTTTTATCTCCTAACACCATTAACTAGGTGACCCATATCTTCTAGTTGTGAAATTCTATTTGAATATAATAGTTTCTTAGACAAATATGTGACATGGTTTCTTCAAGAGATTTGAGAATTGCATTAACCTTGTGCCTTCCTTGGCTAAATTGAAGCAAAGTGCAATGATGTCTATGTTAGAGTACAAATATCCTTAGCATCATCAAAGAGTGTAGATTATATTAAACCATTTATATAATGCTACTTGTTAGACAAATTCCTTTGATCATATACTCCAAGAAAGTCAACATGAAGTAGGAGATTCAACCAATAGTCAAATGCATATCTTTAAATTGAATACATAGAATAGCAAGCACTGCTCATGGCCAATTTGTTACCAACATAGATCAATTAAGCAATTGAGGGAGAGACGTTGTTTTAGATGAACAAACACTAACCTAAGGGATCCTTCTCACCTTGCTAATAAAACGGAGACTGCCATTTGATGGTCATCAGGAAGCTAGATCTAATCTTACTCATCTCAAAATCTAAAGCTCCTCAATTTGGGGTCATAAAATGGGTCAGTACAACTAATACAAACAACTTCAATTTTCAATAATACTTCTAGAATCCATTGTAGCAAGCCAAAAATGGGAATAGAACATCTACATAGGAGAGAAGAGAGAATGATACAAGACAACCAAACATTGAAACCATTGTGTGGATGCAAGAGCTTGTGGGTACTCACTCTTTGCACATGATTTTCACTCCTTATAGATATCGCCCCCTTTTCCCATCAACATTCATGATATAACTTGACCATGACTTACAACATTGAGGCATAAATAAATACATGAAGGAATTTGTGAAAGAAATAATTCAATTGATTGATAGATGTAGAATACTACTAGAAATTACTTAACTACAACCTATGATTTGTTAGTATGGAATTCATCTTAGAATAAGACAACCACGTCCCATCCAAAAAAGTAACCTCCTCAAAGGCATGTACTTCAATGAGTAAGAATCCCAAGACCACATGGATGACATGACATACCCCTGCTCATGTTGAATCTATAATGGGCTCTAGATGGGGGTGAATAGAGCTATGACCACTTAATGAAATTCATTAGACCTTTAGGATATATCCCAAGATAATATTGCAAGTATTAAAAGTAAGGGAGAGGAAGAGGTTGAACAGTCAACAAGTGTAGACACTATGTATAGTGCTTTCGTCTCGAAGGATGTAGCTCTACTACCTATAAGGGTCAATCTCTAGGATTTCCAACCTTGTGTCACTCCTTATGTTCAATTATAAGAGTTACAAAAAATGACCACCCTTTTATAGATTTAGGGATAATTCGATTTCCTTCTAGGCCAATGGAGCCAACATCCTTACAAAGGTAATACTTATACATGACCAAGAGTCTTTAACCTTACCAAGGACTTACCCACTCTTAGAATGAATCTTTGGACTTCACCAAGGACTTACCCACTCTTGTAATGAGTCTTCATCCTTCAAGAACTGACACACTCCTATGTTGGGTCTTCCACCTTTGACTTCACATCACCAAGGAGATGATATTCATCTTTAGGCTAAAAAGAGATATTGGTAGGCAGAGTAATGAGAGCATCACAAGATATACATGTAGGACTATCTCTCTTACAACTTTTCTACTCACTCTAATAGATGTATTAAGTGATTAAGATCATGAGAGTGGATGGAGGATCTTAGAGGCAAATTTCTCTCAACTATAGTAACATGGGCCTTCATAGTTCTTGGCTAACCAAGGGATGAAGCCCAACGGGCCCTATATATAGTCATTGATGCCTCCTGGACATTAATTAGAACCATTTAGGATGAATCTTGACTGTTATTGGGATGTTCAAGGGATATAGTTTCATGTTTTTTCACCCCTCCAATGGCTATTTTGCACTGTAGGAAATTCTTGCTATAGTATGTCGGTCGTGTTTGTAAATCGTCTGACAAGCCTTTTTGTTTGGAGATTTTTTGGTCATCCAAGTTACATTTTGGAAATAAACTCGGTCTACAAGAGTTTTTGGGAACATTGATGAACAATGCTACCGACCATGTTAACCCACCATAAACTGGCCAACTACACTTGTTGTTCTTGGTGTTACAAGACCTCCCAAGTGTAATATAATTCATTTTATTAATTCTATTACACATATGAGATTAATTACAAGTCATCCAATTACTACAAGTGATTTACATCAAAGATCTAATAGAAAACCATCCATTCTTTGATGTGGATCTCTACGCATGTGTGACTTGATTTCTTCAAATAAGGATTTCAAACCTTAGGGATTATGAGTGTATCTATCTAGTCCGTTATCACTCAAGTAGAAACATTATACAAAAATAGTTGGAATGGTTTAGTCATCATCAAAATAAGAGATTAGTCAATTTAGATCTTAAGTCAATACTTGATACGTCCTAGTACCAAAATTGATGTTCACCACTTGGAGGTCACCTCTATGGATATGGGAGATAGGTAAGAGAAATGGATGAATGATCAAGATGTTTTAGGATGTGGAAAGGGACCCAATAAATGTCCCCTTAGGTTGACTATAACATTCTTGTGACTTTGAGGGAATCACATCACAAGGAATATTTGTGTCTATCACAAGGCTCATTTGAGTTTTATGTGACATAGGGAAGGTAGTTAAGGGGAAAATGGTCCTAGTATTATCTAGTGTATATAACCTTGATGTCTATGTGACCTTGATCATCAACCTTGGTGGATAAATCATATAAAAGAATAAAGGGACGTACAATAAAATGGAATATTTGGTATACTAGCTAGGGTAGGTATAGGACTGTATGAGGATCTTTCTCAATCAAAATTGAGAAAGTTTTACTTTGTGAAGATTGTGCACAACTTTTTTTATTTTAAGCTACTAAATAAGAGCATGACCTTGTATTTGTGGAAAAAAGGAGAGAGGTAGAACCAAAAAGGTGGTACAAATCACCCTTCTTATTATTATTTCAATTTCAATCCAAGAATTCTATATGTTTGCATGCCCTATGTAACACATATTAGTTCCATCATTGTTGAAGGGGTAATGCTGACCAAACAATGGAATAATTTATGAAATATATGATAAAGGAATTTTCATCTGATAACTAGACCCAATCTTGTAGGGAATTCAAGGTGACAGAAAAGGCAGTAGAAATGAAAAATTTTAAGCCTAATTCCCATGAATAGCAAGATTGTGTCAACAACAATGTATCTAGGAAGCAAAAATTGCAAGGTTATACCTGGTCTTGGAGTAAGTCCAATGACATTACCCTTGTGATATCATTGTGCTTCTTCTTTAGGAAGCAACACGCTCCTTCAACAACAGTAACACTCAAGCAATCGTCTCCACCAGCCTCCTAGTACAGCACCATGGACAATGGTTGGCAGTGTCCTCCTAGCGACAGACAATAGCCTCCCACATCTACAGTAGTCCAGGCGCACCACTAGGAACTCCATGTTGCGCTACCAGAGTCAATGGGAAAGAGTTGTCCCTCTTGAATGTCAACCTGCTAAAGTTGATACACTCTCCCACAATTGTCTCTCCCTTATTATCCCTCCCTTTATCGGGTAGGATTTACTCAAGCTCTATATTGATTACCACAACTAGAGAGGATAACAATTGTCAAAGCAACTATTGTCTTATGAGAAGCCCCCAATACCCCTCTATTTATAGCAGAGCCTAGCACTAGGGTTCCCAGTCCGTGCAGTAGTCGAAAGGGTCAAATTCACAAATTTTCTAGAACCTACGCACGCCGAACCGGTCGGTTTGCACATCCAACTGGTCGGCTGGTGCGTGAACCGGTCGGTTCGTGCAATTTCATGTTCTGAATTAAATTGGTAATCAATGCACTATTAATGCTAAATATGACGTCAACATAAGTCGAACCGGGCGGTTCATCCCACGAACGATCAGTTGGGACATGTGAACCATTCATTTCACTATGTGAACTAGTCACCTCACTCCCTGTTTTAGCCATTGATTAGCCAATGTTGATTCCAATGGACCTACACTCCAATCGATCGGTTCACTACCCAAACGGTCAGTTTGCAAGGTGAACCGGTTGGTTCAGAGTCATCTCACATGTGTGTTTTTGGCACATGTGGTGGATACCAAGACAAAGAGTCATAGTATTCAGGAAGTACCAGTTGTACGTGAGTTTGAGGATGTGTTTCCCGACGAGTTTCCAAGTATACCTCCTCCTAGAGAGATTGATTTTGAGATCAATCTAGTTCCTGGTACCCAACCTATAGCACAAACATCGTATAGAATGGAACCATCTAAGATGTGGGAACTGAAGAAACAATTGCAAGAACTGGTTGAGAAAGGTTTCATTAGGCCCAACACGTATCCTTGGGGTGCTCCCATTCTATTTGTAAAGAAAACGGATGGATCAATGAGGTTGTGTATTGATTATCAACAGTTGAATAAGATGACAATTAAGAACAAGTATTTGTTTCCACATATAGATGGTTTGTTTGATCAGCTACAAGGTGTCACAATCTTCTCTAAGATAGATTTGAGTTCAGGTTATCACCAATTGCAGATTAAGGTAGATGACATACCTAAGTCGGCTTTTAGGACAAGATATGGTCATTATGAGTGTGCGGTTATGTTGTTTGGGCTAACCAATGCACCAACAATGTTTATGGACATGATGAATAGGGTCATGGCCCCATCTAGACCAGTTTAGTGTAGTGGTTATAGATGATATCTTGATCTACTCTAGAGATAGCCAGAAACACTTTCGTTAGGCTTTGTCTTTGTTGAGACAGCACCAGTCATATGCAAAATTTAGTAAGTGTGAGTTTTGGTTAAAGGAAGTGACTTTCCCAGGGCATGTAATATCTTCTAAAGGATTCTATGTAGACCCAAATAAAGTGGAGTCAGTTCTAGAGTGGCATCAGCCAAAGACACCTACGGAGGTTTGTGTCTTTCTAGGTGTGGCAGGATATTACAAGAGGTTCATCAATTCAGTGCGGTGGCATTATCCCTAAAAAATTTAACAAGGAAAGATGTGTTGTTTGTTTGGGATGACAGATATCAACGATCTTTTATGATCCTGAAGGAGAGGTTGACCAATGCACCAGTGTTAGTTCTGCCAAAACAAGGAAAGGGTTATATTATTTTCTATGATGCATCCAAGAATGGTCTAAGTTTTGTGATAATGCAAGATAATAAGGTGATTTCTTTCACTTTGCGGGAGCTTAAGAAACATGAGGAGAACTACCCAACACATTATCTAGAGTTGGCCGCTATGGTCCATGCCTTGAAGATATGGAGACACTACTTGTATGGAGAAAAGTGTCAGATCTTCACCGACCACAAGAACATGCAATATATCTTTTTGGAGCATGAGTTGAACACGTGACAATGATGTTGGATGTAATTAATCAAGGATCATGATAGTACTATAGATTACCATCTAAGGAAGGTAAATGTAGTGGCAGATGCTTTGAGTAGGAAATATTCTTCTTCATCGTCCGCTGAGAAGGCATAGTTAAATGCATTAGTATGTCATAAGAAAGACATGTTGGTCTCTTTGCAACAGATGAATGTACAGTTAGAGGTATCCATGCTAGCCAATTTGTTAGCATGGTTACAAGTAAAGTTAACGTTGAGTCAGGAGATCAGAAATTCACATCAAAATGATATTGTAGTACAAAAGATTCGGGCAGAGTTGGGCAGTGAGAAGCGTGATGGCTTCCATGAATCCGAGGATAGTGTGTTATCATGGTAGGACAGTTGTACTAGATGCAGATAATCTAAGAACATTAGTTTTAGAAGAGGCTCACTCTTCTATGTACACTATGCATCCAGGTAGCACCATGATGTATCAAAATCAGAAAGATATGTATTGGTGGCCAGGATTAAAGTGTGATGTTGCTGAGTTTGTGGCTAAGTGTGTAGTGTGTAAGTAGGTTAAAGCCAAGCATTATAAGCCTATAGGGACTTTGCAACCATTGCCTATACCATAGTGGAAGTGGGATCATATCACGATGGACTTTGTGGTTGTACTTCCAAGGATAGCCAAAGGTCATGATTCCATTTGGGTAATAGTGGACAAGTTGACTAAGTCAGCGCACTTTATTCCAGTAAAGACAACAAGCTGAGAAGCTTACATAGGTGTATGTTGATGAGATTGTACATTTACATGGTATCCTAGCTACCATCATGTCAGATAGAGGTCCTCAGTTCACTAGTCGCTTTTGGGAGCATTTGCATGCAGCGATGGGCATGCATTTGAGGTTCAACACTACGTTCCATCGACAAACAGATGGACAGTCTGAGAGGACAATACAGACCTTGCAGTATCTGTTGAGATCATGTGTGTCGTAATTTTTGGGCAGTTGGGATATATACCTCAGTTTAATAGAGTTTTCCTACAATAATAACTATCAGAGGAACATCGACATGGCACTATATAAATCATTGTATGGAAGATGTTGTAGATATCCTTTATATTGGTACAAGACGGGAGAATATCAACTTCTAGGTCATGAGCTTGTACAACAAACAACAGAAAATATCAAAGTGATTCAGCAGTAGCTGAAGGCAACACAAGATAGACAAAAATCATACACTGATAACCGTCATAGACCTTTAGAATTCCAAGTGGGAGACATGGTGTATCTAAAAGTTACTCCTTGGAAAGGTGTTTTGAGGTTTGGAAAGAAGGGTAAGCTAGCTCCCCGGTATATGGGACCTTATCATGTGGTTTCACGTGTTGAGAAGGTAGTCTATAAGATAGAGTTGTCATCTGAGTTGTATAACCTACATCCAATGTTTCACGTCGTTATGTTCAGGAAGTGTCACCTTGATACAGAGTTGACTCTTCAACCTATTGAGGTGGAGCTGGATAATGACATGTCTTATGTAGAAGGTCATGTTCTGATCCTGGACAAAAGGATCAAGAAGTTGAATACGAAGGACATTGTGTTAGTCAAGGTTTTTTGGCATCATCTTGGAATAGAGGAAGCCACGTGGGAGCTTAATGATGAGATGAGAAAGAAATATCCATCTCTTTTTGCGATTTCGAGAGTGAAATCCATGTTAGGGGTTTATGGTTGTAAGACTCGTGACCTAGCTTTCTGCTTGATTGTAATTACTTTTTATAATGGGATGCTTAAACCTTAATCTAAACTCTTGGGATGTCCTAATAACATGTAATATTTTTATATTTACATTTTGGTCTAATTTGATTGGTGTTTGAGCTATCTTTGCTATATATATGCTTGTTTTGGACCACGTTGCAATTTACCCATGAGTGAGGGTTATCTTGCAAAATTCCACATGTTGAGAGTGCTTCTTATTTTTAGTATTATGAGAGAGAAGATTATGATATGGGGTGCCTTGTTTGAATCATGGTTGGTCATGTGACATCTTATGGTGACTCTAGGGTTTGCCTTTTTAATATGGTGACTATGCTAGGGTTTGAGTGTTGTGGCCACTACCCCACTTTTGGGTGAGGGTAGCGACCGCAACACATGCTCAATATAGTGTGGCCTCAATCGGGATGACCTAGAGATGGGTTTCTCAAGACAGTTTGTCCTCTAGTGAAGAGTCTCGGCCATGCATATGGTAATGACTTAGGGTTTGGTCGATACCAAGTATATGGTAGTGTCTCGACCGAGACAAGGTATTAGCCAACCTTGAAGGTTGCTACACTTTTTCTGGATAAACATAAACATTTTGAAATATGCATGTGAGTGGAGATAAGGTTGTTTTCTTAGAGGGCATGTGTCCTTTGATAGTCTTTTATGTTGACACCTCATAAATTTCTTACTTCCCTCCTCCTTTGGGTATATAACCCCTTATCTTCACTTGCAAGCAATATTTTTGGCCCTACTCTCTTTATTCTTCCTTTAGATCGTTCTTGGAGCTTCAGGAGCATAGGAGGCCTGATCTTGAAGCCTTGGTGGCCGATCAACCTTGCATGTTGAAGATCTTGTGCTTGATCAACTCTTTAGTGGTGATTCTTGGACTTCTCCTGGTAAGTGGTCTTACCTCTTGATCACATTTTCCCTCTTTTGAAATCTCCATCATCTTCTTCCTTCTTGGTCGTAGACTGTGGAATATTCATGGTGGCTTTCTTGAGAGAAACTCCTCTTCACAAAGGCCTTAGACTATGTTTTGACATGGTGGTAACTAGTGAGTGGAAGTTTTCATCTCTTTCTCCTTTCTTCCTTGGTTCAGCCTAGGTCTATTTTCCTACTTTCTTAAGCTCTCATGTGACCAAGGTTTATACTCTTTTGAGGTGATCCTTTGGCTGAAGTGTTGAAGCTTGGTTGGAGTTCTTAGAGCTTGTGATCTTGAGAGATTGGTTCTCTCTAAACAGGCAGGTTATATAACTTTTCCCTCACTTATTATTTGCATCTTAAACCTGATCATATGTTGTTGTTTCAGATCTTAAAAATTTGTTCTTTATGGTTGAAGGAATGATAATGTTTAGGGTTTAATCTTGTAATATTTTTGAGAGGATTACTCCTCTTATAAACCCTAAATCTTTGTACATGATTTGTTGGTAATTGAAATATTGATGTGTTTCTTTGGATCGTTATCTATGGGTCTGAGTTACTTGATATATGGTTTGTTTACCATGAATAACATTAGGTTTTTAGTATGTAAACATGCATAAGAATCTTAGTTTTCTCTCTCTAAACATAACTCTTGTGATAACATTCTACACTAAACACCTCGATATAGGGCGTTGTTCATCCTATTGACGCTTGGTTTAATTGGTTTGATCATCTATCTCGAATTGGTTTGGACCTATTCAGATGTTGGTCATATGGTTAACTTAGGGTCGAGACAACCCTTGGTCTTCTATTTTGATCGACACCCTTATAGGTGGTGGTTTCAAACGCAACACCCCCAAAACCTAAGGGTTGGTCGCTACCCACTGTACTGATCGCAATGCAGCATTACTGCTTATCCACTTGAACTGTTGGTTGACATCATAGTCAAGGTGACAAGGTATGATGGTCGAGACAATGAATTGAATGGTGGTCGAGACATCTGTTGGTATGTATGCCCATAGAGCAAGTCATATGATGATTGTAATGGGATACTTTGTAATTGATTTGAATAATAATAAAGGCAATTTCCAATCTATATGTTTAAACTATTTCTGAGATGATGGTATAACATGATAGATTTCTAAATATTGTTTTACTCAATGACGTATGCTTTTGGGTTGAGGACCTAAACGATGAGATCATACGGATGCTAAGAGTATTCTTTCTTGTTTAGTCCCTAGTCGGTTGTTATTGTGGAAATAACCATAGACATCAATAACACTAAAGACTAGATTGTGTGTTGGTTGATGACAGAATCTCATTAGTCATGATATGGTGATATCAAACCAAGCACATAGGTACTTGTTAGAGAACAAGCTACCGGACAGACCCACCGTGAGAGTGACACATGGAACCATGACATGGTAGTCACAGTCATCTCTCACAGTGATGGTGGTGAGTGTGATTCTTAGACCTGAAATCACTACACTCAACACATGTCGTTGAGTACACTTTGACATCATCAAACGCAATCCTGAAACATGGGTTGTTATAAAGGTGATGATTGGGTGGCTTTGACACATGGGGCTTTTGAGGGGTGAGTGATAGATATGGGATTTGTCCCTCCTGAGGGAGTTTGATATCCTTGGCCACTTGATGAGTAGGATTGAGAAAGGCATGCACATGCACGTGTGAATCAATATGTGATATTGATGTCATACACATCTCACTCGGTCTACTCTGAGATCAAGGAAATGAATGAACATTGACAGGATGACTGTTCCATGCCTCGAGTTCATTCTGGATATCAGTGACAAAGGAATTATACATTCATTGTAACACCATTCATGGATTGTAGGATGAAAGTTGTTCTCCAACTTTCTACTTTCACTTGGGTAGCAATGATGTGTGACTAGGCACCACTCTTTGCTTGTGAAGTCATAAGAGTTATGGACTTTCACTGCCAACGTGAAATGGACCTGCAGGGTCACACACATAGGATTTAACCTGGAAGAGGAGTATTGTCCACAAGCAATGTTTAGATTGATTACTAAAGGAGTTTAGTAGTTCAATTAAACACTCAATCAGTCGATGGCTCAATATTGTATGGTTCAAGGTGTTGGACGCATTGATTGGAGTATCAGATTGATTGAAATCGCATTTGACTGATTCTGCACAATCTGCATTCCCAACCGATCGGTTCATGTGATGAACCGGTCGGCTGAGGTTGCTGAACCGGTCGGTTCAATTGTTGAACCGATCGGCTCATGCACAGAGTGAAACGACCGGTTCAAGTGTTGAACCGATCGGTTCAACTGGTGCAATCGAGCAACTTGGGAAAGTAGGATTGGTGAGAATTTTCCTTTCGTTTCAATTGCCCAATTCGATTGGGAATAATATTGGTATTCGATACCAATTGGGAAAGAAACAAGGAAAGTCAATCGGGAACCAACCTGGAACCCCAACCGACCGGTTCATGAGTGAACCGATCGGTTCAGTGGTGAACCGATCAGTTCAGGTCCTCAACCGACCGGTTCACTTGTGAACCGATCGGTTCAGGTTGCGAGATGGTTGCTTTTTGTGGAAAATCCCGAACCCTTCTACTCCTGCTTTAGTCCCGTATTGCCGGGCACAGAGAACCCTGTCCCATGACCCGCCTATATATATAGGGGTATTGGGGGCTTCTCAAAGTACAACTCAGTGCAAGTTGATTGCTCTGCAAAGTTGTCATTCTCTCTGGTTTTGGTAACCGAGAGAGTGCTTCCCGCAAAGGGAGGTGCATCAAGGGAAGGACAACTGCAGTTGCAATTGACAGCAGGAGAGTGTGTTGGGGACTAGTACGTCAACAGGAGGGTGCGACTCCTTCCACTTCCTTGTGGGACAAGGAGAGTGGAGTTTCGGGTGGTCCGTGTGGACTACTTCAGAGGCGGGAGGTCACTGCCGCTCAGGAGGACAACTGTCATCCGACAGTCCGGTAGGAGGAGGAGTCTTCAGTCCCGGTGCGACCTGGAGCTGCACAGACATCGTCCAAGACCGGAGGTGAAGACCACGCAAGGCGCGTGGTATTTTCGCCGAGCAAGCCTCGGGACAAGGTATGATTCACAAACCATCTTTCCTATTATATAGATGTTGACGCGATTCCTTTTGTTCTGGGTTTAGGAGAAAATTTTTGTTTCCGCTGCTTCTCTGATTCCTATAAAACCCAACAGTGGTATCAGAGCCACGTCAACCTCTCTATATTTTAGGATTATCGATGTGATCGATTTTGGTTTGTCGCCTTTATTTATTGCATGTGATGCGAATAATATCGGCTTTATACATGTCCAATCCACAAATCCCTAATATACATATATGATATGTAATATTAATGAACTCGATACACGTCGCCCTTAAACGAGTTTTGTGGTGGATGTGTAGCATGATTATGACCTGTAAACCCCTATATCTGTGTGTGGTTGTTTGTGTGGTTGCTTGCATCTCGGTCTGCGCACCGATTCCCTTTCTCATATTCCTGATGTAACTCGAAATAATTCAAGAATTCTTTTCCTACCTTTGCTCCCCCCAAATGTAACTCGGGGTTTCACAATTCAAATGTAAATAGGATAGATTTTATTTCATGTTATGTCAAAGAACGGTGGACAACCCGAAGACGATCGGTTCAAGGAGTGAACCAATCTGTTGGTGATCCAGATGGCCGGTTCGAGGAACGAGATGAGCGGGTGGTGACCTGAGGAGATGCACGATGACCGGTGAACCGATCGGCTAGAGGTGCCAGTCGATCGGCTGGTGGCACCCGAACAACCTACCTGATGGCGAGCCGATCAGACATGGAGATGAGCTGATCAAAACCAGAAAGGCAGGCACATATTTCATCTTGTACAGGTTGCATGTGATGTAGACCTAAGTGATCGTGATTCCTCTTGGCTCGAGGAATCACAAATAGGATGGCCATAATCATTGCTTTTTATCATTTATGCATGTTTTCTGTGGGATATAGCATGTATATGATACGTACTATATATTGTGGTGATTGGATATGTATATGTATATAAAAACCAAATCCCTCATTAAAATATTAAGTCTTGTATGCCTTCCATTAGCGACACACATGGCAAACTTGATCGACCAAGCGTAGGTTACGCCAAAGCGTGGTGCGCCGTCTATCTTGTGGAAGTGTGAAGGGTAGACATGTAGGTTCTGCCAAAGCAGGGTGCATGTTTACTGTGTCGGCTTTTGGGTTAGACTTAACTGGTGATTCTTAGAGCGTCTAAGCCCAGAGGCAAGGAATGTTCATGGCAAGGTGTTGTGCATGTTCATTCATCAAGAGTTGCATATGATGCAATTGGCAAGAGTTGCCTACCTGGAAGATCTGAGTTGTGGGTGACAGCCAAAGCTGGTCCATGGCTCAGAGGATTTCAGGATCTTGACCCACTAGAAGATTGTACGCTGCAATCTTCCGAATTGATGGTGAGGGCTATCAATTTGAGTCAAAATAGTGGGAACGTAATTAATTAAAGGCCTAATTAACTATCGTCAAATTTTATTCAAATCAAATCAAAAAGGTTTTGACAAATGCAAATTTTCTCTTGTAGAATGGCAAAAGAATCATCTTTTAAAATGGGCAAATTAATTGAGAATAAATTCCATAACTGGTTGAGGACTGTGAGAAGTGTTCTGCACAATCCAGATATACCAGGAGCCTTAGAATCCACTCTATGTACGCTTAATGCGTTGGTGAAGAAGAAAGTAGGTAAGGGAGAGAAGTGTTCTCTCGCCAAACCAATTTCTTCTACATGGAGAGGATGGAAGGAACAATGGAAGAAGAAGTCAGAGATAGAGATCTCTACTTCTGGTGTATACGTGATAGAGATTAACTTTACTACTTCTTCATCATGGGTACTTGATACCGGATGCGGATCTCACATTTGTTCAAATGTGAAGGATCTTAAGAGAAGTAGGCCTTTGAGGAAAGGCGAGGTTGAACTACAAGTTGCTAATGGGGCAAGAGTTGCCACCAGTGTCGTAGGAACCTATGAGTTAACTCTACCAAGTGGGCTAATAATAGAGTTGAAGAACTGCTATTATGTACCTGCCATAAATAGGAATATCATTTCCGTCTCTTGTTTGGACAAAGATGGATTTGAATTTCTTATTAAGAATGGAAAGTGTTCCATTTCTAAAGATGGGATCTTTTATGGCAGTGCCCCTATGTCTTATGGTCTATACTTGATAGACTTGGAGACAAGTGTATACAACGTAAACACCAAAAAGCAAAAACTCAACGACTCAAACAAAACATATCTCTGGCATTGTCGTCTAGGGCACATAAATGAGAAGCACATTTCTAGACTCCATAAAGATGGTTATCTAGACTCTTTTGATTATGAATCAATAGAGACATGTGAATCTTGTTTGTTGGGCAAGATGACCAAGACTCCCTTTTCAGGTAAAGGTGAGAGAGCTAGTGATCTATTAGGACTCATACATACTGATGTATGTGGGCCTTTTAGAACTAATGCCAGAGGTGGGTATCAGTACTTCATTACCTTTACTGATGACTTTAGTAGGTATGGCTATGTGTACCTGATGAAACATAAGTCAGAAACCCTTGAAAGGTTCAAGGATTTCATGAATGAAGTACAGAACCAGCTTGGTAAAAGTATTAAGGCACTTCGTTCCGATCGAGGTGGAGAATACTTGACCCAGGAGTTTGAGGACCTTTTGCGAGCCCGTGGTATTGTATCACAATGGACTCCGCCTGGAACACCACAGTACAATGGTGTGTCTGAAAGAAGGAATCACACATTGTTAGATATGGTGCGATCAATGATGAGTTTTGCCGATCTTCCGATTTCCTTTTGGGGTCATGCTCTTGAAACCGCCGCGTTTACACTTAACCGTGTGCCATCTAAATTGGTTCAAAAGACACCATATGAGATATGGACTGGGAAGCGTCCCAATTTGTCTTTTATGAAGATTTGGGGTTGTGGAGCTTATGTCAAGAAAATGTTTCCTGATAAGCTTGGACCCAAATCTGATAAATGTTATTTTGTTGGATATCCCAAGGAGACCAAGGGATACTATCTATACCACCCTACTGACAACAAAGTGTTTGTTGCCAGGGAGGCTGTTTTCCTAGAAAGGGAATTTATTTCCAAAGGAAACAGTGGGAGGAATATAGAGCTTGAAGAGGTTCAAGCCCAACAAGAGAACATAGAACTGGTAGATGTACCAGAGGAAAATGTAGATTCACAAGGTGTTGTGGAATCTCAGTCTCCTCACGTAACACAAGGACCTCGTAGATCTAGTAGGACTCGCCTTGAGCCTGAGAGGTTTGGATACCTTGTAACTCAGGAAGGTGGAGAGTTGATCATAGATGATGATCCAACTACCTACGTAGAGGCTATGGAGGGACCAGATTATGAGAAATGGCTTGAAGCCATGAGATCCGAGATGGAATCCATGTACTCCAACAAAGTATGGACTTTGGTGGAACCACCCGAAGGGGTAAAACCCATAGGGTGCAAGTGGGTCTTCAAGAAAAAGACCGACATGGATGGCAATGTGCAAACTTATAAAGGTAGATTGGTTGCAAAGGGATTTCGACAAGTTCAAGGTGTTGACTATGACGAAACCTTTTCTCCAGTTGCCATGATTAAGTCCATCAGGATCATGCTTGTTATTGCAGCTTACTATGACTATGAGATTTGGCAGATGGATGTTAAAACCGCATTCCTTAACGGGAATATTCATGAGGATGTGTATATGACACAGCCTGAAGGTTTTGTAGATCCAAAGAATGCCAATAAAGTCTGTAAATTGCAAAGGTCAATCTATGGATTGAAGCAAGCATCTCGGAGTTGGAATCTTCGATTTGATGAGGAAGTCAAAGTGTTTGGCTTTATTCAAAATGAAGATGAACCTTGTGTGTACAAGAAGGTTAGTGGGAGCTCGACCACATTCCTTATATTGTATGTGGATGACATACTTTTGATGGGGAATGATGTCTTAGCCTTAGAGAAGGTAAAGACTTGGCTTGGGAAAACTTTCTCAATGAAGGACTTAGGAGAAGCATCCTACATTCTAGGAATTAAGATCTATAGAGATAGATCTAGAAGGCTTCTCGGACTAAGTCAGAGCACGTACATTGACAAGGTGCTGAAACGGTTCAGCATGGAGAACTCAAAGAGAGGCAACGTCCCTATGCTACATGGAGTTACCGTCTCTAGAGCTCAATGTCCCCAATCTTGTAAAGAGAGGGAGCGTATGAATGGGATACCATATGCATCAGCCATAGGATCCATCATGTACGCTATGTTGTGCACCCGCCCAGATGTCTCGTATGCTCTTAGCATGACGAGCAGGTACCAGTCAGATCCCGGGGATGCTCACTGGACAGTCGTGAAGAACATCCTCAAGTACTTGCGAAGGACTAAGGATCAATTTCTTGTGTACGGCAGTGAGGAAGAGCTGGTTGTAAAGGGTTACATCGATGCAAGCTTCCAAACCGATAAAGATGATTACAGATCGCAGTCAGGATTTGTGTTTTGCCTTAATAATGGAGCTGTGAGCTGGAAGAGTTCCAAGCAAGAAACAGTTGCCGATTCTACTACAGAGGCCGAGTATATTGCTGCTTCGCATGCAGCAAAGGAGGCTGTGTGGATCAGGAAGTTCATCTCTGAACTTGGTGTAGTTCCCAGTAGCTGTGATGCAATTGAGCTTTATTGTGACAATAATGGAGCTATTGCACAAGCTAAGGAGCCCAGATCACATCAGCGGTCCAAGCACATACTGCGGCGCTTCCATCTCATACGAGAGATTGTACAGCGAGGAGATGTGAAGATTTGCAAAGTACCAAATGAAGACAACATAGCTGATCCACTGACTAAGGCCCTTTCTCAGCAGAAGCATGATGGTCATGCAAGGTCACAAGGACTGCGTTTCCTTGGTGACTGGCTCTAAGTGCAAGTGGGAGTCTGTTGGTATGTATGCCCATAGAGCAAGTCATATGATGATTGTAATGGGATACTTTGTAATTGATTTGAATAATAATAAAGGCAGTTTCCAATCTATATGTTTAAACTGTTTCTGAGATGATGGTATAACATGATAGATGTCTAAAGATTGTTTTACTCAATGACGTATGCTTTTGGGTTGAGGACCTAAACGATGAGATCATACGGATGCTAAGAGTATTCTTTCTTGTTTAGTCCCTAGTCGGTTGTTATTGTGGAAATAACCATAGACATCAATAACACTAAAGACTAGATTGTGTGTTGGTTGATGACAGAATCTCATTAGTCATGATATTGTGATATCAAACCAAGCACATAGGTACTTGTTAGAGAACAAGCTACCGGACAGACCCACCGTGAGAGTGACACATGGAACCATGACATGGTAGTCACAGTCAACTCTCACAGTGATGGTGGTGAGTGTGATTCTTAGACCTGAAATCACTACACTCAACACATGTCGTTGAGTACACTTTGACATCATCAAACGCAATCTTGAAACATGGGTTGTTATAAAGGTGATGATTGGGTGGCTTTGACACATGGGGCTTTTGAGGGGTGAGTGATAGATATGGGATTTGTCCCTCCTGAGGGAGTTTGATATCCTTGGCCACTTGATGAGTAGGATTGAGAAAGGCATGTGCATGCACGTGTGAATCAATATGTGATATTGATGTCATACACATCTCACTCGGTCTACTCTGAGATCAAGGAAATGAATGAACATTGACAGGATGACTGTTCCATGCCTCGAGTTCATTCTGGATATCAGTGACAAAGGAATTATACATTCATTGTAACACCATTCACGGATTGTAGGATGAAAGTTGTTCTCCAACTTTCTACTTTCACTTGGGTAGAAATGATGTGTGACTAGGCACCACTCTTTGCTTGTGAAGTCATAAGAGTTATGGACTTTCACTGCCAACGTGAAATGGACCTGCAGGGTCACACACATAGGATTTAACCTGGAAGAGGAGTTTTGTCCACAAGCAATGTTTAGATTGATTACTAAAGGAGTTTAGTAGTTCAATTAAACACTCAATCAGTCGATGGCTCAATATTGTATGGTTCAAGGTGTTGGACGCATTGATTGGAGTATCAGATTGATTGAAATTGCATTTGACTGATTCTGCACAATCTGCATTCCCAACCGATCGGTTCATGTGATGAACCGATCAGCTGAGGTTGCTGAACCGGTCGGTTCAATTGTTGAACCGATCGGCTCATGCACAGAGTGAAACGACCGGTTCAAGTGTTGAACCGATCGGTTCAACTGGTGCAATCGAGCAACTTGGGAAAGTAGGATTGGTGAGAATTTTCCTTTCGTTTCAATTGCCCAATTCGATTGGGAATAATATTGGTATTTGATACCAATTGGGAAAGAAACAAGGAAAGTCAATCGGGAACCAACCTGGAACCCCAACCGACCGGTTCATGAGTGAACCGATCGGTTCAAGGGTCCCAAACGATCGGTTCAGTGGTGAACCGATCGGTTCAGGTCCCCAACCGACCGGTTCACTTGTGAACCGATCGGTTCAGGTTGCGAGATGGTTGCTTTTTGTGGAAAATCCCGAACCCTTCTACTCCTGCTTTAGTCCCGTATTGCCGGGCACAGAGAACCCTGTCCCATGACCCACCTATATATAGGGGTATTGGGGGCTTCTCAAAGTACAACTCAGTGCAAGTTGATTGCTCTACAAAGTTGTCGTTCTCTCTGGTTTTGGTAACCGAGAGAGAGCCCGAGCAAGTGCTTCCCGCAAAGGGAGGTGCAGTAAGGGAAGGACAACTGCAGTTGCAATTGACAGCAGGAGAGTGTGTTGGCGACTAGTACGTCAACAGGAGGGTGCGACTCCTTCCACTTCCTTGTGGGACAAGGAGAGTGGAGTTCCGGGTGGTCCGTGTGGACTACTTCAGAGGCGGGAGGTCACTGCCGCTCAGGAGGACAACTGTCATCCGACAGTCCGGTAGGAGGAGGAGTCTTCAGTCCCGGTGCGACCAGGAGCTGCACAGACACCGTCCAAGACCGGAGGTGAAGACCACACAAGGCGCGTGGTATTGTCGCCGAGCAAGCCTCGGGACAAGGTATGATTCACAAACCATCTTTCCTATTATATAGATGTTGACGCGATTCCTTTTGTTCTGGGTTTGGGAGAAATTTTTTGTTTCCGCTGCTTCTCTGATTCCTATAAAACCCAACAACATCATGTTGAATGATGGTCGAGACACCATGTTGAATGGTGGTCGAGACGCTTAGTATGTAGTAGTCATAACACCTAGGGTCATGACTATGTTGAAGTGTCTCGGCGTGCCTGTGTTGAAGTGTCTCGATCTTGAAACTTGTTGTGTGAAGGGTCGAGACACATATGTTGTGGTGGTCGAGACCCATGTATTGATAGTGGTCAAGACCCATGTGTTATGAGGGTTCAAGACTCATGTGTTGAGAGTGGTAGAGACCCATGTGTTATGAGAGGTTGAGACCCAAGTGTTTTGAGGGGTCAAGACTGACGTGTTGAGAGTGGTCGAGACCCACGTATTGAGAGTGTTCGATACCCATGTGTTATGAGAGGTCGAGACCCATGTGTTATGAGGGGTCGAGACTAATGTGTTGTGGGTGGTAAAGACACCTAAACATATGTATATACATGGTCAATATGTAGTATAATAATCTATATATGATGAGGTGAATATGATTGGATAATCATAAACAATAGTGCCTAACCCTAGTATTCTCCAACGATATGGGAGGTGATGAGATTAGGGTTTAGTGGTTGAGGGATGGCCCTAATCTTGAGATGTAAAATGCATTTACTCATATTGTTTGAATATCATTATTTTATGATGGTATTTTCTCTCTCCTACTTGTGTAACTCTAACTTGCAGGTGAGATGAATGTCATAGCTATGAGAATGCTATGATGATCCCTATATAATACAGGGTGGTGATTATGAGTAGTGTTGAGGTATATTATTGATATTGAAGGTGTAGGTTTTATATAATTGGTCTAAGGACCTGACAAGTGCATTGAGCACAGATTGAGGTAAAATCCTCGAATGATGTGATTGAGGGATTGATATACCACAATGATGTGATATTGTTGATGACCTTGTAATGACGGTGATACAAGTGACATGGGATGATGAGACAAGTTCTTACTTTGTACGTTTTATATCTTCTGAAGTTGTATCTTACCCTTAATTTTGTAGAGTTTGTTTAGTGTTTATACGTTGTAACTTGATTGATGTAATTAAAAGATACCCAACTAAAATATCTAATCAAGTGAAACCCTAATCATGTAGTTTTCTTGTACCATAGATACGTCTTCAGGGTCAATATCTAGCTAGATGGTGAAACGGGTAACTCCTACGAGAAACTCGGAGCGCATATTATTGAATATGCAAGGTACCAGTGGAGATATCTCCATATCTCCTTAAATTGTTGATAAAGTGGTATGATGCTTTATTATGGAAATACCATGTGTGAGCCTATTCTCTAGTGATGTGCCATGTACCAAGGTAGACTAATTGTTTTACAAGACCATAGCATTGACTATGAGTTGCTATCTACATGATTATAGATTTGACTATAAGTTGATGTTTAGCTATTTGACTATTATATCACTACATTGTAGACTTGAATTGATCGAGTAGTGGTGGTGATCATGGAGTCCGACTCTTCCATAGATCTTGTATGGTACTGATTTTGACTTAATAGTGGTTAGTTGGATTTGAGTGGTACACCTCAAATCCTCATGGCATATTAATAAAAGTGATAATACAGCCATGTAATATATTTTCTTAGGGTCAAATACGAATCACATTGGATGACCCCATGCCTTATTTTCTTATATTATTTAGTTTATAACAGTTATACATGTTCTTCATATTTCTTCTAAATATATAATGTTCTACTACTCAGTTGTAGATGCTTAAACTGCTTAACCATTATTTACTGTTGTACTTAACTGCTCTATTATATTATTGTGCTTATAATAAACATTGGTGAAGAGTTATATCTCTCGCTGGGACGTTGGTCTCACCCTGTGCGTTCTACAACTTTTTATGTGGTCATAGATGAGGACGTAGAGGTCGTAGTGCAGGTGCTGAGCAGCAAGGAGAGCAGTAGTTGTTAGAGGTTGGATATGCTGCTAAAGTTTAGTAGTAGAGTCCTATGTTTCGTCCCTCTACTCTCATGTCTTTGGGGCGATTTTGTTGTTTTGTATACTGACATGTAGATTTTGGCTTTTTGCCATGAGTATATTGAAATGGCATGTACATATAAACATGTTGTAATATGTAGCAGTTGTGGCTTGATAGCCTTTGAACACAATATGTAACATCTTTTAGCATATATGGATTATAGATGGCCTAATTTGAAGGCTTGTTTATGAAATACTTCTGCTTGAGATATCACATTGCAAATGGTTTTAATTTACCCTATTTTGTGGTAATATCATTATTAGTGATAATTACATGCTTTGTTTTAAGTAATCTCGCTTTGTGCGGCGAAGGGCATCACACCTTATGTGACACATGTATGGTGGATGTTATGAGATTTGATGAGGCATGGAGAGATAATGATGTTCTTATAGGGAGAAATGTGAATGGTCTTATGACCTTTGTAATAGATTTGTACTCTATTTGAGGTGATATCCTCATGTGGTGAGATGGGGGGATTGATATCCCATGATAATGTGATAATGATGATGTCCATGTGTGTGGCAGTGAAACAATACCTTGTGATGATGTGATCAACTTTATGTTTCATACGTTTTATATATTCTGAAGTTGCAATTTACCCTTATATTTGTAGAATATCTCTATGGTTTGTATGTAACTTGATTGATGAAGTTAAAAGACAGTCAATTGGCTTTAACTAATCAAGTGGAACCTTAATCATGTAGTTTCCCTGGTCAAAGATCCATCCCAGTGTCACAACTTGTTGGTTGGTGAAATGAGTATTCCTAAGGGAAATTTGGAGTGCATATTGTTGAGTATGCAAGGTGTAAGTGACTAAGTGTCCTTGACATCTTGACTCCATGGTTTTTGAGGATGGTTGCGATCATGCATCAGTAGGAGAATGGTTGCGGTCGTATCTCAGTGTATATGATGTGATAGAGGACAACTACGGTTGTACCTCAAATGTTTGGGTTTGAAAACCATGCTCACTAGTGTCGTGACCTATATACCAAGGCAGACTAGGTTGTTTTGCAGTTGGACTCTATATGTCACTACAGAGGGCTCATACTGACTGATGGTGGAGGAGATAGGAGCATGTCTCTCCTAGATCTTTTATGACACTATTTTCAACTTTGGAGTAGACGGTTGAAGTATTAGTGGTATACCTCATCTCTTTAGGGATTAAAAGACATAATACATCCATGTAGTATATTTGTTTAGGGTTAAACACGCTTCACATTAGATGATTACCCTTGCCTTATCTATATTACTGCTTAAGTATTATAAAATACGGTAAGAGAAATCAATTGTTATGCATGTTCTTCATATTGCTTCTTATCATGTTTCTATGCTTATATGTTGTGGTTTCTCAACATGCCTAATCTATGTAATCAATCTTAAGTATTCATTTAGTTGAATCTGCTCATAATGCTTAAATTGTCATAGTAATATATCCTATTGTAGCAATAACTGTTGGATGAGAGTTATATCTCTTGTTGGGACATGTGTGTCACCCTTGTGATTCGCCACATATTTTTAGGTGGTCGTCAGCGGTGTGGTCAAGATCATGCTATGGAGGAAGAGCAGCTTGGAGATCAGTATAGAAGGTCGGACATTGTTAGTGTTGTGTAGTAGAGTCCTAGTGTTGTCCCTATATGCTCAAGTTCATGAAGGGATGTGTTTTGTAGATGATTTGTATACGATACATGGTTTTTTGCATTATGCTATGGCATGTATATGTGAACAAGTTCTTTTGTATACAAGTTGTAGATGATGCCACTTATCAGATGTAAATACCTGATATGGTACGTGATATACCATAGTGGTTGGACCTTTCTGTAATATGTTTTCACACTTTATGGTTATATGAAATCAATTTTTAATTTTAGCATGTTTTATGGTAATGTGGTTGATTAGTTGTTGATCATGCACTTTGTTTTTGAGTTATCTCAGTTTGTGTGATCAGTGTGTCACATAAATGGTTCTGTGACTGTAGGTGTCTGGTATCAAGTTGATGTTGCAACATATTTGAAGATTTTGTCCATTGGTTTCTTATGTTCCTTATCTTCTTGGTTCACCGAGCAGTCTTTTTTGTAGTTACATGTTGTGATCTGAGTGTAAAGATTCAAGCTCCTTTTCAAATGTTATTTTGCAATATTCTATTGACTTATTCACTTCTATCCTAGTTTCTTGAGCATTATCTTCTCAGTTTTTTTAAGTTTTTATAGCAATAAAAACATGAATGAACCAGAGAACCTTTTGATGAGGTATTTTATTTGATGTCAAATCAATCACATTTCCTATTAGTATAATTTGATGAGTCTCAGTATTCATATATACGGGAAAGAACTATGAAGCTTATTAATATATCTTTGGTTGAGAGTGAGTAGGGCAAATGGGAGTTATATTCCTTTTCAGGTCATACGCCATATGTTAATCAAAGGGTAAATTTCCATTGATGAATAGACTATCATAGAAACAAATATTATCTTTCTTTCACCCTTTTTAATGATTTGGAGGTCACACCCTTCCTATATGATGTTCCATGATGGCCTGTTAGGGGTCTTATAGTTGTATGACCAAGCAATTATACAAATAAAGTGAGTTGATTCCATAGAAGTGAATATACTTTTGCTACCAATATATGGAACTATCAAAAGGTTCCATATTCTAGGACTACATTTTCAAGTACTAATATGTCCTTCCTTCTTTTGAGATCACATTTTTTGGAAAGTTGAAGAACCTAGTATTCAAAAAATAAATGTGAAGTTGGTGCATTTCAACCTAGCTAATCATTTTTTCCTTTTTCTTTTGGTTTATAATGTTCTTATATTTGAAGTATTGGTGCATAATTAATTTGTTTATATACAGATGGACTACAAATTTTTTTATATCAATAGAGAAACTAGTATTGCACTTCCTAATAAGGGTACCACTATTGCTTTGATTAGTTAACCGATGTTGTGAAACAAGTCAAACAAAAGTGCCTCTGTTTCTAAAGACAATAACCACAAGGTCCCATTGTATTTTGAGGTAAGAATAATACATAACATTTTGCAACATTTGTTGTTCTTCAATATAGGTTTGTTATACGTACTTATGTGGATTCAATGTGGTGATAAAAATGTACTGGATTAATGATGGTGATTCAAAACAAGTATCTTTATCCATGATCCATCCTTTTCCTTCCAAGGTTTAGATTTTAGGCAAGTTTGGGTTTGAGGCTCCAGTGGGAAGGTCAACTAGGTCTAGGCACTCACCTTCGACTACACTATCTACTCCTCATCTTATTCATTATGTGGATTCAATAAGAAATGATAAAGTGAATTCCTGAGAAACACAAATTCCAATGGGAGTATGAATAAAGGTAATATAGTTTGATTTTTGTGTTTTTTTTCCATAACCATCTTGTTGTTATTTGTTTTGTGTGTGAAAATATTATGCAAATAATTATTTTCTAAAGATACAGACTGATCATCATCTAATTTGTTGTTGAAGATAAAAATCTATGCATTATTTCAAAGCCCAAAGTGCCGTGATGTATCCCATAAGTAAAAAAACATGAATTTAGATCAACAAAGATTTTGTCCTATATCTAGGAACCAGGCGTAGAAGCACCCATGGCAAGGATAATTGAGATTCAAGGTTAAAAAAAACATATTTTTATGTGACTTTGACACATCAAGGTCTAAATCGTGGTAATGTTGGAGCTACTCAGGAAGCTAGAAACCCCCAAGCACAAGACGAATGAATCAATGACATAATGTGTACCTCATGCTAGCCATTTGAAGAGCACATAATAAGTTCAATAGTAATTGATAGGAAGTTCTGAGACACTACAATGCATGCATATTACTTTTAACATGTAAGTGTGCTTTAGGAATGATGTATATTTACTCTCAATTTGACAAGTTGTGTGCTTTTTTCATTTACACTATGTAATAGGGGTAATATTTGATGTCCTCTCCATGCATATTCATTCATTCCGTTGCAAGGGGGTTTTGAACTTGTGACCTCTCGGTCATACAACATCCACTTTACCACTCGGGTGCCACCTCATTGACACTCTCCATGTATATTGAATTATTATATAAAATGCAAGTGTTGATACTGTAAGCATCCTATGATCTAATTTGAATTTAGTCTTCAATTGGAGAAAAAATGAAAATTTATTATTGTTGCATAATTCTAATACATTTGCTACTATCATTTTTCTACACACAAACTACATATATAATTGTAGTAGTACAACTACACTTATATATGCACAAACATTTTTAGCTTCAGTTAGGGCTACACATGTATGTGTAGTTAGTTGATATTTTATCTACACACACTAGGTAACATTCATCATACATGAAAGATCTAAACAAATGCCTTCACAGAAGCCTGTGCTACAAATTGGACTGACAATCCTTTTTGTATGGCAAAGTCTAATGATCAAAAGATAAATCTGAAGAAGTATAATATGTCGTCGTTATATTCCTATGTATGATATGTTAAATGTGTCTTAAGAGAAAGATTGAGCCATCGAAGAACATCAAATATATAAAAGACAAAGGGAAGGAAATGACAATGGTTTGCTTCACATGTAGCACCATACTTACGAACTTCATGTGTAACCACATCCGAAGCTGCCCGACCTACCTTAAATTATTTAAAATATTCATAGTCAATTAAGAGACACCAATGAGACCAACACAAATATGCTTTCTACCAGTCCTATCAAATAACAATATGTTAGACATTGGTGAAATGCATAACCAAATTAATTAGCTACAAATATATTAGTTACATTTTTATGAAAGGACACATGTACCTAAAGCCTTTAGCTACAAAAAGAGACTTCTATGGCATTTTTATCTTTTTAGTTGAAGGTCATCATTGCTAAAGTGGATACCCTTAGCATTCATAGTAAAAGGAAACATAATAAGGGAAAAGGAAGGTACACAAAAAAAACATGGAATTTTCCTCCTAAATAGGTATTCGAAGCGGTCAAATAGGGGCCTTAATATATATGATAATGGGACTTAGAGGTTGGCATAAAACCAAACTAGATCACGAAAAACCAACCATACCAACCAGTTTATTTCGGTTTTGGGAGGGTGAATGGTTTGTTTTGGTTCAAAAAAATTCAAACCACTAAACAATGGTTTAATTCAGTTTTAAAGTGCAGTTCACCAAACCAGTATATATGTGTACTTATTTATAACATATGTAATTATATTATGTAAAAAATACTCAGTTGAACCTTATTGTATAATACTAAAAAGTTGTGTCTGCCACAACGTGTAACTAATTCTAGATAGATATGGTATCAATTTAAATAGATTAACTTTGTGGTATGATGTATACATATTGATAAGGAGATAATTGGAATATGATATTTGGAGTTAGCTAGACTATGACAAGACTATATATATATATATATATTCATATTAACTATTGCTCAATAATGTTATTCAGAAGTCCATGTTAGATGCATTGCTATATATCATTGAAAAAGTTGGATTGTCCAAAACTCTAAATAAACAAATTTATAATTTTCAGGTAATAGTTTGAAACCAAAGAAAGTTGAACCAAACTACATGCTAATAGTTTGGTTTGATTTGATTCTGGACTAGTTAAGGGTTTGATTCCGTTTGGAAATTTCACAAATAAATATGTACGTTTTGATTGTAGTTTTAGCGGTAAATTGAAAAAAAAGGAAATTATGCCCCCCTAATGGGGGTGATTATTCATTATAGTAAGTGGATCATATACCAATTGTGATACCCTCATGGAGAGACTAATATACCTATCATCTCCCATGTGAATATGCTTTATCAAAGAAACAAGATTAAGGTATGTAGTAGGATGGTCGACAAGAAAGGAGAATTTCATGAAAAATGATGAAGTAGGATTGGCCGACGATTGATAATAAGAGTGTATCTATCACCATCAACATATATTTTTCTTCATGTTTTGACGTTCTCTCAAAATCCAAATGATTTCATAATAGCGAGTTGAAATATTCTATGCATGAGTGCTTACCATTCCGTAGACATTATGGAATTGAATCTCTTTTATTTCATATACCTTATCCAAATTTGACCTATGTTTTTTTATCAGATGTTACCATGAGGGATGATAGTGGTGCATATCTGGGTGGTTTATGCCAAAATTACAACCGTAGCACGGATAAAAATCAAACACCATATCTGCACCATATCCATTATAATGTTTGATATGAGAAATCATATCCACACCACCAAAAATCATAGTTAACCACACCGTACTGCACCACACCCAAACACAGTACACCATATCAGATATTATTACTCTTAGTAGCATTGTGTATAAAATTTAAAATAACATGTACGTAGTAAATAAAAATAACATTATAAAAACAATATCATCTCCATATGACGTAACAAAAAATAGTAAACTTTTTAATCATGTGAAGGATGTTCTATTTTTTTTCCAAACATTTTTTTATTTAATTGTCTCCTAAAATATCTCTCTCCTACACTACTACAGAAATGGCTTATAAAGTCGGTTTTCAAGGTGTCGGTTGTATACAAAAACTGACACATAAAACCTACTATATCAGTTTTTAACATAAACCGACATCCAATATGTGAAGGTCGACCAGACACGGGTACCGCTTTCAATAAGTGTCGGTTATTTAATAAACAACCGACACTTAAAATCAACCGCCAAAACCAAAATTCCAGCGAAAAAATTACCTTCAAAATTGGACATATGTCGTCGGTTTTTTAATAAATAACCGACAACTAAAGGGTATGCGCGAGACAGGAATAGTTGTCGGTTGTCTTTTATTTATAAACCGACGAATATTAAGTAGTATAGTTGTCGGTTTTTGTCAAAGAGCCGACACTGTTGGTTTAGTTGTCGGTTTTGTTAAATAACCGACACATATTGTCAACTTAATAGCCCCGTGAACAGAACTTTTCCCCATTGTCTCTGTTTCATTGCTGTGCGCTAGGGTCTGGCGATTTCCCCCGATTGCTCCCGCCGTCGTTGTCGGTTGGCTCCCCGCGCCGCCGTTCGTCTCCTCGCACGTCGCTCGCCGCCGTCGCCGTCGCCACCGTCACCGTCATCCCTGAGGGAACAAAGGATGAATTGACAGTTGCTCTGGGTAACCCAGAGCATCCTGGACGTGTTAGGGCTGCAGGCGCTGGTGTGGGCATCAAATCTTTTTTTGGGTCATCCCAGCGCAAACATGTCCCAAAAGCGGGACTTTCACAAGAAGAGGTAACATATTCTTTCTTTATAATGTTACTGTAAAAGAGAATTCAAAAATTAGAATTTGACGTTTCTTTTATCCATGTATAGGTAGATAAGCTATTTGACAGGAAACTCGAAGAAGCAATAAAAAAGTGGCAGGCATCTCAGACTGCCACTTACCAGACAATACCTACTGCAGACTCTACTCCTACTCCTACTACAGAGGTTAGGAGTAATCCTGTAGAACCACCACCTAGCACATCCATTGTAAGTATTTTTATGACATAGTAACTAGTTTTTTAATTCAAGATGATACATATATATGAAATTGTAGTCGTTTCAAAAAAAGATGATATGTATATATGTATATAACATTCTTTACACAAAAATTTGTAGGGGTTGAAGCCATGCCATCTAAAAAGTAAAGAATATGTCGTGGCAGAGGCGTCGGCTTACCCATCCCTACCAGGGGAAACGTGTCACGGGTCTCCAGTACCAGCTGGTTGGATTCGGGTGAGCCCGATACATATATTCCCCCAATTTCTAGAACTTTCACTGCCATATGCCCACCCAGATTGTGAAACGCTTGGTGAGGTACTAGGCGGAGTGATATTGTGGCTAAAAGTGGATGTCTTATTTACTGATAAGGTATGGTAAATTTACATTACGTTCAATTATTAGTGTGTGAATATGCTGGCAGTTGATCTGAAATTATATATATATATAGGTTAAAAAGAAGACACCCACAACATCTAGGCCTCCACTTCCACCTCCTGCATTACCTAGTTGGGTTTCACAGGACCTACCTGTCCCGTTAGGTCCTAACTGTAGGGGTATGGCAGTATGGTTAGGGGAACATGATATAAACTCCCCTATAATTGTTTCTTCTGATTCAGATTTTACAGGTCAGTCATACGAAACAAAACTATTTATACAAGATATATTGGAGTTGTTTCGATATGATTGGCTAAATACATCTGTGATAGAGCTATGGATAAGGTGAGATATTCTTTATACATCCATATACCTTGTGTATGATCTGGTGATCTGGTTTCTTATTTATTAATGCATGCGTAATTAATACATATTTTGCAGCTACTTAGACAACATATGTGCAGATTTTGGATTCGAACATGTAGGGTTTTTGATTCCATCCTTGATTAGTCTAGTAGCTAAAGACCCTACATCAGTTCAACAATACTGTTGTGAGTTTTTTTTCAAATTTTGCTGTAAAAAAGAAGACGGTGATAATGGCTCCATTCAATGTAGAGTAAGTTTACTTTGCTTATTATAATTTGGACTTAAGAAAATTACATTTTATTGTGGATTTTGAGTTATTAATTTTTAACTTTTTTCCCTCTAGGGGTAGGCATTGGGATTTATTGGTTATTTCCCCGAGACGTTCACTGTGTATTATCTAGATCCTAAGGGGGGTAAATTGAATACAAGATTTGGACACATAATAAAAATGGCAATATTTCGGTGAGAAATATTTCATTTTTCATATCCGTTAACATATGTTATTACATTACTATTTAATTGCAATGTTCTGTGTTACATTAACATTTAGGGGTTTTGAGGAGTACAAGAAGGCTGGAGGAAAGGTCCCCACGAAAAAGAACCAGCCAATAATTTGGAAGAACGTGCAAGTAAGTTCCCGACTGCAATATATGTATATATTATTTATGTGAACAATGCTTAATTAGTTGTATTTTTTAATATTTTGTATGTTTGAATTTATAGTGTGCTACACAAGACAACGGATGGGCATGTGGATACTATGTCATGCGATATATGCACATGCTTGTCAAATATGCCGCAATGGACATCGATTGTATTGCTCAGGTATTATATAGTCTCATTAGATAATATGATCGAAATATATCAATCTTATTTATAGCTCATTAATTATATATATACATCATTCTCTTTACAGGTGTTTAAAGCTGACCCCATTACAGGAAAGGACTTACCAAATGTTAATGCTCCCTATACAATGGGAGAATTAAATGAAGTAAGAGAAGAATGGGCAACAGCCATACAATTAGTGGGGGCTTTAAAATATAATTGGGATCCTGATAGCGAATAATGACTAAACAATGATACTTTGTAAATGAATTTCTGAATTATAATATATGTGTGAATGTTTCTACATGTCTGGATGTTTCTACATGTGTCTGAGTGAAAATGAATGAAAGTGTTGGTTGCTATATGAATGTTTCTACATGTGTGAATGTGAATGAATGGAACTACAAATTGCTAACATGTGTGAATGTTTATAAATGTGTGAAAATAAAATGGAACTGCAGGTTGTATTGCTAAATGCATGTGCTACTTTTTTATTGTTAATTTTGTAGGTTTGCGGCCTGTTGTCGGCTGATATCAATGGATGTCGTAAAACCTACAGTCCATAACTGAACTGAACATGTTTCTCATCCTGCGACCAGCCACATCAGGTCTGCAGACTGACAAAAAAAAAACCAATAGGCGTCGGTTATTTGTAAATAACCGACACATAATGATATAGTGTCGGTTTTTTACAAATAACCGGCGTCTATTTCGTGTGGCGCGAAGATATATGGCGTCGGTTATTTGTAAATAACCAACACTGATAGTGCCCAAGATGGCGCCCTTTCTATGGCGCGAAGGGTTTAGGCGTCGGTTTCTTACCTAATAGCCGACGCCTATAGTCCCATGATGACGCATTTTCGGTGGCGCACGAAGTGTTTGGGCGTCGGTTTTGGAACCGACGCCTAATGGGTGGACTTTTAGTGTCGCCCACATAGGTGTCGCTTAGAAACTGACACTAAAGGCTTTAAATAACCGACACTAAAGGTAGGTTCTGTAGTAGTGCTATTAAGTGTTCTCTTCATTTCAAGCATGTAATCTATATGTTTTTCTTCTATATACTCATTTAGAATGAGAGAAAAATAAGAACATTTTGATTTAAGTGTAGTTATATATTTTCTAAGAGAGATAGGGGAAGTGAAGACTACTAACATAGTAGGCTGGTAAAAGATTTGAATACATTATAGAGAAAGATGGCTAGTAATAATGTTGTAGTTACCTCTTCTTGATTCTCTCTTTCACTCCATTATATCTTTCCATATTCTTTCACCTTTGTTTATTTATCTAAACTAGATTTTATCTTCACTAACAATTAAATCTCTCAGTCAACGTATAATAGTTCACTTATAGTAATAAACTAAATTGTCATTTTAATTATATGCCTCTCATATTCTATTCATTTTCATTCGAGATCAACAAGCTACAAGTCTACAAATTTTAACATAATACATTACATGTTTCTTCCAGCGACAACAAGTTTCTACCACCACTATATTAGTGATTATATAATTGTGTGAAAATGTACATATAAATATGAAGTTCAAAATATATACAACTAAAAGTAAATGGTGATATTTTTCATGTATTAAAGACACATGTTTGCTAGCAATTGTACAAAGAGGGCCCATGTGTTCACTAACTTGTAAAAAAATGAAGTGCCTATTTCTCTATACTTTAAAGTCTATTTGAATATATAAATCTAGTAATTTGTTATGTGAGCAACAAGATATCATGTAATCAGAATAATATTCCACATATTTATATATACTTAAATTAATTGCGCTACAATTTTTATCGACTATTATTTTTCTTAGAACCATAACTGCACCACACCACTGCGGTTTTAAAATTTTGAAACCATATTCGCACCATAACTATTTGGTTCGGTTATGTGGTATAAAATGTGATGTGGTTATCCACGGATATAGTTTTTTCTCAACACCATTTCCATCCCTAGTTATCATAGGAAAATACAATGGTAAATCAATTATCAACTGTTTTTTAAATTTTCAAATCCCCTCATAGTAGAAAAATGTTATTTTATCCTGATGGGGATTGTTAAAGCCCATTTATGTTGAATTACATGCATTTTAGTATTTTTCATCTTCTATGCACATATTTTGATATGAAAAATGTTGGGTGTAACCACACTCATGCTTGGATCTATACTCTTACTTTGGGGAGGCACAATTGAGTTGAACGAAAAGTAAGCCGAGAGAGAAAATTAGGAGGGAAAAGCTGAAGAAAGAGAAATTTATTTTGCTTATTACTTTCAATTTGTAATGATTTTTTTGATGAAATAAAACCCATAAGATTCCGTAAAAATAATCATTCATGTCATTTTTTGGTATACTGCTCATTTTTAGGTCATTGTATTTTAAAATAAGCATCAAAATCAGTATTGCATTATGCTTGTTGATGACATTACTCATTTTTTGACAAACTAACAAAAAATAAGTATGAAATGTCATTCTTTTGGTATAATACTCTTTTTTCTTGTTTACTCACAAAATGATTACTATTCCCAAAGAACGACATGAATACTCATTTTTTGAGTTAATATGTTACTAAAAAGTATTATCCACAAAAATAGAATACAATACCCATCTTAATATTTATTTTAAAATATTATTACACCCAAAATGACTATTATACTAATATAACACCATGCAATACTCATTTTTGAGTTAGTATGTTACTCAAAAAATGAGTATTATTTCTAATATTCAATACTCATTTTTATATTTCCAACCTTATTTTGCTAATAAGCACGACAAAGTTAGTCTAAGGATTCTAATGACTTGTACTTCATCACAAACTTCATTATAGATTAAAATTTATAAATAAGACTAATTTCTCTCTCTTTATTTTTCTTTTATTTGGACTTTTCTTACCTCTTCTTTTTTGTTTCTCTTTTCTGCCATATGGTGTCTCCCAATTCCTAACAACTGTCCTCCATCTTGAGAAACAGATGTGTCCATGGTGACGAGGAAGAATTGTGGGTATCACTAATTCTTCTCGTATTCTATTTCTTCTAGTGTGCTGAAAAAAAGAGAAGGTCTGATGTGCATACCCCATGTATGCACATGCCCCAATGTGGCCTTATGGCGTAGCTGGATAAGAATATGGGATCCCCACCATGTGCCTTCATCGTTCACACACAACTTTTCTCGTTTCTATTGTGACTATATTATGGGACTCGCGAGAAGGGGTTACGCAGCCGTGACGCGCTGTAAAACTGCCCCTCCCAACGCAGGTCCCAATTTTGCTTTTAAAAAAAACTTTTTTTCTTTTGTATTTTTGGGAGATAATAAAAGAGGGGAGTCTGTTATTTTGTTTATAACTTTTACTCCGTAATGAATTTTTTGACGAAACAAAATCCACCAGATTCGTTATAAAAAATAGATTTGAACAAGACTAATATTGTCATATTTAAAATAAATATTAAATAATAAATAAGCCAAATATTAACATAATACGCTCAATATGGTGTTAATACGTCTAATATAGAAATAAACACAAAACATTATTTTGTATGCTAATCATCAACATGATTTATTTTTATGACAAATACACCTAATTATGTGATACATGCTCCTAAATGAATAACCATGTGCATAGTTGTAGTACAAATCTTAACATAATGCATCTAAGATTTGTAGAAAAGTGCCAAATTATGGTACGAATGTGCTCAATTATGGCGTGAATGCGCCTACATCTTAGAGTACGTGCATAAATAGCAAACTAGCACAATGTATGGCAAATGCGCCTACTTATCTGGAAAATGCGCCTACTTGTGTTGTAAATGTGCCTACTTATCTGGTAAATACACATACTTGTACTCATGAATGTACGACTTTTGATTGAATGTACTCACTTATGGTAAATGCGCCTACTTGTGTAGCAAATGCGCCTACTTGTGCGGAAAATATGGCTACTTATCTGGTAAATGTGCCTATTTGTATTGTCATACATGCACAAATTTTGATTGAATGCGTCCACTCATGTCAAATGTGCCTACTTGCATGACAAATGTGCCTATTTGTTTGGCAAATGCGCCTACTTGTATTGTCATGAATGCACAACTTTTGATTGAATGCGCCCACTTTTGATTGAATGCATCCAATTATGGTGCAAATGCGCCCAATTATGGTGTGAATGCGCCCAATTCTTAGAGTATGTACATAAATATCAAATTAACACAATGTATGGCAAATGTGCCTACTTATATGGCAAATGCACCTACTTGTCTGGCAAATGTGCCTACTTGTGTGGTAAATACACCTACTTATCTAGTAAATACGCATACATGTATTCATGAATGCACAAATTTTGATTGAATGCGCCCACTTATGATAAATGTGCCTACTTGTGTAGCAAATGCGCCTACTTGTGTGACAAATGTGCCTACTTATCTGGTAAATGTGACTATTTGTATTGTCATGAACGCACACATTTTGATTGAATGCGCCCACTTTTGGCTGATTGAATGCGCCCACTTTTAACTGATTGAATGCGCCCACTTTTGACTGATTGAATGCGCCCAATATTTGTAGTAAGACACCCACATTTTAAGAATTAAAACGTGTGTATTGCTCATATAAGTGCGAGCATTCAACTAAAAAGTGAACGAAATCCACTAAATATCGGGTTAAAAGTTATAAACAACTTTTAGTTTTTTATTATTCTCCTTTACTTTCCTCTTCACACTCATTAATAATGATAATACATAATTTTTTTTAAAAATATGAATATTAGTCTTGTTGGATTGTATTTTTTGTAACGAATCCAACAATATTTATTTGGTCAAAAAACTCATTACTTGTTAAAAGTTGTGCGCGAAATAATTTTTTTGTTGCCTTTTTCCTTTTCTCTCTCTTCCTTTCCCCACCTGCCACCTCATCCCAAAACTACCTACCCTCTCTCCAAAACCACCCACCTAGCCCAAAACCACCCCTTCACCCCGCGTAACCTAACCAACGCGTCAAGTTATGATTTTCGTTTCCATTGCATGTGAATAATGAGGGGAGAACAAGCCATGCACTTGAACTTACCCATCTTATCCTTTTAAGTATCTATTACAAGTACTTAGAACATGATAATATTCATCCACAAATTGCAAAACTAGCATAAAATCATCAAACATATAACTCACCAAAAATAAACATTTAACCACGTATTGTTGTCCATGTTCCTTACTCAAACAATTACTTATATGGTAACACTCCATTGGTGGTGGGGTGATTGAACTGTCTAATGATGATTTCTATATTTCCCACGCTTGAAATATTGTGGATATAAATTGACCCATTTTTTATGTGTGTGGGAAAAGACGACCACATTTTTTCATAACATATATTATAGACGCCATACTGAATTAGTACAAATCAAATGCTTGTGAGTTTCTAGTGTAGTTCCCAACAATAATGAGCATAACACCATAGTAGACATTGAAGTTCTTTACTCATAAGTCATCAAAGGCTTGATGTGGGGGAAGAGATCATACCACGATTACCATCTTGGCATCTATTAGTAAGAACATACATGTTGCCATATGAATTCAATATGTTAACCTTGCACTAGTAACGGGTCCAAGGACAATGTGAAGGAGCCCAAATGAAATATCTTATAATACTGCATTTTTTGTTTGGACTCTATACGTGGAATTTGAGTTTCCATATGATAAAATTATATGTATTTAGTCCAACTTGAAAATCTTACTCGTGCGTGTGTATTTTTCTTGAGCAAGGTTCAACATCATGCAAAATTCGATGAAATGGTGTAGTTTATCAAATCATGAACAAATTTCTTATATTATGTTGGTTGATGTCTAAAAGCTTCAAATTATATGCCACCGAACATATTGACTTCAAATAATAGTTTTTACGGAAATATCTGGTTCTCAGATGAATCATGATTTTGTGTCTAAATATTGCATTGATGATTCTAATCATTATACATATAAAATGACTTTTTCTTGTTGCAAAATTCACAACCATATATTCTGTTTTATATGTCCATGATTGGATATGCCCGTATATTTGGAAATTTATTATATACATACCACTAGCCGTAGCCATATAACTAAACGGAAATGGGTCCCTCACATGCTGCTTTGTCTAACACATGTTCATGTATTGCGGAAAGCACTTTTAGGGAGAAAAAAGATGGGTGATGTGGCGGGCCAATGATTGATGACATGTAGTGGGTAATGTGGGTTGATTGAAGTGATGTGTGGAGAGAGGATAGAGTGGAAAAATGAGAGATCAATTTATTTTACTTATAATTTGGAATGAACTTTTTGACAAAATTACTTTTTAACAATACTAATATCTACTTAATTTTGATAAAATAATATGAGGTATGAGAAGGGAAGTAACGAGAGGGGATTGAACACATAAGAGATGAGGGAAGTGAGGTGAGAAGTGAGGAGGAAAGTAAAGAGAGTATGGGAAAGAAGTGAGGAGACATGTGAGAGGTAAAAAGAGGAGAGAATGGAAGTAAGGAAAGTGGATCAAAAGGAGGAGATGTGAGAGAAGTGAGGAGAGAAGTAAATGGATGAGAGGAAAGAAGCGAGGAGAGAGGTGAGAAGTAAAAAGAGAGGAAGAGGGAAGTAAGAGGAGGGGAGTGAACAAATGAGAGATGAGGAAAGTGAGGAGGCAAGTAAGGGGGAAGATGATGGAAGTAAGGAGAGGGGAGTGAACGGAGGAGAGATGAGGAAAGTGAGGAGGGAAGTTAAGGGAGGAGAGGAAAAAAGTGGGGAGATACGTGAGAAGTAAAACATGAGAGGAGAAAAGTAAGGAGAGGAGAGTGAATGGAGGAGAGATGAATTGGTCACATTTCCAACATTAGTGGGCATGTTACTACAAGTAGTGGGCACATTAACTACTATTAGGAGCGTGAATACAAACATTGGGTGCATTTGATATCATGGATAGTTGTACAATTAATGAGCAAGTTTATCTTAAGAATTGGACGTATTACCAACACAATTGGGTACAATGACAACATAATCAGGCAGATTGACAACATAATTGGGCACATTGACAACACAATTGAGGTTTTACTACAAACATTGACGCAAAATGTTTAAGATTTGTGCTTATTTTCTATTATGTGTGTACCTTTGGATTTGGGCATTGTACCATTATAGTTGGTCGCTTTACAACAAATATTGGGCACATATGTTAATATTTGTGCTCATTCACTATTATGGACGTACCTTATGGATTAAATGCATTAACACCATAATTGTGTGCTTTAGCATAATAATTAGGCGAATGCTTTACATATCGAACGTATTATGTTGAATTTTTTGTGTTCATTTGTTATTATGTATATACACTATGATTTGGATGCATTATCACCATAATTGGGCGTAGTACCACCACATTTGGTCGCTCTACCACAAATATTGGGCACATTGTCTTAAGCTTTGTGCTCACTCGCTGTTATGCGCATACCCTAAGAATTAGGCCGTTAGCACCATAATTGGGTGCAATAGGACAATAATTAGGTACTACGCTATAAATATCACACACATAATGTTGAGGTATTCATGCTCATTTGTTATTACGTACATACACTAAAAATTATACAAATCACCACCATAATCGTTTTACTACAAATTCATTGTATTATTACGTCTTATATTACATTGACTCACTTTTAAATATATACACACCTAATATTTGTAGCAATACACCCAATAATAGTGCTAACTCACCCAGTTAGTTCTCAGTGTAACACTCTCGGTTCTCAATACAACACACACATTTTCTATATTACCTTTTCTATGTTGCACCTAATATCCCATAATATTACATTACTTCTCTCCTCTCCTTAGAGAGAGAAGAGAGAGAAGAGAGGAGGGAGAGAGGGTGGCATGTATGTGTTTGTGTATGTGAGAGAAAGAACAAGAGAGAACAGTGGCATGTAAGTGTGGGTGTGCGTGAGAGAGAGAAGGAGAAAGAGGGGGTGGCAGGTGGAGCGGTAAATGTGTGAGAGTGAGAGAGTGAGGGAGAGAGAGAGGAATAGAGACGTGGGTGAGAGGGCAGGTAGTAGGAGGACAGGCAGCAGACTTACGGGGGCATGTCCAGCTGATAGGTGGTTTAAACGCCGCGAGATGCATATCCCGTCCCACGCGTGACCAAAATTAAAACCATAACTAAATGGGTATGGGGATTTTAGAAAAAGAAACTAAATGGGTATGGGTATAATTACACGTTTCAACCCTACTCGTTGGAGAGAGCAGGTTGGAAGAAAAACTGTAGCGAGACCTCGTACATCTATCGGATGTTTGGAAATTAGAGAAGAAACTCCCCACCAGCTACATTTCACCGGCAGGGGGGGAGCTGAGGACGAGGACTTTGGAATAGAAAAGCTATCAAAGGGAAGCTAAGGACGACGACGTCCGCTACTCAGACGATCTCGGTGTCTTCCTGCTCGGAGCGACGCGGTGGCTTCCTGCTTGTCATCGCTTGCTGGATCAAGAGCGGACGACTTCCGGAATCATTACGGGCTCTCTGCTCCATAGGCTTACGGAAGTCCGACAGGACCGCCACCCTTGCAACTACTCAGCGGAGAAGCGAACGGACATGACGCGGCGGGGAATTCCACCGGTGCGTGGATCCCTCACCGCAGATTCCCACGGCATCGAAATCCCGCAGTGAGAACTCGCGGTCCCTGGTCGCTCGTGAACGCTTCGTATCACGTGAAAACGTGCCAATCACTCAGCCAAACAGTTCTCCGGGGCTGCGACCGCCGTCGATCAAGTGGTACTGCCGGCGATCGCTTTACTCATGGAGGCGCATCACGCTTCACTGGGGCGCAGAACGGTATTTCGCTCCACTCTCGTTCTCTTTTGCCTCTTCACATCTCCCTGTAATTTGCTTTCCTCTTTTTTTTTTCCTCACTTGATTCGTCCTTAGCTGGAAGAGATCCGTCAGAAGCGCGCAGCTGAAAGGTTGCACAAGCCGGCCTCTGGTTCTGACCTGGAAGGTGGGGCAAGCATGCAGGGTAGGAATATACATACTTCTGTTATACCTTTGCGCCGTACTTTTTCTCCTGATTTTGATATCTGTTGTCGTGGGCTTGTCTGAAGCTTTTCTTATTGACAGGTGTGACGAAAGAGGTGAGTTCTCAAAGTTTTTGATGACCAAATTTACTTCTTAGGAAGCGTAATACAGGGGGACTATTGGTTTACACGTTTGTTGCACTGGCTGCTATTTTTCTTCTTTTATATGGCAGAACTGTCATGCAATGTGGCACTTCAATGTTGTGTTTTTAGATCATTTACTCTACATAAAATATAATATATATCTATACTCCTTCGTGAAAATGAAGCCTCTTATTATGAACTTCTTCGTCATATCCATTGAATGCTGCTTCACAGAAAAATTCTTCCGTACTATTGTCTCGTCTACAAGAGCTGGAGAATAAAAATGTGCAGTTGGAAGATGAAAACAGGAAACTGCTGCTGATGGTATGTTTTTAAGTACTAACATGTTGCTGGGAGGTGCTGCCCATTGATAGTTTGAATCTCACATGGTAGCGTCTCATGTTATATTCATATCAATACTTCTTTTGCAGCTGGAGGAAAAGGATGTTGAAAAGGATACATCGCTGAGACGCCTTAATGACATGGTAAAACTGCTATCCTCATTCACAAAAAGCCAGTTTAAATTAAATAACTGAAAAACTTCCTGTTTCTTTCATTCTGATGAATTACGTGACACACCAGGAAGATAACATTCTGCCTTCACTGAAGAAATCATTGAAAGAAGCAACAATGGAGAGGGATGCTGCAGTTGTTGCTCGGGTTCTCCTCTCATCATCAAACTGTAGCTACTTATTATATTTATGTTTGTCGCCTTGTTGTCTTAACTTGCTGAAATATAATAGGAAGACCTTTTAGCTCAACTTCGAACTGTTCGAAGGCGTCTCAAGGATGCCGAAGAGGAACAATACCGGGTGCATTTACTTTCTCAACAATTGCCTGGTATCTTTTTTTTTGGAATTCAAACAGACAATCAATATGCCGTTCTATGTCACAGGCCGAAGAAGATGCTGCAGCCTTGAGAGCAGAATTGAATACTCTGCAGCAGCAAGAAGCAAGATATCCATTCGATGATGCCTCATCGATTGGCAAATCAGCAGAATACACTGAGACCCTTGAAAAGGAAATATCAGAACTGAAATCTGAATTACAGGCATGCACTTTTCTCTGCTGTGTTCTAGACAATGTAGTTGGCGTCATATTTTTTGTTGTGCACTTTAAAGTTTATAGTGGATCCATGTAGAAAGAATTGGCGGCGAAGCAGCAGTGCTTGCAGCATGTTTATCAGGAGCAATCACGAGTCACATCCTTAGTTGCTGAAAAACAGGAGTTGGAGAGAAGGGTGGCAGATTTCACTAAAAAGGCTTTAGGTACTGTGCTGATTGTGGAAATTTTATGCTTTTTGTTAGATTTCTTCCTCTTCTTTGTCTTTTACTGTGGCTTTTTTGGGACCGTGGTCCATGTAAATGCCATGTCTTTTCTATTTAGTCTGTGGAAGCCCCTTTCTTTTACTCTCTATATGATATTGGAGCAGGAGACACATGAATCTGGGATTCCATTACCTGTCGCCTCTCTTCCCCACTGTTTCGATCATAATCACAAATGTGGAAATTAAGATTCATTTTACCGAGCTGAAAAATCTGTATGCGGTAATTATGTGAGAAATTTAGGTAAAAGACAGTAAATGTACGATGGAAAGAAATTGATGTTTAATGCCAAAATTATAAAGGAGGACACTTGGAACTCAGATTCTGATGTCAACACAATGTTGCATAATATGAGCCCCTGTGTAGCTAGAATCGCCAAAGAGGTTTGGGGGGGAGTCCAAAGGGTGTGTGCCTCTATAGAAAGAGACTTGGTGGTGTAGTGATGAAGTACAAAAAGCTATTAAACTCAAAGCAGTGATTTATAGGAGCTTGACCAAATCTCGAGATGATACAACTATCTAGATATACATGCCATCAAAGAAAGAAGCTATGATAGCAGTTCAAGAGGTCAGATCTAAATACTTTGAAATGATGCTTAAGGAGTTGGACTCTAGAGGAGTATATATATATATATATATATATATATATATATATATATATATATATATATATATATATATATAATGGCTCATATAAGCGAAAGGAAAAGTAGATACTTAAGTCAAGTAAAATGCATCAATAATGAAGAGGGTATCATGTTGGTAAAGTATGATGATATTAAGAACCAATGAAAAAACTACTTTCAAATGGGGATACTATGAATGATGTGAAAGACTCATGTGACATGAATACAGGAGATATCACTTACACTTTGGGTTTCACTATTCGAGGTCAAGAATGCTTTTAAAAAAGATGAAATGGGAAACACAAACATGCCATAACGTATTCTTGTTGATGTGAAAAATATGGGGGATGAAGGATCTATTTGGTTAAGGACTTTCTTCGAGAATATGCCAAATGGATGGAGAAACAATACGATAGTCTCCTTCTACAAGAACAAAAGGATATGTTTAAAGTTGCACAAACTACAGAGGAATGAAGTTGATGAGGCACAGTATGAAGCTTGGTTATCAAGGCGGGAGCCTAGTCACCCCACACGTCCCTCAAACCTAGGCGCCTAGGGGTCATAGGTGTGTTGGTCAAACTCTGCGGGGTGGGCGAACTAGGCGGGGACCTAGGCGCTCCTGTTGCAACTGTTGCAATCAGTTCAGTCCTTATTCTGCTGTTTGTTTAGTTTTTTTGTACTTTCTCCTCTGTCTCCTATTCTTACTTCTTTTCTTTTCTTTTTGTGACAATTTCTCCTGCATTCTTGTTCCTACTACTGTTGTGTCTTAATTTTCTTTGACCTCCGCTTATGTCCCATCCTGCTGTTATGTCCATGTTTCTTATTTCAGAGGCTAAAATCTAGACATGCCTTATAACTCCTGCTCCCACATCTACTATAGTAGTACTATCTCTATTTGCATATATTCTTCTTCTTTTGACTTCTTCTTGCTCCTACATCTCCAACAACTACTGCTATTTGCACGTCCGCATTAAATATCCTGATCTCTTCTTCCTCTCGCTAAGTCTCCTTCTACACCTCGGGGGCTGTTATTTTTAATTTTGTTTTTCTAACTTCGTCTTCCTACTTCACGTCCCCTCTCTCCTGCTAGTGTTTTTACTTTTTTGACTTATTGCACGTCGTTTGCATTTTCCTGTTTTTTTTCTCCAATTTCTAATTATCTTCCTCCTACCGTTGTTTCTTTTTCTTCCTCTTAATTCTCCTCTTGATTGTTCCAACAGTTGTCAATGCAAGTCAGGCATATAACACAATTCAATGAACGTATAGTTACAAAGTCGCATGTAGTATCATATGTATAAATATACAAATATGTAACTGAAAAAGTAAAAAAGATAAAAAACGGTCCAGAAAAGTCTAGTCATGCCTAGTCGCCATGGCAAGTATGGTATGAAGCTTTCCGAGGAGATTCTTGTTGATAATCTTGTTTTGGTATTTTGTGGAGGGGTCTATGGTCCCATATCACAATTATGATGTAGGATTTGTTGCTATATAAACCCCCACTTCTTGTGTCTTAACGGGTTATTGAGCCAAAGTTGAGATCTATTACAAAAAAAATTAGACACTAGTTTGTTCTGATGACTGAAAGGCCCACAACTAATTTTCAGATAAGAAGGCTTGTGGAGAAGCATAAAGAAAACAAAAGAGTTCTTCATATGGTTTTATTGATTTAGAAAAAACTTATGATAGAGTATCCATAGAAGTGCTGTGGTGGGTATTAAAAAGGGTGTGCTAGTCCAATACAATGACATGATTAAAGACATTTAAGATAGTTCAACTGTGTGTTGGGGTTCCTAGAAGATAGACACCAAGGTTTTCTATCGCAATTGGGTACATCAAGGATCGGCATTGAGCCCATATCTATTTGTTTTTGTTAAGGATGAGTTGACAAAGAATGTTCAAGACGATATTCCTAATTGCATGTTATTTGCTGGTGATATTGTGCAGATTGATTGAACTAAAGAAACATTAAATGGTAACGGTAAGCTGTGGAGAAATGCGTTGGCTTCTAATGGATTTAAGATCAATGGAAGCAAAATAGAGTATATGCATTGTAATTTCAGTCAATCCAGAATTGTGAATGGTGCGCAAAGTTGGATGGAATGGATGTACCATAATGTGATAAGTTTTGTTACTTGGGTTCTACTATTCAAATGGATGGCAATGTTCAATATGATGTTTGTTACATGATCACTATAGGAGGGCTAAAATGAAGGAGTGCAACTGGAGTAGCGTGTAGCAGGAAGTTCCCTCCCAGTCTCGGATTGAAAACTAAGTTTTATAGAAGAACTATACTCCAACCATGCTATATTGGAGAAATGTTGGGGCGTGAAGAAACAAGGTCTCAACAAGATGAATGTGGCCGCAATGTGTATGCTGAGATGGATGTTTGGGAGGAGAAGGAAAGATCGCTCGAGAAATGACTATATAAGGAACAAAGTGGGGATGGTGTGTATTTAAGACAAGTTGCGTGAGGGTCACCTAAGATGTTATGAGATGTGCAATTAATACCAAGAAAGGCGCCTTTTGAGGCAATGCCACTCAAGCACATTTAAAGGAAGAAGAAATATGCCTAATTAACTTGAAAGAGCTTATGAGTAGAGATTACAAATCATTACATCTTGATTAGAATGACTTATAATAGAGTTGATTAGAAAAGAAGGATCCACGTAGCCGACCCCAACATGGTTGGAAATGATGCTTAGATGCTGATGATTCTCTGATATCCCGCACCAAATAAAGTGTCATTTAGATTTCAGAAATTGTGTTCGCCTTCATAGGCATTTATGACTAATATTAGTTAAATGTGGGATTAGACTGCAAGGCTTAACAAATCCCCAAAAGCATAACATAAAAGAAACAAGAAAATAGTATATTTCAGGGAGAGGGTGATCAGTGATGCATGTCCAGTCCCACTTCTGGATTGAAAAGCCTACAAGCACATCCTTGTCGCTTGATTATTATTTTCATGTGTTGGGATTTTTTTGTTTCAGTTTTAGAACATAAGCATAATGTTCAAGACTTATTTGTAAGTTCTATGTTTTGTTAGTTTGATTGACTCTATTAAATTCTTACTTAGGTATCTAGTCACAAATGTTGCAACAACTTGGGTTTCAACTTTCTATTATAAATATCAACCTCGGGGTATGTATCCTGGCATACTAGTTTGATTATTAATTTAAGTTTTAGAGAATTGGTTCTCCATTAAAGGGAGAAGCCCTTCTCTTCCGTGACCTTAGGTGTGAGTGACGTAGGACAGGCCCCACCTTTACGCATTTATGAGCGTAGGCGTCATCGTGTCATTAGTTAGGCTTTATTGGCATGTTTTATTTTATTATGTCTTTTTTCTTCTTATGGGTTTTTGTAAAGTCATGTGGTTTTAGTCCCACATTGGCTATCGTGTGTTTAGTCTTTCTTTTAGAAGCCTATATAAAGGCTCTATGGGCATCCATGTAGAGACACAGTTTAGGAATGAGAATTATCATTTTAGTCATTGCCTAGTTTATTTTTAAATAGCCGTAGTTTTACATTAGTGAGGGGTTGTTTGTTTGCCTATTTTGTCTGCTTGAATGGTTGAGTTACCCATCTGTTGATATGCCATCTTACTTGTTGCTATCAATTGATTTTTGTAGTCTTTTTTCCCTTCCCGGCCACGATCACCTATCGAGTTTGACTGCCTTAAAGTCACATTGGTCAAGCCTAATGGTCGGAACTGTACATATAAAATAATTCCTTTGTTATTTATATCTATATCACATCTCAAGGAAGAATACCTGCTTGATTGATGTTCCCCATTGGAGCTTGGAAGGCAGCAAAAGACAAAGAGGGTAAGGCAAAGAAAGAGTACATAGCTCATGGACCACTGTGGACTCATGTGCTATGTTATGAGCTCTTGATTTCATTAAGTAGTGGATTGTTGTATTTTGCTCGCTGCTAAAGAGATATGGATTGCTGGCCCAATCCATGCCAACAAGAACTCCTTTATAATCTTAGAGATTCAAAGGAGCTACTTGCACTGGAATGAGAACCACTTTTCCAAATGCCCTATTTGATTTGGTGATTTAACTAAACCAACCTAAAGATTCCATTTTATTGGCTCTTTCACTTGAGGCTTGCTCTAGGATTTCCATACAGATTCTATTTAGTGTCTCTTCACCAGAATTGTATATTTGTCAACATATTTGAAGCATTACCAAGAAAGTGAACTGAATAACATAACACATATGACCGAATAGAGCAAATTATAGTACAATTTGGTCATCAACATCTGCTCTCAATGAGGGCATGGGTCCCTGTTTATAGGGTATGAGTCGTATGACTCTTTAATTCATTTTTATCTTCCTTTTCCTGAGATCTCCTACAAATACTAGAAATCTGGATTTCTTAGGATTGCTTTTGTTTTTCTACCTACTTAGAAATCTAGTGACCCTTTACCAGATGTGTATGAGTTTTGATATTTTTTTATGAAGATTGAGAGGAACTGGATAACATAATACCTATGACCTAATGTAATCAATTCGAATTCACTTCGATCATCAAAGCTCTCCCTCAATGAGGGGTAAAATCTCTTATTTATCTGGTAGGATTTTTAGATTGATTTAGCTGTTATTTTTGTGAGATCTCCCTATCTAGCTAGAAATTTTTGTTCACATTGTACTACTTAGTGGAATGTTGTCACTTTACACTTATGAAAAGGCGATATGCATCATATAACATATTGTAACATGTACCAGCTTCAACCTTTAATTCTATCTCACCTAATGCAATAATCCTAACAATCTTCTTTTGTAGAAGCTCCATTAGAGGATGTAGTTGCTTACAAAGGGAAATAGGAAGAGGATGTTTTTGGATAACCTATCTATATCATAATTGGGGAGGGGACATGAAATGGATGTAATGTAAAAACCAGTCTTCTGCGGGCATTTATCTTTGGTTCTGATGCAACCATTGCACAAGGTGGTTTTGGTCTCCGAATGGCAACATCACACTGTGTTATCACAAATTCTAGATCCACCTCTCATTTTATTTGTTATATATTTTTATTTAACAGTTGAAAGATTCCTCCGCTTCCACTTATCATGCAACTGATGAGTCCACATGTATTTATATTAGAATATGAACAACCGCGACACTTAAAAGTTGGCAAAGCTAGGAAGCACGAACACCAACATGGGACACAACATGGTCCATGGACACGAGATATGGCGATGTTTAAATCCTTAGAATACAGACAAGGCACTGGACACCACATGCATACATATACTTATATGTTATACATATACATGTATATAACTGTAATCATATACATATATACACATACATTACATATGCATTTACATTTTACATATACAAGTGTGTAACATGAAATTGATAATAAGTAACATCCATCCGTCCAAATTTGTAGAGTAAGTCATAACATGAGAATGAAAACAAACTCTAAAGAAGGATAAAATCAAACCCAAAGTTCATTTATATGAAATCATGTAGTGCAAACAAAGTATAATGCATTATATAAAATTGCATGTCAAGTTCCTAGAATAGTCTTTATAAGAAGGATGGCTTATATCTACAACAATAATATAACATGGTGAAGTTGGCACAGTGGATCAGCTGACATGCCGCCAATGAAGCGACCCGATTCGATCTTGGAACCAACAACGATTTACCTCCCTGCCACTCATTCCAGGGTTTTAGTGGTCTAAGCGGCAGCATGGGTCACCCATCTTCTGTTACTCCTTTTTACAACAATAAAATGCGATAGACAAATATCAATGGATCATAGGAGAAAGAGGAAACAACACTCCTTTTTACAACAATATCATGGTGTGTTGGAGGAAGAGGGAGGAGACATAATATATATATTTCATTTGTATTGGGAATTGGTGTGTCCATGCCGTGTCAGTGTGACGCATCAGAGGCGTATCTATTGCACGCCCAATCTGATTCTTTGATGTTTCCATTTCCGATTCATGTTCAGAATGGCCACAACTTCCCCATGGAAGTGTTTGTGCTTCCTAGGAGCAATATGGTCACTTTAAGCACCTTACACGCCTTGCTGCATCATGTGGGTCCAAGTTTTGGGCTTGGCATGTGTCTTGCTTGCTTTCGTTTCTCTTTGGCCATATACCAAGTCAGTTTATCGACCTTATGGAACAGCCACTTCAGGTCACTCGTTGTTATGACGGCTGGCTAGGACCGCGTATGGAAACATACCTTTTCCCTAAATATTTTTTTGCACCTTTGTATTACTCTCGGTTTCACATTTTAAAAGACTTTGCATGCATTTTAGGCTTCTAATATACTCTTACACATGTTCCAAAGTGTAGGATTTTTTAGTTTAATGCAAAAATCTTATATATGTTACTATATTAAAATCCAAAAGTAATCTACAATAGTATTGTGACCAAGAGAAGATTTCCTTATAGGTTTATCAATGCTCGGTTTGACGAATTCAATCTTTTAGAGGATCGTCATAAGTTAAAATAATTAGTCTACATAGGTGTCGATGTCCCATGTTTAAACCCTAAAACCTACAAACCCTAAAACCTAATGTGCTCACTTGAATCGATTGAATACCTCAAAGTCTAGCAAGAAGCAAATTAAAATCCATCAAACAGAAGCTCTTCAAGCATGCAAAGCTAAAGAATTATTAGCTAGACAAAAGGAAGAACTTTCTAGTTCAAAATATGAGATAGCAACATGCAATTCTTCTATGCCTCACTATGCACGAGGAGACAAAAACTATATACAATGCTTGGATTCTGACCAAAACCAACGTATTAATCGTGTGGTGATAACAAACCACATTATGAAGTATTGTACAGATACCCCAAGTCCCAATTGGAGGTGCTCCTATTATATATATATATATATATATATATCCAACCTGAATTGATTAAATAGTAATGATTTGACGCATGCAATATAGAACTTGAGATGAAATAGAAAAAGGGCAATAACTGCTGTGTTATTAGGACAAAGCTATGAGACCTAACGACTTCAAAGCTAATTCCATAAACAAGTACCTAGGCTATTATGGATATGACATGATAACGACATCACATATCTTTTTGCTAGAGGGAGACTTCTTAAAGAATTAAATTGAACTGTGAAGAAGTGCATACGATTATGTTGTGTTGTTCTGTTGATATGTACACCCCTCTCCTATATATAGGAAAGGAGGCTATTACAAGGGAGCACAAAGGAAGCGGACTAACCTTAATGGGCCATGGGCAACATGCCCATGTAGACAATAGATTAATAACCCATTAACTAAATAGGCTATATCTAACTCAAAAAAAAGGCTATATTCTAACACTCCCCTCAAGCTGGAGCATGGGTGAACGCATGTCCATGCTTGGAGTTACATGACTCGATTGAACGACAAGAAATAAATGATAAATGAAAGATAGATGTCACTCCCCATACAAAAAATTATTACTCCCCCTTAAACAATGCTTCCTAACTGAAAAGATATGATGACGCCTCTTTGAGATGTGTTCTGCAGGTTGGAGAAGCTCGAGCTTTGAAGAAGGTCTTTCTCTTGAAGTGCATATGGAGTGAAGAAAATGTGAAACAAACAATCATAAATACCACGACTACGCCGCCTTCATTGGAGAGGAATGTGGAGTGGAATAAGCGCATTCAACACATTACACGTACATAACACGGTACGAACGTGGAGGCACAGTGTCGATGTAGCAATGGAGATGTCTCTGAATTGTCTGAGAAGTGTAGCCAAATGGAATTAGCACAGAAGACCACCGACGTGCATAACGTGGCACGAACACGCTGGGCGAGGTGCGTAGGTGTTGTCTCAACACATAGAGGTAGCAGATGTAACTCGGAGAAGATGTGATGAAGTAGCTCGGTGAAGATCACTCTGGATGAATCCTTGCATATACAAAATTGGCACAAGCTTGAAGTTGACGAGCTTTAGAGATGAAGAAGCAACCATCTGGAACACCATTAACGCAACATGGATGATCAACTGGAACGTCATCGACACCAAAGGGACTAGAGGCCGGAATATGCACAACAAGCTCTTGTCCTGACGTACATAATGCGATACGAACGCGGGAGTAGTGGTGTCAATGCTACAACTGTAAGATCCTTTATGCTGTCTGAGAAGTAATGTGATGCTAAGTGGGAATGACGTGCCACAAAGACATCTGTAAACCAGATATGCTGAACGAATCATGAAGCTCCATGAAGATAGCCTGGAATCTCATCTCATCTCATATCATGTCTCTCTCCTCTCTCTCTCCTCATATCCTCTCTTGCATGCTCTCTTCATACCCTCCTCTCTCGCATGCTCTTCATACCCTCCTCTCTCTCTCTCTCCTCTATTCCCCCCCACACCAAATACGACGAGAGTGAGTAGATGGTGTGGAAAAAAGGAAATATGACCCCCCGCACGTGGAAAGACGCACACATGATGGATGGAAGGGTGGGAAAGGGAAAGGGTAAAACGAGAGGTGAAGTATGTAGAGAAGAACAAAAGGACTACCAGAATGGAAACCTTGGCAGGAGGCGATACACTATCGGAATTTTGCTTGGTAGGGGAGAAAGTGGCACTGTCGGAATGGTTTCTCGGCATGAAAACCGATAACCAGAATCAATATGCAAAAATAACCCGATTAAGATCATGATAGAGAAAATAAATGGATCTTTTGCTTGGTCAAAAAATAATAGTAGGATCCGATTATCATAAGTATTGGAGGAGAGATAGATCTTTGGAGGACGTCAAACTAGAATTGGAAGTGTGATGACTGCTCTTGACACACCGTGTCTATGATTGGACACGCCGTGTAACTTGTCAGGGGTGAGATGCAGACTCATGATAACACGCCGTGTACAAGGAATGAGGTTTCGGCGAAATTTCTTTCGATTTCGATGGGATCTAGTACCGAAACGTGCGACTGTGTCGATTTCGACGATTTCAATGAGTTTTGCCAAATTTCGATGAAAATTTCGATAATTGCAATCCTTATTTTTTGAAGAGGGGCAAAGGGGGATTGGAGTTATTTCACCATTTAGTACTTATACATAGTATACTTATAGTATATCATAATTGCATTGCATTTCCCTAATATTTGCTATTCAAATTTTTAAATAATTATGCAATGTATGTTTTTTTAGTTTCTGGAATGTGGACGACATGTATCCTAGTGGTGGTTTATTAGACAATGAAGGTGTTAGGAAGCCAACCACACCAACAAATAATGATTTAGCTTGGAAACATTGCACTAGTGTTCTTGGGACCAATGAAATGATTGACTATTGAGTCAATATCAACAACAAACTATCAATCAAGTGAAATGTGTGGGGATGTCCTACATATCCAATATTTGATATTATAACACAAATAAGTACATGCATGTATATAACTCATTCTTGCAAAATTGCATAACTTAATTCCTACATTTACTCATCGAAACCCTTCATCGAAATCCTCAAGAAACTGGACAGTTCCCTTACCTCCCACATGAAGGACCACCCCCAACCAACCCTCACATTAAATTTTATTGCATAAAACGATGCATTTAGGTGTAGAGATCATGCCTGTAAAATTCCATAAATTGATTCATTCATTTTGGTGTCGAAACGGGCACGGTTGTATCTATCGAAATTTTTGTCAAAATTTCAAAAAAATTCAGTTTCCATGCTGTCGAAACGACATCGAAATCCAATACCTCGTTCCTTGGCCGTGTAGTATAGCTGACACGCTGTGTAGTTTTGATGGTTGATGATGACAGGCTCCCAACAACACGTCGTGTGGGAATGAGACACGCTGTGTTGGATGTCAGAGGCGAGGATTTGGTGTGCGGGGGGGGGAATAGAGGGGAGAGAGAGGAGGGTATGAAGAGAACATGCAAGAGAGGATATGAGTAGAGAGAGAGGAGAGAGACATGATATGAGATGAGATGATATTGCAGGCTATCTTCATGGAGCTTCTTGACGAATGGATCTCGAGGAAGGTGACGACGACAAATAAATCTGGACGGGAAATAGCGCCGTCTAGAGACTCGGTCTGGATAGGGTATCGGGAAGGATGGCGCCGACGCATAGATAAAAATCTATGTGAAAGGGGAAGAGGATGCGAACATGGTGGCCTGGATGTGCCTAGCAGACGCTCCCCCGGTTGCTCTCTCTATGAGAGGAAGGGGCGGCGGCTGCTAGGCTTGGATCGGGCGCCGGAGAGAAAGAGGGAAGGAGGATAGGGTTGTCTCCTTAGGGCTACTGCTCTGATACCATGTGAAGAAGTGTATACGATTATGTTGTGTTGTTCTATTGATATGTACACCCCTGTCCTATATACAGGAAAGGAGGTTATTTCAAGGAAACACAAAGGAAGCAGACTAACCCTAATGGGCCATGGGAAATAGGCCTATGTAGACAATAGACTAATAACCTATTAACTAAATAGGCTACATTCTAACATGAACTTTTTTAAACTTTAATTCAAGAACAAATTATCTACAATGATTTAAAATTTCAAAGCAATTTCCGCAAAAAGTCATCACGAAGATCATGTCCAATAGACTTGCAACTAATTCTGAGTGTTCTTATTAGTGATGATAAACTTTTGTCAAAAGTCGCAAATATCCAAGGATACTGAGTAATTTGAGCAGGGACGAGCTCCTCATACGTACTTTACAATTTATCTATCTAAAGCTTGTGATTCAATAAAAGGCCTTATATTGAATTAATTCTGAAGTACCATGTGATGGTTGCAGTGAACATTAGAAATTATTTCTCTTGTGTAGTTTCAAACTCTAATTGACGTGTGTCCCTCTACTTCTATTCAAACAATGATTACTATAAGCGATATCCGATAGCTAAACTTGTTAGTTCATTGTTCAATTGTGTTGCGAATGCAAGCACATTATGAAAAGGGGATCCAAGAGGATAACTAATTATCAAAGTATCAACTCATATTCAATTTCCAGGGACAAGCACAAAACCCTAGACTTGAGGCGTACATAAATTACCAAAAAAATATAAAATCATCATCATCATCATCATCATAGCCTTAGTCCCAACTATGTTGGGGTCGGCTACATGGATCCTTCGTTTCCATTCAGCTTTATCATGGGTCATATTCTGGTTAAGATGTAGAGATTCAAAATCTCTCTTTATAAGATCTTCCCATGTTAATTTAGGCCTTCCTCTTCTTCTATTAATTGTGTTAGCCTCGATAGCATTACTTCGTATAGGCACATTAATCAGTTTGCGTTGCACATGCCCATACCATCTGAGACGGGCCTCACACAACTTGTCCTCAATGCTTGCCACCCCCACTTTATTCCTGATATAGTCATTTCTCAAGCGATCTTTTCTTGTCTTCCCATACATCCATCTCAGCATACACATTTCAGCGACATTCATCTTGTTGAGACCTTGTTTCTTCAACGCCCAACATTCACTCCCATAGAGCATGGCTGGCCGTATAGCAGTTCTATAAAACTTACTTTTTAGTCTGAGAGGGATCTTCCGATCACATAAAACTCCAGTTGCACTCCATTTCAACCATCCTGCAGGAATCCTGTGAGAAACGTCATTTTGAACATCCCCATCTATTTGAATAATAAAACCCAAGTAACAAAATTTCTCACATTTTTGTATATCTACTCCGTCCAACTTGGCTCTACCATACACACTGCGAGATTGGCTGAAATTGCAATGCATATACTCAGTTTTGCTCCTACTAATTGTATCCATTTGATTCTAATGCCTTTATCCAAAGTTCAACTTTATCATTCAATCCATCTTTAGTTTTGTCAATCATTACCATGGTACTAAACATCCTCGACATCTGGCGATATATCCTCGATGTTACATATGTCTACGCCTATCGACGTTGAAACCTAGTAAACTTCCTCGACATCAATGTTGCCTACTTGTTGACATGTGTCAATGAGTTCAGCCTACTTGGTGATGAAATTGACTTAGCTAGCTCAAAGCCTCCCATCTTTTCGATGATCTTTGTAGTTATTATTGTTGCACACATAGTGAAGGCATAAAGAACTTGTAGGAAACCATTCTTCACATTGAGATGTCTATTTCTTTGGTTTCTAACTAGAGAGTAGAGAGTAATGTTAAGTTTATTCCTCTATTAGATTTCCACAAGTTTTGCAAAATTTGGTGTATACCTAATAAAATTTCACCTCTGTTACTTTTCCCCCTCTTGACAAATTGATGTATTTGAAAATAAGCTGATGTTTTTTAATTCTAGAATGTGATCCAATTGGGATTTCTGTACATACAAAACACATATATAGAACAAATCTAAGTTCTAAACATTTAGTATAGAAGATTATAGACGGAGTATGTGTTTACTAAAAATTTGATGTTTTATGCCGAATTCCTTCTCAATCTCATTACTTTTTAGCTTATTTTACGTCGAAGTGTTAGTCCAAGACTTCCTCAAAGTTTCCTTACATGTTCCACAAACTTCCACTTTCTTGCCTGTTGAAGTTGACACTAAGATGTCTTTTACATTTGCACGTGTCTGTGTTTTTCTTTATATGTAAACATGTATGAATGACTATATACAGACATATATTTAGTTTTTAAGATAGATTTGATGAAATCTATCAAATTTCATCATGAAATCACTCTTTGAGCTTAATTTTTGTCAAAGATGTGTCAAAGTTTGGTTGTAAAAATCCTCCTCGATGTTTCCACAAACTTCCACTTCCACACCTGTCAAAGTCAACTCGAAGTCGAAGTCATGTTCCATGATCAATACAATATCATCAAGAAATAACATACACCAAGGAATATCATCCCGAACATTCTTTGTCAACTCATCCATACAAAAACGAACAAATATGGGCTGAGTGTGGATCCTTGGTGTCCCCAACTGTGATAGGAAAAGTTGGTGTCTCTCCTCCAGGAGTCTTCACACTTGCAGTAGAGTTATCATACATGTCTTTAATCAAGTCAATGTATTGGATTGGCACACCCTTTTGCTTTAAAACCATCCACAACACTTCCCTGGGTACTCGATCATAAGCCTTTTCCAAATCAATAAAAATCATATGAAGATCTCTTTTGCTTTCTCTATACTTCTCCATAAGCCTCCTTATCAGAAAAATAACATATGTTGTTGATCTGCCAGACATGAAACCAAATTGGTTGTTTGATATTTGCGTTATACATCGTAGCCTCTGCTCAATAATCCTCTCCCAAAGCTTCATTGTGTGACTCATCAACTTGATACCTCTGTAGTTTGTGCAGCTATGGACATCACATTTGTTCTTGCAGATGGGGACTACAGTACTATTTCTCTACTCATCCGACATCTTCTTGGTCTTCATGATCTTGTTGAAGAAGTTTGTTAACCACATGACTCCATCTCCCATACTCTTCCACACATCAATGGGAATATCGTCTGGTCCTCACGCCTTTCTCATTTCCCTCTTTTTCAAAGCATTCTTGACCTCAAATAGTGAAACTCGTCATGTGTAAATGATATCTCTTGTATTCATGTCACACGAGTCTCTAACATTATTGACAGTATCTCCATTGAAAAGCTTATGGAAGTAATTTCTCCATTGGTTCTTGATATCATCCTCCTTCATCAACACCCTACCATCTTCATTCTTGATGTATTTTACTTGACTCAAGTGGAGGATCTTGATTTTCAGTATTCACAGTGTCAGTAATGTCAACCACACAGTCAGAAATAACAGGCAAAGGAGAGGCAAGAATGTCTGTCTGCAAACTGTCTCCTGCTGAAGAATAATATGGTGTATCTTCAAAAAAGACAACATCACTACTAGTAAACCATTTCCTCGTACTGGGATTATAACACCTGTAACCCTTTTGAGTTCTAGAATAGCCCAGAAAAATGCATTTAGCAGCTCGAGGAGACAACTGATCAGAAGTGGGTCCAAGAAATCTGACAAAGCAGGTACACCCAAAAATTCTAGGAGGCACAACAAACAAAGAAGGCTCAGGTTGCAGAACCTGTATAGGAATCTTATTTCCAATAACAGACGATGACATTCTATTAATAAAAAAACACGCAGTCAAAATAGCCTCAGGCCAATAGGAGCGGGGCACATGAGAATGCATCATGATAGTCCTGGCAACTTCTAATAAGTGTCTATTTTTCCTCTCAGCGACACCATTTTGTTGTGGGGTATAGGCACATGAAGTCTGGTGTAGCGTACCAACATATTTACAGAAAGCCGCCACTTCTTGCTTAACAAATTCTAAAGCATTATCGGTGCGGAAAACTTTAACAAGCAAACCAAACTGCGTTTTTATTTCAGCAAAAAAGTACTTGATAGTAGACAACACTTCGGACCTACTTTTTAATAGAAACAACCAAGCAGTCCTAGAAAAGTCATCAATAAATAGAATGAAATACTTGTAACTAGACAAATTCGGTACATGGCATGGGCCCCATACATCAGAATGAACTAAATCAAAAATGTTTTTACTGCTCACAGTACTACGTCTAGGATACACAGTACGAGTTTGTTTTCCCAGCTGACAAGATTCACACTGAAAATTACAACTGCCAATATCAGAAACTAAATGACGCAGCTTCTCTGACGATGGATGTCCCAGCCTGTAGTGCCACTGCAGTGCAGAAACCGAAGCCGATAAAGCAGATACCACAGCAGCTTTCTCTGATCTCGGTAACTGGTCCAAGTAATATAATCCATCAACACCTTCATACCCCCCACCAATCTTCGTCCTCGTGCGAAGGTCTTGAAAAACGCATGAACTAGGAACAAATGTCAGGCTACATTGTAAACTTCGTAAAATTTTGCTGACTGATAATAAGTTAAGAGGAAATCTAGGCACATATAAGGCAGACTTGAGCCAAAACTGAGAAATAATGTCGCCTACTCCAAAAACCGAAGACTTTGAGCCATCAACAAGCATAACAGATGAGTTACGGGCAGGTTTAGATAGAGTTTTAAACAGAGATCTATTTCCAGATATATGTGTAGAGGCACCAAAATCTATCACCCATTTTGTATTACTAGAAGTAGAAGGTGAGGAGGAACTCAGGAATGCAGTATCATAACCAGATTATGCAGCATGTTGTCCACTAGTAGAAGCAGCAGACGAAGAGCCAGCACGCTCAAGAAGAAGGCGTTCCACCTCAGCACGGATGTAGTCTGCGGTCGCTCCCGCAGTCTCTGGCTCAGGCGTCTGAGTAACACCCTCAGAAGCAGTAGAAGATGAATCTGCAGCAGCATTAGCCGAAGCCGGTTTACCATACTTTTCCCATCACTTTTCTTCAATATGGTTAGACCGGCCACAAAAGGCACACACATGCTGTCCTTGCTGAGGACGCGCAGCAGCAGGAGGTGGGGCAACAGGAGAAGCTCCTCGTCCAGCAACAGGTCCACGTCCCCGTCCCGTACCCAGGGGAGGACGACCATCAGTGGAACGACCACGACCACGACCACGACCATGGCCACGCCCGGCCCAAGCAGCCAGGGCAGTAGAATCTCCAGTCTCAGTAGTATGAGGCGGTGTAGATGAAGAAAGGCGCTGGAGACGCTGGTAGGCACTCTGCAAAGTAGGGAGCGGATCACTTGCCAAGATCTGATCCACAACGCCAGTATAGGACTCTGGCAAGCCACTAAAAAACTGTATCATCTGTAGTTCCGCCTGCTGTTTCTGCATAGTCGCCAGATCAGTAGACAGCGGGTGGTAAGTCCCTAACTCACCCCACAGGCCGGTGAAGGTGGAGAAGTAGTCAGTGATGTCAGATCCCGTGAAGTGGAGTCGCCCCAGTTGCTTGGTGATGTCGAAGACCTTCTTGGGATTCTGACTGTGAGAGTAGGTACTGGTGAGCTGATCCCACATCTGCTTTGCCGTAGGTAGCTGAAGTATAGTGACACTGATCTTCTCAACGGTGCTGTTGAGAATCCATGTCATCACAGTCGAGTCGTCACAGACCCAATCATCAAAAGCTTTGACGTCCTTTGCATCCGCGTTCTTTGCAGGCTGAGGCGGACCAGTGCGAATCAGATGAGAGTACTTCTCTTGTGATTTGGCATATATCACAAAGGAGCACACCCAAAGCTGGTAATTGCGCCCGTCAAGGTTAACAATGGTAACTTGACGACGCGAGTCTCTCCAGAAGTCATCTCCAGAAGACGCCATGCGGACAGGCAGGAAGGCAGGCACAGGCAAGCAGGCACAGGCAGGAGACGGACTATGCCGCCAGGCAGGCAGAAGCAGGCACAAAATCACCAAGGACCTCTCACATACGAACTGCGCCGAAGCGTAGCAGGAAACCCGGAGGCTGAGGCCTACACGGGCAGGCAGGCACAAACGAACACGAACTGAAAGTTGTTCCTCAGACGAACAACTCTCCGATCTCCCCCTGAAGACGAAACTAGTCCAGATCTACAGGCGGCTCAGTGGTCCCGTAGAAGACGACCACCCGGCAGTGCACCTGCTGTGCGAACTACCAAAAATTGGTTATGTTGCTCAAGCACTAGCGGCAAACCGAGCCAGGAGGCTAGACGGAGCCACGAGCGGGAGAGGACCGGTGGCGCGAGGAGGGGGGGCGGCCCCTACGTGGACGGCGGCGGCGGCCAGCAGTGCTGTCGGCGGCCTGCGGCCGCGGGCGGGTGGGGGGGGGGGGCGGCGCCGGCGCCGGTGGAGAGGGAAGGAGAGAGAGAGAGAGAAAGAGAAGGGAGGGAGGGAGGGAGAGACGGCTAGGATTCGACCTACTCTGGTACCATGTGACAGAGTCAGGGTTTTCAGAAAGCTCAGGGTTGCACAATGTGTGCACCCTCATATATATAATACTGAAAGAATTACAGAGAGGTCCATATATAAAAGAGAAATAACAAAACAAATAACAGGCTATGTAAAACAGGAAATATATAATGTAACATATATATCTTTTTCCCCTTCTCTTGTGTCCAACTTATAAATATCATCAAAGTATCTAGACCTTGCCTCCTAAACAACCTTTTTTGCTTCTTTCTCTTGCTTGTATCTCTGGAACGTTGCATCATCTCGAGATTTAGGAAAGCTCCTATAGATCTCCATTTTTAGTTTAATAGCCTTCTGTACTTCAGCATTCCACCACCAAGTCTCTTTCTGTGAAGGCCCACAACCTTTGGACTCCCCTAAAACCTCTTTGGCAATTTTCATTATGCAGGAGCTCATGCTATGCCACATAGTGTCAACATCAGACTCCAAGTTCCAAGTTCCCTCCTTGATGAGTTTATCATGAAAAGTCATTTTCTTTTCTCCTTTAAGATTCCACTACTTGATCCTCCTATCTTGGTTTTTGTCATGCTTGCCTTTATTGATCTTTATGTTAATATCCAAAACCACCAACCTATGTTGGGTCGTGAGTTCTTCGTCAGGAATCACTTTACTGACCTTGCATACTTTGCGATCCACCCACCTCGTAAGGAGGTAATCAATTTGACTACAATTGTGTCCACTCTTGAAAGTAATCTTATCAAAATGATAATTAAAAATGCGTAGCTAAGTGCACATAACTAGATAAATTGCACTTAGGTATCTACATATAATTGTAACTCAAATTAAAGCTAACTGCGTTCATGTTGCATCGATCCCCTCGGTTTTCGAAAGACGAGTCCTTGCATTCATGTTGCATCGATCCCCTTGGTTTTCGAAAGACGAGTCCCTGCATTCATGTTGCATCGACCCCTTAGGGTTCGAAAGACAAAACACAGGTGAGTCAGGCACATGCCCTAAGAAGCCTCACCTAGTCGTGTCTGGAGGGATGTCGTTGAACACCTACACAACGTGCTAGTTACCAAGAGGAGTGTCCAGACATGTTGAAGGTGTAGGTGTTGTAGAATTCGTCATGACTGACACGTTTGTTGTACTGCCAAGGCCAATATGGGCCACCTTCAGAATAACAATGTCGTAGTACATAACATCATGATAGACCCTGTGATTCCACAAGTGGACCAAGCAATGATACATGACATGGCACATGGTGTTGTCAAACCAACACATACTGTTGTCGAACCAACACATGCGGTAAGGTCAAGGGGTGGCTCGGTGTGTAGGTTGAGTGCGTTCACCAATATCGTCAAGAGACTCAAGACTAAGTTGGTGCAACCACCATTAATAATGAGAGCACAGATGCGACTGTGACACTTGACGTTGGAGTAAAACAATGACGAGCAAAGCAAATTAGGATCAAACCCTCATCTGCTTGGAGTAGGGAGGTTTGCTCATGGTCATTGTAGTCATTGTTGTGTTCACTGGCAGGGAGAACATCCTCATACTCGACATCGCCCTCCTTGGTCCCTATAATAGTCGCCATGACGTGACTGGGACACTGAGGAATGGTGACCACAAACTTGGCATGTGAAGTGCAGGAGTGTTTTTGTAGCATGGATTGCTTGGATGACGATGCTAATGTCATGGTGGAGTTTGTGGAACCCTTTGGCGGCAACACAAAATACAACAAACTGGCGGTGCAGGTGTAGGGGAGGTCATCATGCAAGCTTGTTCTCAAGATGCATCGTGGCCTGCACTGTGTCCTAAAGCCTGCTGAAGATGGTTATTACCAACTTCATTGCGATCTTGTCAATGAACCCTCGACGAAAGATGGTCATCATGACCGCTTTATCGCTGTGGACGCTAAAACAATGGAAGAGCTCGTAGAACCACTGCATACACTGGTTATCGAGTCCGTGCTTTGCTTCAATTCCGTGAATTGGAGATGTAAGCATTGCCGATAGTCGTGTGGCAATAAATGCTCCTTGATGGCATACATCAAAACAACCCAAACTCATGGGGGTGTGGTGGATATTTCCACCACGCGAGGGCTCTACTCTTCCTCCTAGCTATCGTGAAGAGTAGCTTCTGCACTTCTATCATTCAATAATGCAACTGGAAGTACTTTACGATGCTGTGGTACCGGTCGAGAAGTATCTTAGGTTGACAATCCTCACAGTAGTCAGGTACACCCAGTTTGATGGTACGCTTTAGATGGTATCCTTGGGGCTGGAGTTGACGATCACCTACGCCGATGATAACGTTTGGGTCTGAGACATTTTTCTCCCTCTGTTGCTCCAAGTATGAAATCACTCATGAGGTTTGTCTAATTTTGCAACAACACCAAGATGTTGGAGGATCTCTGTTAGTTGCGCTTCTACAAGTGGTTTTGGAATAACTGGATTCCTCCTCGCTGACCATCTTGATGTACACGTGCTATGATGGAAGGAGCTACCATAGGTGCACACATGCATGAGATAGTAACTTCAAGCACAAAGGCAACATGACGTGGGACGTAAATATCAAAGGGGGAGTGACTGTGGTGAAAGATTATTGCCTCTGGTGGTAGAGAGGGGAAATATCAACTTGGTGATTATTTTTGCAACATGAAGGTGGTAGGGGGACTTTGAGGAGACATGGGCTGGATAAAAGAATAAAAAAACATGGAGTGGGGCTCTGGGACGATGCTTGTCTTGGAGGGTTCAACAGAAAAAAAGATGAGTGGGCATGAGATTCATGTATGGGGTTTGTGCAAGACAGGTGTGCTGGGGCCTGGGGGTCGAAGGGGGGTTACTGGGGAGTTGGGGCTGGGAGGTAGACTGTCTTACAGTGAAGTAGAGGAGGTAATGGGCGCTAGGAAGACGGCACACGACTCGTGTGCATGGGAGGCAGAGCCTACGATTGGTGGACTACACGCGGGGACAACTGCAGAGGGAAGAGGCAGGAGGCACAACTCTTGCTGGTGCTGCTTGGGACGCTTGCGTGCCACAGAAGCCGCTGGCTGCACCATGACTGTTGGGCGTCGTTGACGCAACAGGTTGGCTGGTTGGAAGTGTTAGAGAGGACGATCCATACTGGTGCCTATGGGACTGACACTAGCGACTCTGAGTGGGCTGGAGGGTGTTGTGGGATGGGGGCGTTGCGAAGGGCAGTATGAGAGTGGGGGCAGGTGCTGGACGTTGGTGGGAATGGAAGTGGAGTTAGGACGTTAGAACGTAGAACAAGAAAAGGGACGAGAAGTTTTTTTAAAAAGCCGCAAGAAGAAGACGACATGTTGGGTTTGGCGGAAAAATAAAAAGTAACAAGAATTGCATCTAATGTCTGGTTAGGGGGAATGGATTCCTATTGCAACAAGGAGTGGAGAAGAGAGAGAAGGTGACGTCGAGGGAGGGAAAGATGTTGATGTGTTGGAGAAGAATGGGAGGGGGAAAAAGGACTGTACCCTATTCAGATAGGGTTTGTCTTTGATACCAATAGGGAAGTGGGGAACAAGGAGGCAACAAAATGATGGATTTCCTAAATTGTATTCAACTTCCTCAGACAAGCCTCCCATGCTGGTATATATAAGAAAGACATGAAACCCTAGACTTGAGGCAATTGCTTAAGTTACCAAACAAAATATAAAATCAAAATAGAACAATTCAAATTTGTGGCTAAGTGCACATAACTAGATAAATTGCAATTAGCTCCCTGCATAAAAATTTAAGTATGTAATGCAAAATAAAGCTAATTGCATTCTTACTGCATCACAAGGCTTCACTGTTATGATGCAAGTGGCAGTGAGAAAAGGAGAAATCCTACCTTCAAAAGCTTTTGCTGATTTCAGGGTCTCATTTTATCTTCAGACAAGATATTTGATATTTTTAAATGAGAATCTTATAATGGTAAAATACCCAGATGATCATGGAAAGGTATGCCACTTTATTAAGGCTAAAATTAAACCCAAATAAGGGCATGTATTCGCGAACAAGTCTGCAAAGATGAATCCTATTCTGTAAGAGGTAAAAGTATAGCAGGACCACCTATCAGTCAGGTATCTGGTACAACTGCTTATTTGCAGGAAAATTAACAAAGGAAGTTTGTAAGCCTCTGATTAATAAATTTTAAAGCAGACTTGACCCTTAGAATATGAGATTTCTCCCTTTGGCAGGATGTCTGGAACTGATGATTTCAACATTGTTTGCTTACTATCTCTTTTGGGCCGTGACATTCCCTTTGCTTGCTTCTTCTGTGGAACAACTAGAGAATATAAATGTCCTATTTATGAGAAGATGCAACTAGTAGCAAAAAGAGTCATCCAATGTCCTAGGATCAACTCTATAATCCTAATGCGGGTGGTGGATTAGGAATACAGAAAATTCAAGATCAAATTGTTGCTGACCTCACCAAAATATGTGGATGATATCAAACGTCTACTCTACCAAATCTCAAGCATCCAAACACAAAAGGTAGTCATTTCTTCTTCCTTAGTGTGTCCCCATCCAGGGCTAGAAAGGGCCTTGACATAAAGCGCACACACAAGAAGAGTAAGGAGAGAAATTGAATCAAGTCTGTCATGGGAGCGATAAATAGAGATATATTGAAAATTCCATATTCATGTTGTTTGTCTAAGAGCTTCAGGCAGATAAAAAACGTGTAGTACAAGTGTCAAAAGAAATTTCTTGCACATGGTCACGACCTAAAGCTGAAGAGAATGGATCAGCAGGAGCCTCCATAAACTTCAGGAGCTAATACTTATCACTCTTTCATCTGCAACAATATTGCTAGGCTTGTCAAATGAGGAAGAAGTGGGAGGAAACCTGGGAATAGGTAAGGATCACCTGCTGTTCTTGTGGAGTGCACTACAGTAGACTCAACAATCAACTTCTCAGCTGCAGGGGTTGCTCTCAAGAAAGACAATGCAAAGACCCACATGCCATTTATTTTTGATGGGATCTATAGAATAGGAAAAGTCTTTATTTGACGTGTCTAAAACAATTACAAGACACTCTCTTTTATAGGATAAGAGAGTGAGTGAGAAAAAGAAGCAGACAATATGTGATAAAAGAAAAGCTAAAGAGAAAGACAAGTCTAAAGCAAATAAAACATAAAACATAAAACATAAAACATAAAACATATATACTAATACTCCCCCTCACACTGGAGCATAGATGTCAAACATGCCCAACTTGTCCACTAGTGCAACAAAGCGAATCTTAGGAAGTATCTTGGTAAAGATGTCTGCAACCTGATCTTCAGTCTGGAGATAAGGAGTGTAGATGCGGCCGGAGAGAACAAATTCTCGAACAAAATGGCAATCCACCTTGATATGCTTGGTGTGCTCATGAAAAGAGGGATTGCTGGCAACAAAAATGGAGGCTTTGTTATCACAATGCACGGGAATAGGATTAGGATCAAAGATAACAAATTCCTTGAGTCCTTGGACCCACATTAATTCACAAGCAGTATGAGCCATAGCTTCAATACTAGGCTTTGTTATCATGATAACCACCTCTGTATTTTTCTTCAGCACTAGACCGAGCAACCACAGTCTGCTTCTTACTGCGCTATGTAACCAGATTGCCTCCAACGAAAGTGTAGTAGCCAAAGGTTGATTTCCTGTCACATCTACTACCAACATAATCAAAATCAGAGTATCCAGTGAGTTTACAATGCCTATGTCTTTGATATAGTAATCATTTCCTTGAAGAATATTTTAGATATCCAAGGATATGACGGACATCGTCCCAATGACATTGTCGAGGTTTATCTAGATACCTACTAACAAGTCCAACAACAACAGTAATGTTAGCTCTACTCACAATGAGATAAATAAGTTTACTAACCAATCTTCTATATTGGTGGTTATCATGATAGGGTGGCAAAGAATCATCATCCCGATTGGTATTGGGATCCAGAGAAGTGCTATTTTTAGTACCAAACATGCCTGTTCTGGTTAGAAGATCCAGAACATATATGCGCTATAAAAGACAGACGCTTGAAGAAGATTTAGAAACTTCAATTCCTAAAAAATACCAGTTTGCCAAGATCTTTTGTAACAAAATGTTGCTGTAGATATCTTTCAGTAGCTTGAATACCATCGATATCACTACCAGATAAAATGATATCATCCACATATACAATCAAGTCCAAAACTATTTTTTAATGAAAACAGAGTGGTCCGAATGTGAGCGCCGAAAGTGAAATGTGAGAAGAATCTGGCTCAATTTATCAAACCATGTTCATGAGCTTTGTTTTAGGCCATAAATCGCTTTCCTGTGTTTGCAGACTTTGGAACACTATCCCTGAGTAACAAAACTAGGTGTTTGCTCCATGTAGACTTATGCAAGTCACCATATAGGTAGGCGTTTTAACATCAAGTTGAAAAAGAGGCCAAACATTGTTCGCAACAAATATAAGCACCCGTACAAAAGTAAGTCTGGCAAAAAGGGAAAAAGTTTCAAAATAATCTACCCCATAGGTTTGAGTATAACCTTTTACTACTAGATGATCCTTCGGCCGTTTAATCGAGCCATCTGGTTGGCATTTAATGGTGAAAATGCACCGACAACCAGTAGTAGGGCAATTTTCAGGGCGATTAACTAGATCCAACTCTTGCGATCATGAAGAGCAACCATTTCTGTTTCCACAACTTGACGCTAGAAAAGATGCTTAAGAGCTTGCCTAGTAGTCTTAGGTACAGAAACAACAAAGACAACAACAGTAAAACAAGCAAAGCTAGCACCAAAATTAATTGTAGAGTAGAAATTACTAATGGATGCTGGGTGCAGGAACAACCATGTTTCCTTTGACGAATGGGAAGATGTAGGTCCGAAGTTACTTGGGAGCATAGTCACAATAATCGGCAACTTTTTTAAAAAGTCGCGTATTAAACGCGTTTTTTCGGTCTGCCGTATGTGACGGCCGTTTAGTTCGCCGGGAGCGTTTTAATCGCGTAGTACACATTTTATTCGCGTTTTAAACGCATATCCCGTTTTAATCGCGTTTTGTTCGTTTTAATCCCGTTTTAAACGTTTGTGTTCGGTCCCTGTGTAGCGGGTTAAGTAAAACCCTCCCCCGGCAATTTTTTTGCCGCTTGCTTCTCCTTGTTTCTTTCCGCACTCCGGCTCCAGGTCTAGCTGTGTACCGGAGAAGAACCTTAGCAGCAAGCTCTAGCTGCAGCAAGCTCTGAGGAGAAGCAAGCTGCTGCTGAGGGACGACTGTGGCTGTAGTAGATCAACCGCCGAGGAGACGACGTGGCTGACGGCAGCTACTGACCTAGACGCTGGAAATCCAAGGACGACGCCAAGGCCAGCTCCGGCGACCTCTACCAGCTTCGGCAGCCTTCACCAGCGCCGGTGACCCCCACAGGAGATACAAGTATGTAATCTTCCTCATCTTGTTTCCCTTTTGTATCCTCTTGTTCCCCTTTCTCCTTCCATTCCCCTTTTTTTTGCCCAGAACGTTTCTTCATTTTCCTTCTCTTGTCCTTCTTACTCTTACGATTTTTCTCCTTCCTGCTCTTCATCTTCCCCCTTTTCTTCTTGTCTTCTTCTCCCACTTTCTCTAATTTCTTCCGCAACACGGCATCAGTTCTTCCTCTACCTCATAATCGTCCAATTTTCTTCTTCATTTTTGTTTGTTCAATGTTCTTCTTCTTCCCCTTCATTAATTCATAATCTTCCTACAGTCCTTTTCCTTTAGTTCTCCATTACTCTTTCTTCCAGTTATCTTCTCTATATAATGTGCTTCCCTTATGAGGATCGTACTTTCCTCTCTTCTCATTCAGCTATTCCTTCTTCACCTTTCTCCTCATACGCAGGAGGATATTTCCTCCTCTTCGTTACAGCAGTTGTATCTTCAATAATGGACTGCACTTCTATTTCTTGCAGCCATAATTCTGTCGTACAGAAGCAGCCTAGCAGATAGTGTTCTTCGACAAACTTCAATAGCTTCAAGCTACAGAACTTGTAAGTCAGCCAAGATGTAATATGTTTATATATGATTAGAAATTAAATTTGTTTAGTGTTTGATTGTATGTTTGGACCAAAAATGTTACATCTGCCACTTTTATATGTGTCTTTATATTTTTTAATGCTTAAAGTATATGTATACATACATTTATACACTAAAATGTAAGCATATATATTAGTATATATCTGTTTTTTCCCCGACTTTTTCCCGAATAGTTGACCGTACTTTGACCGTATTTTTACCCTTTTTTATCTGAATTTCCTGCATAATTCCCGAATTCCGAATTTTTCAGCTCCGCCGTACGTATCTCGAATACCGAATTTGTGACTATGCTTGGGAGGTGTTGTGATCTGCCGACGAAGGAAGAGTTGGTTGTTGAGGGGCCATGGAGGGGACTGTAACCTTTGGGTCTTCTCTTGTACACCTTTAGAGGAGGAAGAAATTAAGTTACTTCAGTGGGATCATTTTTTACCACTTAAGGCAGGTGAGTGGGATCCAACAGATCACTCGATAAAGCAGACCCCTTTCCAGAGTAGTATGGAATGTGTAAAAAAAGACGACATCCGCGCTACCAAACCATTGTCTTTTGGCCGGTTTTATAACACCTATATCCTTTTTGAGTTCTTGAATATCCCAGAAAAACACACTTAGTGGAGCGGCGGTCAAGTTTAGATATCTCGGGGTAGAGATTCTTAATAAAACAAGTGCTGCCAAAGATGCGCAGAGGTACAAAGAATAAAGGTGCATCGGGATATAGAAGAGAAAAAAGAACTTGATTTTTTAGCACAGAAGAAGGCATGCCGTTAATTAAGTAGCACACAGTAGATACAACTTCAGGCCAAAACGTTGTAGGAACATGATAGTGAAGAAGAATAGTGAATGCTATTTCAAGAAAATGGCAATTCTTCCTCTCTACCACACCATTTTGTTGTGGTCTATAGGAGCAGGAAGTCCGATGAATGGTACCCCGAGTAGTACAAAGTAGATCTACTAATTTTTACATAAATTCTAAGGTATTACTAGTTCTAAAGATTTTGACAGTTCTATTGAATTGGGTTAGGATCTCAATGAAAATAGTGGTGATGGTGTTCAAAATACAAAAATGGTAGCGTGACGCGCGGTACCAACTCATGTGATTTTGACGCGCTGGTTTTGGTAGTTTTTCCGTCCCAATTGCTTGATATTGACCACCGAAGACCAGTTTCCCCTCTGTCCGCCAACAACACTATAGTAGAGTTCATTTATTGTTGTGCAGTGACTTTTTAAGGAACAAAATAGGGGGAAGTAGGTTGGAAATGGAGGGAAACTTCTTTTGTTGGCTGGAGAACATATTGTAGAGAGAAAATATTGCTTGTGCCCCATTTTTTTGACAAATGCATCCACTGGTCCATATACATCCACGGATTGGGAGAGGGGAAATATTGTTTGTGCCCCTTCTTTTGACAAATGCATCTACTGCTTCATATACGTCGTGGATGTGTGTGTTTGTAGCAACACTTTCTGTTTGTGTAGTCATGAACTGTTGAAGATCAACTACATAATTAACTACTTGGGTCATTTATTGTTGAAGATCATTTATTTCACATGGAGTTTTGTTCGGTTATTACACTAACGAGTTTCAATCATATAAATGATCTTTTACTCAACCAGCCAATTCCCGCAAGTAGCACGGGAGGAGTTGTAGTTGAGATCGAACACAAGGAGCTTTAGCAATCAATTAAACACAAGAGTGCTGAGTTTCAACAATCTAGACATTTTTAAAAGAAAGATTTGGTTGATTAAACTAGAATTTCAGAATTAGACTAAATAGTAAAATGATTACTTTAAAAGGTTTGATTTCAAATTTAAAACACTCTTGGACTTAGGATTTCACTAGCACATCATAACATGAAGTAGAAACACGAAATTTAAACATACTAAGCACTTGCTAAAGTAGAGTTGTATGTTATACTTCACCTCTCGGTGCAAATACGACGATCCTAACTCATTACAACACTCTCGTGTATGTATTTCGTTTTGGATCACAAACCTACTCCTCAACTCCATAATTTCCACTCTCGTGGCAAAGGAGGAGTTGCCTAGAGAGTACCTAATTACTCTCCTACTTATCTTCTTAGATCAAGCAAGAAAGCTTAAAACATGCATACATAGCGGCGAGCCATACATGCAAGAAGCAAGAAACCGATACTCAAAAGGTAGAAAAGCAAGCATTTAGCATTTAGTATGAAATTACCATGTTCCATACATGTTATGACATGGGAGTTACTCTCCCATGTCCAAGAAAAAGAGCCTACTCGTCCATGATGATGTACAACAGAAATGATACATAATTTTCAGAGTTTAACATGGTTTAGAGAAGGAAAAGCTAAAAGAACTAAAGGTGTAACCCAAGAAGAGTAGAATTCCAGCTTGGGGACGAAATTCCACTCTTAGAGCTGGCTGCTCCAAACCGGACAAACTTCCCTCTTGAGAAGCTTGGTGGAAAGAAGAAGTTCTGCTGCACCTTCGGAAAAGAAAATGGAGAAGAAGAGAAGAAGAATGGAGGTTCTTTGGCAAGAAACCACCTTCTACCACCTAAAATCGCCCTCCTTTGCTCTAGACCTCTTGGACGAAAAACATTCGAAATATGACCAGTCATAACTGCTCCCTTTGTTGGTTTTCCCTTTAAAAACGGGAGACGTCGTTTTTCAGATGCTGAAACTGACAGGGACACGATGTGTCTTCCTTCGGACACGTCGTGTTCCAGTCTCTGATAGTTGATCCAATCGACTTTGACATCCCAGATACACGCCGTGTCTGTGGTGAACACACCGTGTTTTCCTCTTCCCAGCACTTTCTGGGATCGCACACGTCGTGTTCTAAAAGGAGATACGACATGTCTTTTTCCCTTTTGTCTGGATGCATGGCTAACTGGGATCGCGCACGCCATGTCTTAATTCAGACACGCCGTGTGCGATGCTGTTTCAGCAGAAATAAAACTCTAAATGTCTGCAAAGCATGGAGAAGCCCCAATGATGTCGGAGTTGAGTTGGGCTCTCTCCAATTTGACCTTTTTTAAGCATATCTGCAATACACATCATGCGATAAGCAAAATAAAAAAAAAGTGGCAAGAATAATATGAATAGAGGCTAAATGATAACAAAATGAACTGAATTTGTGTGTGAAATCATATAAGAAGTTGATGTGGAAAGCACACAACAAGTTCCAACATGGTACGTTTCAAACCCACATTTATATTAGCATATTTATTAGCAACATGGTACGTTTCATATGTAGTGCTAGAGAAAACATGATACCGTACTGGATCACAACTCCTAGAGAGTGCTAGGTCACAAGAAGCAATAATAGTCAACGTGCAAACAAAGCACGGACGAGCCAAAGAGTGCTGGATCACAGAAGCAAAAGTCAACATGCACACAAAGCACGGACAAACAGAGAGTCAACATGCACAAAGCACAGACAAGTGAGAGAGTGCTGGCACAAAGAAGCAAAAGTCGACGACATAGGAGGATAGAAGACTAATTTGTAAAGTAGCAAACAAATAAATAACTCCAATATGCAATGTAGACGAAGCTCCATGTAAAGTCAGCAACAAAAGTCTTCATCATCTTCCCTCTTCATAAAGTATCCATCACAGTAGGAGACGTCAAAGTCCAGAGAGTGTTGGGTCACAAAGTCCAGAGAGTGCTGGATCACAATAGAAAGTCAACGTGTAAACAGAGCACTGGTAACAGATAGTGCAAAGGCAAAAAGCAACAAGTAAAATGTGCTAATTATAGATAAACCGAGGCTTTTTTTGAGTGAGTAAAACAGTGTATAATGCAGTCTCTTATATAACAGAAGAGAATAGAGACTAAAGCAGAGGTGACCAATATGGGACTAAACTACAAAAGTGAACATTAGTGAGGCACATACTATGCACATGACACTCAACAAAACATAACAGAAAACAACATATCTCTATACTCCCCCTCAAGCTGGAGTGTAGATGTCGAACATGCCCAGCTTGTCAACTAGAGTTTGAAAGCGAGCTTTGGGAAGTATCTTTGTGAAGATGTCTGCAACTTGCTTGTCGGTACTGAGATATGGCGTGCAAATTCTGTCAATGAGAACTGCTTCTCGAATAAAGTGACATTCGACCTCAATATGTTTCGTCCTCTCGTGAAATGTGGGGTTGCTCGCAATAAAAATGGAGGCCTTATTGTCACAAAACATAGGAATAGGGCTAGCATAAGATATATTAAACTCTTGAAGGAGACTCTGAACCCACAACAGTTCGCAAGCAGTATGAGCCATCGCTCGGTATTCCGCCTCTGCACTGGATCTGGCGACAACAGTTTGCTTTTTGCTTTGCCAGGTGACAAGGTTTCCACCCACAAATGTACAATAGCATGATGTTGACTTTCGATCAGAACGACTTCCTGCATAGTCTGAATCTGAGAAATCGGATAGGTTGCAGTGGCCATGCTTTTTATACATCAAGCCTTTCCCTGGAGAACTTTTAAGATATCTGAGAATATGGCATATAGCATCCCAATGACATTGTCGGGGTTTGTCAAGATACCGGCTGATGAATCCGACAGCAGTAGTAAGATCAGCTCTTGTGACAGTCAAATAAATAAGCTTGCCTACCAGCCTCCTGAACTGGTGATGATCAACATAGGGAGGAGAGTTTGCATCATCCCAGTCCATGTTTGGGTCAAGTGGAGTGTTAGCCGGTTTGCAACCTAGCATGCCAGTTTTCTGCAACAGATCAAGTACATATTTCCTCTAAGAAAGACAGTCTTGCAGATGATCTGGAGACTTCAATGCTTAGGAAATATCGAAGTTTTCCGAGATCTTTAGTGACAAAGTGCTTCTCTAAGTAAGTTTTAGTTTCCTGTATGCCCACAATATCACTGCCAGATAATATAATATCATCCACATAAACAATCAGAATCACAAGTCCAACCACTGTCTTGCGAATAAAGACTGAATGATCAGAATGAGAACGACGAAAGCCAAAGGTGACTAAAATTTGACTGAGCTTGTCAAACCAGGCTCGTGGACTTTGTTTGAGACCATAGATAGCCTTGTTCAGCTTACATACTTTGGAGGCAGACTCCCCCTGAGCAACAAACCCAGGTGGTTGCTCCATGTAGACTTCTTCCTGTAAGTCTCCGTAAAGAAATGCATTTTTCACATCAAGCTGAAAGAGAGACCAATCTTTATTCACAGCAACATAAATCAGAATGCGAACAGAGTTTAATCGTGCAACAGGAGAGAGTTTCAAAATAATCAACACCGTATGTCTGTGTGTAGCCCTTACCAACAAGACGGGCTTTGAGACATTCAATAGTTCATCTGGCTGATATTTAATAGTAAAGATCCAACAACAGCCCACTGTAGGGCAAGAAGAAGGGCGATCCACAAGCTCCCATGTCTTGCGATCACATAGCGTCTGCATTTCCTGGTCCATTGCCTTCTTCCATGCTGGAATAGTAAGAGCCTCTGTAGCATTTTTTGGAACGGTGACAACAGAAAGTGCAGAAGTAAAGCAGGCAAAGTTGTTATGCAGATTATCAATTGCACAGAAATGACTGATAGGATGTTTAGTACAGGAGCGTACACCTTTCCGTAAGCTGATAGGAAGGTGCAAGTCAGAAGTTACCTCAGTGTTTATTTGATCATTCACAGACGCAAGAATTGGTTGAGGAGGGGCCATGGAAGGAGTGCTTGTCTTTGGTCGGCGTTTGTACACTTGCAGCGGATGTTCATCAGGCTGGTCAGATACAGACAGATCTTCAACAATGTCCGGTAGAGGTGTTTCTGCCAACACATCATGAGATAGGCTTGCTCCATCCTCAGAAAAGAAGGGCATATGCTCAAAGAAGACTATATCCACACTGACAAACCACTGTCTGAGTATCGGATCAAAGCAGCGATAACCTTTTTGAGTTCTTGAATAACCCAAAAAAATGCACTTAGTAGACCGAGGGTCAAGTTTCGACATTCCTGAGCGTAGATTCTTAACAAAACAGGTACACCCAAAAATGCGAGGTGGTACAGGAAACAGAGGTGCATCAGGAAACAAAATAGAGTAAGGGATGCGATTTTGTAAAATAGAAGAGGGCATGCGATTTATAAGAAAACATGCCGTAGTGACTGCCTCAGGCCAGAAACGGTGAGGAACTTTGTAATGGATAAGAAGAGTGCGAGCAACCTCTAAGAGATGGCGATTTTTGCGTTCAACAACACCGTTTTGCTAAGGAGTATAGGGACAAGTGGTTTGGTGTATGGTACCATGATCAGAACAAAAAGAGGTGACGGACTTTTGCATAAACTCTAGGGCATTGTGAGTACGGAGAATTTTGATGGTTTTATTGAATTGGGTTTTTATTTCAGAGAAGAAAATGCGGATATTGTCCAATACAATACTCCAGTCTTTGAGCAAGAAAAGCCAGGTAGCACAGGAATAATCATCAATAAATGTCAAAAAATACTTAACACCAGTTTGACTCGGGACACTGCATGGACCCTAGATGTCGGAATGAACAATATCAAACATATCTTTAGACCCAAGATCATTCTTAGCTGGAAAAACATGCCTCGTTTGTTTACTCAAAACGCAGGTTTCAAAAGAGAATTTATTTTCAGCTAAAGCAGGAAATAAAAGCTTCATCTTCGCAGCAGACAGATGACCCAGTTTGAAGTGCGACTGAAGTCCTGAGACAGATGTAGATAAGAGAGCTGAAGCCGCAGGTGGTCCATCAAAGTAGTAAAGTCCATCTGGTCCTTCATGGCCTGAACCAATCCTCGTCTTCGTGCGGAGATCCTTCAAAACACAACCAGAGGGATCAAATTTAATAGAGCACTGAAGTTGTTTGACAATTTTACTGACAAATAATAAATTAACAGGAAACTGAGGTATATATAAAACAGAGTGAAGATTCATCTTACGAGATACGAAACGGTGCCAATGCCATGTACATGTGTTTTCGAGCCATTAGCAACTCTGACCGATGGAATATGTGAAGTTTTAGATCTAGGGCAGAAAATAAGTGGATGTCGCCTGCCATGTGAACGGACGCTCCAGAATCATTACACAACTTTTGGTTACCAGCAGAGGGAGACGCCAGCATAGCAGAGGAACCTCCCGCCGATGTCGAGGGTAGTTGAGTCATTCGCTCCTGGAAGAATTTCTCAAACTCCGAGCGAAGCCAGTCAGTGGATGGAGGAGCAGCTGGTGGATTGGATGCGGCTTCTGTAGTAGCTTCAGTGGAGGCCAGGTTTGCCCAGGCTGGCTTGCCGTGCTTGATCCAGCACCTATCTTCAGTGTGATTGTCACGACCACACCAGTTGCAGTAGCGAGGTCCAGTGGTTTGACCTCGTCCAGGAGCAGTAGAAGTGCCTCTTCCTCCAGAAGGTGGTGGACGCCCTCCACGGCCACGTCCTTGACCGCGGCCACGTCCAGAATCAGTAGTACGAGCAACCAAGGCATGATGTTCAATAGAAGGTGTAGAGGATACAAATGGTAGTCGGTGGACCCGCTTTAGAACATCTCTGTGACGTCCCCGGATTTTCTAAAACTTAATCTGATGCGTGACGTCCAAATTGAAACCCTCACCTCAGTGAGAATCCCAATTTAAACACCCCACACTAGGCTAAGAAGAAGAATATCAAGGGAGTCAGAAGGAAACAATCAGCAGCACATGTACATGAACAATAATAAAACCATACACACATGTTCACCATTCAACATATAATTACAAAATGAATTGTTACAACATTTGATATTACACATTGAAAGGTAAACTTCTACATATACATGTACTACATCTAAACAACAGGATCTTAAGACAACAGGTCCACCTGTACATCAGCTCGCCACACAACTCATACTATCTTGGATCTTCAAGAGCATAACCACAACCTAAACAAAAGATTACATGCGGTACACGTCAGCACAATATTTCAAGAATATTGTACTGAGTACGCCTACGTGTCTTTTATTTACCTCTCATCATATCTTGGCAATAAGATAAAACTAATACTTGGCAGTAACAGAAGAATATAAGAAAAGCGTATACTTGCACAAAGATATTCATTAACAAAAGAGAACACATATTTTAAGCTTATTTTCCATTATATCTCAAGGCCTTTATGATCACTACCAAAGAGTTAGATCATTTGTACAAGGTGACCACTACCAAAGAGTTAGGTCAGACCACTACCAAAGAGTTAGGTCATATGTACAATGTGACCACTACCAAAGAGTTAGGTCACTTCCAAGCACACTACCAAAGAGTTAGTGCTTTCATATAATGGAACAGATATATTATGTTTGATGTGTTCATAGCAGTAATCATGGAAAATCATGCAACATATCATACAATAACAATCATTTCATCCAATATCATATGCCAAGTATTTTACTACACATATAACACAAGCATATTGTATAATAGGCCAAGTAAGAGGTAATGGCGTACCTTCCAAAGAGATAAACCTAATCTTCACCTATCCTGATGTCAACTCTATCTTGGTCAACCCTGATTAAGACAAGACCATGTACTATTATCAGATTCTCATCATCTATATCTCATGTTAACCCTAATCGTGTTCATTAGGGCTTTACTTAGTCTCTTAAGTATATGTACTTTATTACTTGTCTTATCATCTTGCAATTAGGTTACTGATGTTATATTCCAGATTGGGGTACATAATCTGATTATCAGGTTCTATATCATTATTTATACATATTAACCCTAAGTTACATGTATTACTCAAATTAGGGTTTCATCGTATGTATTAAGGTTCATCTTAATATAACATGGATTCTATGCATCATCTTGATCTCATAATCAAAACTGAGCTTCCATATACTGATATAAGCTTACTCTGTAAATTTTATCATTTATTGACCATGTATGCATTTATTGTATATTAATTAGGGTTATAAGCCCTAATTAGCAACATTAAGCAAAAGGCATGATTTCATACATTATCATGACCATAACTGACATCATATGTATTCTAAACATTATTATATACTTACTGACATTTTTCCATAAATTTAGGTCTTCGTTTATTATTTATAATACATGAAAAGACCATTATACATCTTGCAAGATATCACTGAGATTTAAGCATCAAAATCCTGATATTATCATTCCATGTTGTTCTGCTCATTTTTCAGAGAAAAACGGTATATTATATGTATTTTTCTGATAAGTGTGCTAATTACTGTGATTTATTGAAGAACTAAGCAAATTCTGGGATTTTTACCTTTTAGGGCCAATCACGTGTTGCCACATGGCAGGGTGCTCCCCTTTGCTGGCGGCCGGTTCTTTTCCTGGCTTGCCTTGGGCCGGCTGGTTTTGTGGTTTGAACCCGGTTTTTAGTCCTCTGATCCGGGCCTGGTTCACCCGTCCCCCTTCTCTTTCTCTCACGCGATCTCGACCTGGGCGCAAGCGGAGGATCTGTTCCTCCGTAAAACAGCCGCCGCCTCGTGACTCCTCCACGCCGTCTCCACCTACACCCGACGCCGCCCACCAAAACGAGCGCCGCCGCCGCGAAGCCCAGATCCGCTGAGCAACGATCTTCAGGTGGTGCTAGGTCTGGGTAACAACTCTTCCTCCTCACGGTTCGGATGCGTGCGCCCAGACCTGGTCCCTTCATCAGCTTCGTGCTCCACTGGCCTGGCATGAGCGCCATCGTGGTCTTCCTCTCCTCTCTCGACGCAGCCTGGGCGAGTTGCATTCTCGGTTCCCTGTGACGCGGACCGCCGCCACTGGCTCTGCTCCGCAAGGACGCCGCTGCTGGCTTTGCTGAGGGTGTCGCCATGACAGGGATCCGTGGTGCCGCCTCCTCTGGCCTCTTCTCTATGGCGCCACCGAGGCTAGGCTTACTGGTTAGGAATCCTAGCAACCCCGGTGAGCAACCGCCGCTGCTCCTGGTTCCCCCCCCCACTAGTCGGCTCAGTCGGGAGGAGAAGCAGCGAGAGATGGGGACTCGCTCTCTCTCTATGCCTCACCAAAGCTATGCTATCTAGGCTAGGATGGAGGTGCTCGATATGGCGAAGCCAACTGCCTGGTCTCCAGCTCCTTTCACCCTACGATCATCAGTCGTGCCTTCATGGAGGATCACTCACCTCCTCACGTCAACCACGTAACTACAGGGTGGGAGAGGATTGTCAGTCGACTATTCTTCAGATCCAAAGGTTTATAGGAGGCCACGCAGTCAATCCATGGCATTCCTTTCTCAAGGATTATAGCAGCTGGATCGGCAATCTAGGGCTGCAAGCAGGCCACGCAGACCCAGCCCAAAGCCAAGAGGCATGACACGGCCTGCCTTAGGCTCAAGCTAGCAAACTTAGTTCTATTAATCATCGATGAAGCATATCATTTCACAAAATTCAAACCTAGATAACTCTTTCTAGGATGCTCCGATTGCCACCGAATTTTGACCATAGTTTCCTCACAACTCAAGCTACTTTGTACACAAATTTGGTGTCAAAACTCAGCTATTTGATCATCTAACTAAATACTTCAAAAAGGTATAAAAGAGAGATCTTAACCATGATATTAACATCACATCGACACAATTACTTTGTCAAAAGCTTGGAACTCTTAATCTATCTCAACCTTATGCTTTCACTTAAATCATTGGGCATTTTAGGATTCTAAAAGTCCACTCCATCACAATCTCGAAGAGTCGGTAGCAGATTACTTGACAATATTTGGTCAACTACGCCTGAAAAAGATGCGGGAAGTGCAGCCAGGAACTGAACCAGTTGGAGTTCATTACGCTGCTTCTGAGCTTCTTTGATGTCAGCAGTCAACTGATGGTAGATCTCATACTCGTTCCAGAGAGCAGAGCACTGGTTGTAAAAATCTTCAATAGACGCATCTGAGGAGTACTCCTTGGCTAGGTTTTTGAAAATTTCAAAAACCCTCTTCGGATTTTGCTGGTGTGAGTAGACATGAGACAGCTGGTCCCACATTGCTTTGGCATCATGAAGGCACAGGAGAGACTGACTAATGTGCGGCTCGGTGCTGTTGAGAAGCCATGACATAACGCCCGAGTCGTCTTTAGACCATTGGGCATAAGCCTATTTGGTCTTGTCGTCAACAGTAGCAGCAGGGGCAGGAGGTGGATCAGTAGTAAGATGAGAGTATCGGCCTTGAGCCTTCACATATAGTACGAAGGACGCCGACCACAGATGGTAGTTTGATCCATCGAGCTTGATAGTGGTAACACAAAGAGATCTAGGAGACTCCACGGATGCCATACTGGGCAGAGGCAGACAATAGTAGGATGGTGGCGTAGCAGCAGCAGGCAACAACGAAATAACCCACGATGGGCAGCAGCAGACAGTAAATAATGAACCCTCTATGGGGTAGTAGCAGCAGCAGAGATCTGACGCATCAGATCAGAAGGACCCGTTTTCGGGCAAAGATAGATGAAAAGAACCTACGTCGACATGAGGAAATCAATATTCCTTCATGAGGCACATGCATAAAAATAACCGGAGACGTACGGGACTCTCAGCGTGAGAGATCTATGGCTGTCCGAAAGAGCAGATTACCCGCTAGGAAAAGAGGGAGTGGTTTGTGGGGAACGAAGAGGACGGAGAAGAGTGGCAGCTGATCGGTAGAGGAGTGTGGAAGAGTGAGGCGGAGATGGAGAGGGAGGGGCGGCGGCAACCGATGGGTGGGGGGGGTGCTACGACGGCAACATGAAGGAGGGGCGGGCGGCGGGTGGAGGGTAGGTGGCGACGGCGGGTGGAGGGGCAGGTGGCGGCGGCAGATGGTGGAGGTGGAGGGGCGGCGGGTGGTGGTGGGGCAGGGCAGTGGCGGTGCCGGGGGGGGGGACTTCAGGGCACAGGGGCAGGGTGGGAAGGAAAACCAGGGACCGAGCCTGCTCTTGATACCAGATAGATAAACTGAGGCTTGTTTTTTGAGTGAGTAAAACATTGTACAATGCAGTCTCTTATATAACAGAAGAGAATAAAGACTAAAGCAGAGGTGAGCAATATGGGACTAAACTACAGAAGTGAACAACATAAGTGAGGCACATGCTATGCACATGACACTCAACAAAACATAACAGAAAACAACATATCTCTATACTAATCATAGCACAAGTAGCAAGAATGACGTCCCCGTATGTAACTTCATAACAGCAGTCAAGGTAGATGATGAATAATAATAGCAGCAAAAAGCTCCACATAGCAACAATACTATCATGAACACTCCTCATAACAATAGAAGGATCCTCATAGAAGCAAAAAGAACACCACAGTAGCAGAAGGATCCATGTAGTAAATGTAGCATGAAGACCAATAGAACGACATGATGAAATTCTTCTTCTCTCCATCTCTCCTCCCTCTCATCTCTTCCCTCTACTCTTCATCCTCTATTCTCCCCCTCACACCAACCACGAAAAGAGTCAAGAGAGTGGTTGGAGTGGAGAGTCAAAAAGAATGGTAGAGGCAAGGGTTGTATAGGCAAATATGTGGAGGAGGTAACCGACAATGCGAGTCTAGGTGCAATATGACCCGATTACGTAGATCTGAATAGAAAAACATATGGATCTTTTTCCGACCCAAAATAAGAATAGGTCAAAAATTTAGAATACAAAGAAAAAGAAAAAGAGGACTACCAGAATGTAAACTCGGTAGAAAGAGGAGATACACTATCGGAATGTTACTCGGGAGGATGAATAGGTTCAATATGTAAAGGGGGGTGGAACATGTATTGAGGAGGTTGCAAAAAGTCATGTAGGGTTGGAAGACTGGGGGGTGTGAAAAAGTATAAAAAAATGTTGAAAACGGGAAGATAATTGTTGCTGGTAAAAGAAAGAAGGAACACGCCATGTTTAGATACCTCTGCCATATGATAGAATCATTGTAGCACGCCAAGATGTAGCAACAGGTAGCAGTGGACACGCCGTGTCGTCGAGCGACACGTCGTGTTAGGTGACACAGGAAGCAACACTAACAGGCGAAACACCGTGTCCCAGTAGCAGCAGTCGGCGTCAGCAGAAGCAGGCAACATGCTATGTCGTTGAAAGGACACGCCGTGTCAGTTGACAAAATCTTGGGGCAGAAGCAGGCGAGACGCCGCGCCAAAGGATGACACACCGTGTCAAGGTACAAGCGATATGCCGTGTCAAAAAATGGAGAACGAAGTCGCGAAGAAGCAGAACACCGCCTACACGCCGTGTCTAAGAATGACACGCCGTGTCGGCGGTGATCAACAACAGAAAAACCTAGAGACAACAAAAGAGGGGGAAATCCTTCCGGATCTCCACCATAGCAATATGGGGACGATGTATCCTCAATATCAACAGAAATAAGAGATCTTTTCCTTGATTTAGGAGTAAATCTCAATAGGGGTGGATGTATGGAGTAGATCGATGGTGGAGTAGATAACGGCGGAGTAGATTTGTAATGAGGCGGCGAATAGGATAACATTGACTTCATTAGCAAGCAAGGTTGACAGGGGAATGGTGGCGAATAGGATAACATTGACTTCATTAGCAAGCAAGGTTGACAGAGGTATGGCGGCCCTTGTAGATCTGGATACCAACAACTTCATAGATGATTTTGTTGATGAAGATGGAGATGACTCCAAAAAGAGGCGGGGATGGGAAAATTCCTGCGGGCAGCCATCAACAATGCCTAGTTGCGGCGGCGGCCGCCCACAAGGGGAAGCATCTCTCCTTTGCGCTCTCTCTCTCTCAGGGTTAGGGGCAACACATGACCGACTGCTTTGATACCGTGTGGAAAAACAATATGAGTGGGGGAAGATCCCCTTGTGTAGATTTTTCTTATTCCTTGATATATAGGAGGCAGCCAACCTTTCCTATAAATAGGATAAGAGGGAAGCATACAGACACTTAGACAAACCTTAATGGGCAATAGACAATTGGGCCCATATTACGAATAGATTAAAGACAACTTAAGTAAATAGACTAAAACACTTAAGCAAATAGACACTCCAACACATGTATTCACATTTGACATACAAGTAGGTGGATTCGTCATAATACCTTGTAAAACATACATGTTTTAGATACCAGTAGGCGCATTTGATTAACTATGGGCTTTTTCTTAAAAGTAGGCACATTTTATTGATTATCCTCTTTAAAAGTAGGCACATTTGCCATACAAATAGGCACATTTATATACAAATACGCACATTGGTATACAAGTAGGCACCTTAGCCATTGCTGTACAAGTAGGCGCATTTGCCAGATAAGAAGACACATTTGCCATACAAATAGGCACATATATATACAACTAGGCGCATTGGTATACAAGTACGCGCCTTAGCCATTGATATACAAGTATGCCCATTTATATACAAGTAGGTGCATTTGCCCGACAAGTAGGCGCATTGGTATACAAGTAGGTGCATTTGATATACAAGAAGGCCATTACATCCAAAATTAGGCGCTTGTTTATTCATTTAGGAGCATGTATCACAGAGGTAGGTGCATTTGCCATACAAGTAGGCACATTAATGTACAAGTAGACGCATTCGCAATATAAGTAGGCGCATGGTTATTCATTTAGGAGCATGTATTACACAAGTAGGTGCATTTGCCATATAAGTAGGCACATTGATGTATAAGTACGCGCATTCGCAATACAAGTAGGCGCATTTGACATACAAGAAGACGATTTACAAGAGATATACAAGTAGGTGCACTTACCATACAAGTAGGCACATTTATACACAAGTAGGCACATTGCCATACAAGTAGACACATTTTTATACAAGTACGCACATTTGATATACAAGAAGGCCATTACATCCAAAATTTAGGCACATGGTTATTCATTTAGGAGCATGTATCACACAAGTAGGTGCATTTTCCTTTAAAGTAGGCGCATTGATGTACAAGTAGGCGCATTCGCAATACAAGTAGGTGCATCGTTATTCATTTAGGAGCTTGTATCAAACAAGTAGGTGCATTTGCCATACAAGTAGGCGTATTGATGTACAAGTAGGCACATTTGCATTACAAGTACGCACATTGATATATAAGTAGGCACATTGACATATAAATAGGAACAAAGTACATAAACGTAAGCGCCATTGGCATAAAAGTCGGGGCATTGATATAAGTAGGCGCATTCGTGATACAAGAAGGCCATTACAAGCATTTATCACACAAGTAGGTGCATTGTTATTCAAGTAGGCACATTGTTATTCAAGTAGGCACATTGATATATAAGTAGGCACATTTATCACTCAAGTAGGCACTTTGATATGCAACTAGGCCTTTACGAGCATTTATCTCACAAGTAGGCACATTGATGTACACGTAGGCGCAGTTACATTGCAATTTACAAGTAGGTGCATTTTACATAAAAGCAGACACATTGATATGCAAATAGGCACATTTCGTAATACAATTAGGCGCAGTTATCACTCAAATAGACACATTTACCATACAAGTAGGCGCAATACAAGTAGATGATTAGGCTAATGAATATGTTGGCGCATGGTTATTCATTTAGGAGCATGTATCACACGGGTAGGCGCATTTGCCATACAAGTAGGCACATTGATGTATAAGTACGCACATTCACAATACAAGTAGGCGCATTCGACAAACAAGAAGGCGATTTACGTAAAAGTAGATATACAAGTAGGTGCATTGATATTCAAGTAGGTGCATTTACCATACAAGTAGGCACATTTATATACAAGTAGGCACATTTTTATACAAGTAGGCACATTTGATATACAAGAAGGCCATTACATATGAAATTGGACACATGGTTATTCATTTAGGAGCATGTATCACACAAGTAGATGTATTTTCCATACAAGTAGGCGCATTGATGTACAAGTAGGTGCATTTGCAATACAAGTAGGCACATGGTTATTCATTTAGGAGCATGTATTGTACAAGTAGGTGCCTGTACCATACAAGCAGGCGTATTGATGTATAAGTAGGCGCATTTGCATTACAAGTACGCGCATTGGTATATAAGTAGGCGCATTGACATATAAATAGGCGCAAAGTACATAAAAGTAGGTGCGGTTGGCATAAAAGTAGGGGCATTGATATATAAGTAGGCGCATTCGCAATACAAGAAGGGCATTACGACCATTTATCACACAAGTAGGTGCATTGTTATTCAAGTAGGCACATTGGTATATAAGTAGGCACATTTATCACTCAAGTAGGTGCTTTGATACGCAAATAGGCCTTTACGAGCATTTATCACACAAGTAGGCGCATGGATTTACTCGTAGGCGTGCCTACATTACATGTAGGCGTGCCTACATTACATGTAGGCGTGCCTACATTACATGTAGGCGTGCCTACATTACATGTAGGCACATTTTACATCAAAGTAGGCACATTTATATGCAAATAGGCGCATTTCACAATACAATTAGGCACAATTATCACTCAAATAGGCGCATTTACCATACAAGTAGGCGCAATTATCACTCAAGTAGGCACATTGATATACATGTATCGCATAATGTTTGTGTTTGGCATACAATTAAGTTTTATTTTATTTCTTGTAGATCCAAGTATCCCTTGCGTTGGAATGATACTTGATACTATTGATGAAGTCAAAGATTTTTATAAAAAGTTTGGTATATCCAATGGTTTTGGTGTTAGAGTTTTGTCTTCCGGAAAGAATAGACGTGGTGAAATATCTAGGATGAAGATGGTTTGTGTGAAACAAGGAATGAGTAATAGACCCAAGGATAACTTGTCATACTCCCAAAGGTGTAGTGCTAGAGAGAACTGTCCTGCTCATTTAGTTATTCATCTAAAGAATGGCAAATACATTATTGACAATTATTGTAATGATCATAACCATGTTATGCTTGGAGAGGACCATGTTACGCTGTTAGACGAATCAACTGCCATGTCTGAAGAAAAGTTTGATCTAATTATCAGAGGTTTGGAAAAATTAAAGAGGGACATTGGACTAGCAGAGAGTGTAAGTATCATTTTTGTTGTAGTTGATATAATTATATAACTTGTAATGCTGGTTCATAAACAAGTATCATTTTTGCACTGTAGGTTGACGAACCACAGATTGATAGGTGCATCCAAAATCCAAATATGGCCGACCAATTTGGTCGTCCGCGGAAGAGAAGGCTCTAGTCTTTTGAAGAAAGAATGCACAAAACACAAAAATTTCAAAACAAGTAGCATGTGACACAGCTGATGAAGTGGCACCCCAGTGGTAAAAGTGATGTTGTAAGACCGAGAGGTCATGAGTTCGAACCCCCTTGGCAACGGGATGAATGAATTGCCAATCTTAAAAAAAAGTAGCATGTTGCACAACATCAACCCAATTTGAACTTTTTTTATATTAAAGAGGAGATTATGTTAAAGAAAGATTATATTCAAGAGATAGACAGTGATAGCTCACCAACCTACACTTATAGCTCACCAACCTACAATGCAAACCGTGGAAACATATTTTTGTGTGTTGACATTTTGTAAATACACCAAATGCGGATGTTTTGTAACTAAACCTAATTCCAAACTTTATATTGCAAATGTTTTGTAACAAACTTATTGCACTTGTTCAAATATTTTGTAGGCGCATTTAAAATACAAGTAGGCACATTTTAAATACAAGTCAGGCACATTATGTCATATAATGGGCTCTATTGCTACATAAGTTGGCGCGTTTGCCATAACATGCACGTTAAATGTACAACTACGTGTGTTAAGTCCACAACTAGGCACAATTCACATACAACTAGGCGCATTTCACATTTACATGTGTTATTTGACATAACTTGCGTCTTATATCTACAAGTAGGCACATATGTTCATATTGAGGCGCATTACATTCACAATTAGGCACGTTAAATCTACAACTATGCGCGTAGCATGTTACATGCACATTTGACATAGGCGTTTCACAACTAGGCGTATTTCACATACGACTAGGCACATTTGACATACAAGAAGGTGCATTTGTCACATGCACATTTGACATAGCATGTATATCTACAACGAGGCACACTACATTCACAATTAGGTGCATTTCATTCACAAGTAGGCACATTTCAAATACAACTAGGCGTACTTGACATACAAGAATGCACATTTGTCAGGTCCCTATTTCTAGCTATTGATGCTGATGTACAGTTGCTGTAGTTGCTTTTATGATCTGGTTTGGTACAGTAGGACGGTGCTGAAGATTAATCTCTTAATTGGCAATAGCAGTTTGAGTGATATTGGATTGATGCCAGCAAGGGAGTTCAAAGTCAGCTGATGGCCTCCTCTCCAACTATAAAGTCTTCACAATTTGTGGGTATGCATATTGAGAGTGGAGCTCCTTTTATGTTTGGGTGGAGTACATTTTCTGTATAAAGACTCCTATGTTGTCTTTCTTTCTGTATCTCTCTTTCTTTTGGGTCTTGTATACAAGACCTTTGTTTCTTTTGTTTGCCTTGGTAATCCTCTCTTGAGGGTTAGGGGGTGCGCTTATGTTTGTACCTAAAGTTTTTGGAATCAATAGCAACAGAGTTTTTTCGCCGACCAAAAAAAAAAAGAATGCACATTTATCACATGCTACAACTAGGCACATTTGCCATACAAGTAAGCACATTTGACACAGTTTGCACCTTTTATCTACATGTAGGCGCATATCTTCATATGTAGACGCATTACATTCACAATTAAGCGCCTTACACCCCCAATAAGGCACATTGATACACGATTAGGCGTATTTATCACACAACTAGGCTCATTCCCACTACAACTAGGCTCATTGTCACTTTTGATGCGTAAAATGATTCAATATAATCCCATACAAAATAGGCGCATTATATTAAGCGTTAGGCGCTTTCCTATCATTTTTGGGCGCATTAAGTTCAACGACATAATGCCATAAAGTTTGGCTTAAAAATGTTACTTGTATGTTTATAACAAGCTGTTCATTCAACATTCATCTTCAATAGACTACAATTCTCTTTCAAGATCTGTACTGCAAACGTCCCTCTACCTGTGGACAGTGTTAGTTGTAGTTTGATCACCTACAATCTCCTCACCGTCCAGGATTCTCTTTATCCAATGGAGCGTGAAAATATCGCAGTCATTGCTATGAGATGGTTGTTGTGGACAGTTCCTGCAGTACTGCACTTTCCAATCTTTGACATTATGCTCCAAACTGGTGCTGAAAATATCTTTCAAGCACTTTGCCTTAAAAAATAACTCAAATGTCGGAATTTAAATCCTAACTGTTAGATTACCCTCTGATATGCTATTTTCTATCATTTGAATACATACTATTTGACTTGCCAGCTTCTCATGCACATTTTTTGGTAGATGTGGCATTGCCCTTTTCTTTGCAGCACGTGATAAGGATGCACTGTTGTAATGAAATATAAGCTTTTTCTTCATGCTAATCTCATTCAAATGCCAATGCAAGTTGGAGTGAAGTACCATAATTAGTGTATGTTTGCATTTTATCTCATCCAATCACTTCATGAAGTACATTTCAATGTAATCTTTATGACCACTAACTATAGCACGACACGTGTTAACATGAAATATTAGAGGCATTGGACGATCTTCAGTTGGCACGTAGTTTTCTTGAGAATTATGAATAATGGACTGTATATACTACATACAGAAAAAAAGAAACAATTGTTAGTAATGGTTATTTCAGATACCACATACAACTATATATGGTTTTGTTCATAGTGAAGTTCTTACCGTTTCAGATACCAACCCCTAATATTGTAATGTTGGAAACAAGCCCCCCCCCCCCCCCCCCCCCACACACACACACACACACACACACACACACACCACCCACCCACCCACCCACACACACACTTCAATATCTCCGTATGATCATAGAGGTTTACTAATTGTATAATTTGATAATACCACTTGTAGAAACTTTTGATCTTCATCATCAAGGCGTTCCACTGCTGTTTTATCTATCTTGATATGAAGATGAGTTTGTGATTTGTCTTTCACATTTGGTGATTCTTCTGATATTTGAATAGATCTGTCTGCTATTATATCGTCCCTTTGAGTTGTATTCAGCTAATTGATCTAACAGAGCGATATCCATTGCGCTTGGAGTGGACTTATGAGATGACTTCCCACATTCCGTTTCATAACATTGCCATTCAAATTTCAAATAGGAAATTGGCGCATTCTAAGTACAAATAGGTACATACTATGTACAAAATGGTGCACACTAAGTGAAAATAGGCGCATGTTAGTACAAATAAGCACAAAGACAATGAAAATTGGCGCATTCTAATTACAAATAGCGGCATACTAAATACAAATAGGTGCATTGACTGTGAAAATTGGCGCAGTACAAGTAGGTGCATACTAAGTACAAATGGGCACATACAACTGGAAAATAGGCGCATACTAAGTACAAATAGGCGCTTATTAAGTACAAATAGGCGCATACAAATACCTGCTGTTTCACTACAATTTTCTTCTTGTTGTCGAGATTCTGGTGATGGTTGCGGACTTTCTCCATGATGCTTCTGCTGCTTAGGAGACTCTTCATTCCATTGATCTAACAAAGCGATATCCATTGCGCTTGGAGTGGGCTTATTTCCCGCTTTCTGTTTCATAACATTGCCTTTCAAATTTAAAATAGGCAATTGGTGCAATCTAAGTACAAAAGGTGCATACTAAGTACACATGGGCTCATACAAAGTGAAAAATAGGCACATATTAAGTACAAATAGGTACATACTAAGTACAACTAGGCGCATAGATATACCTGGTGTTTTAGTAATCTTTTCTCCTTGTTGTGGAGACTGTGGTGATGGCTGGGATTTTCTTCATGATGCTTCTGCTGCTATGGAGGAGACTCTTCATTCCATATGTATATCTTCCACTTGTTTTTCTCTCCTTGGTTGGTCATGTCCTCTACAAATGGTTGGGAGTAGTCAATCTCTGAGAGTCCCTGCTCCATCACAATTTTGGCATTGTGCAACTCATCGCAATAGTTGTGAAGATCGTCGAGATCAGTTTGCATCTTCAGAAAGATTTTGTTGTATTGTTTTTCTTTGTGCTATGCGATACATTTTTCTATCAGTAGTTCATTCTTCAACAATGTAATTTCAGCCAGTAGACTTTGGATTTTCCTATTAGCCTCTGATGCATCTTCGCGGACGTGTTAACCTTCTGAAGCTGCTACCCGTCCGAAGTGTGGTTCAACTGTCTCGTCTTTTTTGAAATATTTACCCAACAATATAGCTGGTTGTATATTTTTTTTCCGTAGTAGGGATGAAACCCTGGTCTTGTATGACCATTTGTTGATGATCAGATCTTCGTCAGGGTAATCCTGCGGAATGAAGTTGATCATCTTCAAAAGCCAAGGTTGTGAAAAGATTTTGCGCATGACATTAAGAAATAGGTTCAGGCACATTCATAATTTGTGAAAATTGAACATTATTTTGTATTATTGTTATTTCTTTACCGTGAGGATCAATGTGCATCCTTTCATATATCCTCCTCCATCCTTTCGTTCTTTTATAAACTCAAAACCTTGAAAAAGAAGTTCTTGCACAACAACAACCCAATCATAACTGTCTATGTTATCTAAATCTTCTGCATAAGGTTATAAACAGTTACTGATACGGCTGGATCCACTAGGGAACAGGAGGTGACCAAACAATGCAACTAACAACTTCACCTGTCCCTTTGCAATTCTTCGTTATTTGCTTGAGAAAGGATTGCATGAGAAAGGTTGTTGAACTTCTCTACAGTCGTTGGTAGCCTTGGGTTCTCGTCATCGAAATACTTTTTACATATGTACGAAGCTTTTCCCTTTGACAGGTGTTTTCTAAATATGATCCTCCCAGTTGAAATATTAGGCGCATTACAGTACATTAACATCACTTTTGGGCATTTTACCAACAAGCTTGGGCACTTTAACAACATTTTTGGGTGCAATAAAATCAATTTAGGGCGCTTTACTCTATAATTAGGCATTGTAACAACAATTTTAGGCGCTGAAACAACAATTTTTGGCGCTGTAGCCATAATTTTGGGCGCTGTAATCATACGTAGGTGCTTTAACACCAATGTAGGTCGCTTTAACAACATTTTTGGGCGATATACCCTATAATTAGGCGCATTACAGCAAGCAATAGGCGCGTCTACATTAAATTGGGCGCTTATACAACAATTTTACGTGCATTAACAAAATCTTTTGGCACAATAAAATCAATTTAGGGCGCAATATCAAAAATTTTGGGGGCTTTACACTATAATTAGGTGTTCTAACAACAATTTTTGGGCGCTGAAACAACAATTTTACGCGCATTCACAATTAGGCGCATTAAATCTACAACTACGCGCATTAAGTCCACAACTAGGCGCATTTCACATACATCTAGGCGCGTTTGACATACAAGAAGGCACATTTGTCACATGCATATTTGACATAGCATGTGTATCTACAACTAGGAGCATTACATTCACAATTAGGCACATTTCACATACAACTAGGCACATTTGACATGCAAGAATGTGAATGTGTCACATGCTACAACTAGTTGTAACAACAATTTTAAGTGCTTTAATGACATTTTTGGTCGTAATAAAATCAATTTAGGGCGCTTTACTCTATAATTAGGCATTGTAACAACAATTTAGGCGCTTTAACACCAATGTAGGTCGCTTTAACAACATTTTTGGGCGATGCACCCTATAATTAGATGCATTACAGCAAGCAATAGGCACATCTACATTAAATTGGGCGCTTATACAACAATTTTACGCATTGTAACAAAATCTTTGGGTGCTGTACACTATAATTAGGCGTACTACAACAAGCAATAGGCACATTTATATTAAATTGAGCGCTTAGACAACAAGTTTGGTGCCTTAGACATACAAAGTGGGCTGTAACAATAAATTGGCGTTACTCTAAATTAGGCACACGACCAGTTTTAGGCGATGTAACAACATTTGTGGCCGTTTTACCCAATCATTAGACTCATTACAACAAGATAAAGGTGCATTTATATTAAATTGAACACATTACAACAAGCAAACTTTAGCGTTCTAACAATAATATCAGGCGCTGAAACAACATTTTTATGCGATTTACCCTATAATCGGCGTTGTAACAACTTAGGCGTTGTAACCACAATTTTAGGTGATGTAACAACAATTGTGCGCGCTTTGAACTATGATTAGGCGCTTTACCCTATGTGAAACAACCTGCATTCCCGTCGATACTATCGACTTTATCACAGCAACAGAAGAGCATTCCGTCGATACCATCGACAGTCCCGTCGATGGTATCGAGAGTTGATCAGTGGCGGAAATCGACGACTATTGCCACTGTACCACAATGTATCTTACCCTAATATATAAAAACAAGGAGAGACGGCTATTGCCCTCTCAAGAAAGCTGCTCCTTGCAGTCGACAAATCTCTCGGTGTTCGTCTCCTCTCCTCCTCATCTCTTCTCACATGGTATCAGAGCAGCTTTGATCCGCCGCCCCGCTTCCTCAACAAGCCGCCACCACAGCCTCCCCGTCTCCTTTCTTCTTCTCAGTCGGCGTCGCCGCCCAACTTCTCTAGGCGCCGCGGCCACTTCGGCCGTCGGGCCGGCAGGAACAACAACCTGCCGCCGGCGCGGGTGCTGCTGGGCTAGCATCCGCTACCCGTCTTCATCGCTGGATCGATAGCAGCTTTCCCTCGCTGTTGTAGATCTAGCCACCAAGGATCGGAGCCGCTAGCAAGCTTCCGGTTGATTTAAGCAGTTTTCGGCTAGTTCTCGGGAGCCGAAACTGCTGTTTGGGAGTCTCTGGGTGATCCAACGGCTATCTAAAGCCCAATTCGAGGGACTCGTCTCTTCCAGAGTGCTCTCCTAATCACATATCCTCCATGTGTGATTAGGAAAATCGTTTGGAGGCTGTGAATGCGTCACTAACGCATTTATCCGTGTTTTTTGTGTTGTGACGTGTATCTCTCCGTCACCTCATCTATCTCCGTGACGTGTATCTCTCAGTCACCTCAGCTTTCTCTGTGACGTGTATCAATCCATCACTAAGTTCTCGTCTACAATGGAGGACACCAAGACTCCCTACAATGAGGCGTCTCCTATCTCCTCCATCAAGATCAACGGGAAAAACTATCTACTATGGATGAACGCTGTTCACACTGTCTTGGAATCTCGCGATAAGGCGAGACATGTTGACTCGGGTCCCCTGGACTCTACTGATAAAGGATAGGCTGAATGGAAGCGTCATGACAGTCTTGTGAAGACTTGGTTATGGAATAGTATGGAACTTGCAATTGCGGCTAGGTTTATGTTCTATACTACAGCTAAAGAGATATGGGGCGCAGTGAAGCAACACTATTCTCAGGAGAAGAATGCTCTTCGGCAATTCATGATATATGATCGTCTGTTTGCTGAGAGGTAGGGTGATAGATCTCTTGAGGAATACTTTGGAGCTTTTCAGACACTTGCTCAAGAGCTGAGCTACTATCATCCTGTGACAGTTGCTGCACAGATCAAAGACAAGCTAAATTTCTATCCGGGCTTAATCCCAATTGCGGTTCTGCCTGGAGTGTCATTCTGGCTTCTGATAAATTGCCAAGTCTTGTGGAAGCCTATTCGAGAATTCAACAGTCTATTTTTGAGTCTGTTAATCCTGTCTCTACTATATCTTCTAGGGAGTCTCATGCATCCGTAGCTGCTGCAATGAGAGGACGACCTAGTATGGACAGAGGACGTGGGACACGCCCTAAGTGTACTTTCTGTGACAAACCGAGACATATAGTGGAGAAGTGTTAGAAGAAACATGGGAGACCTACTGCACCTCCGGTGGGGGCAGCACATTGTGCCACCTCTACAGATTCCTCTCCGTCTTCAGCTGTGGGCACCAATTCTGGGACCGGCATCACTCTTACTCAGGAGGAGTATGATCGGTTCATTCAGGCTACACAGCACATGAGTGTGGGATCTTCATCTTCGTCATCAGCAAACCTGCATCTACTGCGGGTAATCAGGCTACATCTCTCATAACCTTTGGCTCTACTTCATCTTGGGTGGTTGACTCTGGCGCGTCACAACACATGACTGGTATGAAGAGATTTCTCCAATCTATTGACTCGTATATCCCTCACCAATCTGTCACACTGGCAGATGGTTCAGTGAGGAGAGTGCTAGCTAGTGGATCTGTCCCTCTAACACCCAAGATTGATCTTAAATCTGTACACTTTGTGCCTGAGTTTCCTTTTAATCTTCTTTCTGTTGCAAAATTGATTGACACTGTAAAATGTACGGTAACATTTGGGCCTTCTTGTTTTGTTTTACAGGATCTCAAGAGTATGAGGACGATTGGTGGGGGGCCTAGGAAAGGTGATCTCTACCTTTTCCACGGTGACAGTCTGCCTCGCCCAGTATCTGCTCCAGCTCCATCCATTTTGTTGAGTGGTTCCCCCTTACTATGGCATTACAGATATGGACATCCTTCGTTAGAGAGCCTGCGGAAGTTGGAACCTGAGTTGTCCCAAGTGTCAGTCATGTCAGTTGGGAAAACATCATAGGTTGTCTTATCCTAGTCATGTCAATAAACGAGCATCTTGTCCTTTTGAGTTAGTCCACAATGATGTAAGGGGTCATGTTAAAGACCAAAGTTATAATGGTTTTCGTTATTTTATTTCCTTTGTGGATGATTTTTCCCTCATGACATGGATCTACCTTCTCAAAAGTCGAGAGTCTGTGCTATCTATTGTGAAACATTTTCATAAAGAAATAAAGGTTCAGTTTGACTGCAATATAAAAACTCTCCAATCTGATAATGCTTTAGAGTATGTTCAAAAGGTTATGTCTGATTTTTGCAGTTCTGTGGGCATGATCCATCGCACGTCGTGTCCTCACACCCCTCAGCAAAATGGGTTGGCTGAGAGGAAAAATCGCCATCTTCTTGATATTGCTCGTTCGATCATGTTTCAATCCAATGTGCCTAAGAAATTCTGGTCTGAAGCTCTTTTAACCGCTTGCTTCTTAATTAATAGACAACCATCCTCTGTTCTTAAAAGACAAACTCCTTTCTCTGTGTTACGACCCACGGATCAGCCCTTCTCTGTTCCCCTTAGAGTGTTTGGTTACACTTCTTTTGTCCATAATTTTGACCCTAAGTCTGACAAACTTTCTCCTAGGTCTATTAAAACCTTGTTCCTTGGTTATTCTAGTACTAGCAAAGGATACAAGTGTTACTGTCCTAGTCTTCGTCGCATGTTTGTGTCTAGGGATGTTACCTTCCATGAGACCACTCCATATTTCTCCGATGCTATGAGTAAGGGGGAGCAGTTGAGAGAGGGAGTGCCATCATATTTTTAGAGTGAGAGAGTGGCACCATCTGTGCAGAGTGAGGGAGCGCCACCCATCATTCCTGATTATACTTTTATTCAGGACGAGCAGGCAGCTGACAGGCCTGTTATTCAGCAGTACCCATAAGTTTATAGTAGGCGAGGCAGACAAGATCCAGAAGAGGTAGCGACACCAGTCCCTGAGCCTTCCTCATCGTCTTCTACTCACGAGATTCCCGCAGAAGCATCAGATCTTGATCTTCCTATTGCTGTTCGGAAAGGTACTCGTTCTTGTACTATTAGACATCCTATTACAAATGTGTGTTGTCTGTCCCACTTATCTAAGCAGGCTCGCACATTTGCTGTTGGGATTGATTCTGTTGATATACCAAGGAATCACTATGATGCTATGAAGGACAGTGGTTGGAAACAAGCAATGTAGCTTGAGATGTCAACTCTTTTGCATAATGGCACATGGGATCTTGTTGACTTACCTGCAGGAAAGAAAGCAGTGGGTTGCAGATGGGTTTTCACCATCAAACATAATCCAGATGGATCAGTTGAGAGGTTGAAGGCCAGATTGGTAGCAAAAGGCTACACACATACCTATGAAGTTGATTTCTTTGAGACATTTTCTCCAGTAGCTCGTCTAAATTCTGTGCGGATTATTATCTCTCTGGCTACTACCTTTGATTGACCCCTATTTCAGCTTGATGTTAAGAATGCCTTTCTACATGGTGACCTACATGAAGAGGTATATATGGAGCAACCTCCTGGGTTTGTTGCTCAGGGGGAGTGTCAGAAGGTGTGTGAATTGAAGAAAGCCATATATGGGTTGAAATAGTCTCCTCGAGCTTGGTTTGACAAGTTCGGTGACGTTGTACTCCAGATGGGTTTTTCTCGCTCCATGACTGATCACTCTTTATTCTACTCTAGCTCTTCTTGTGGCTCTATCATTATTGCTGTATATGTTGATGACATAGTGATTACTGGCAGTGATTCTACAGGCATATCTCGTGTGAAGGAAGGTTTGCAAAGACACTTCCAAACGAAGGATCTGGGTAAACTGAGATATTTTCTGGGCATGGAGGTGCTTAGATCTCATGCAGGTGTCAATCTATCTCAGAGGAAATATGTGCTTGACTTACTACAAGAGACATGCATGACTGAATCTAAACTGGTATCTACTCCTATGGAATTATCACATCAAGGAGATAGTTGATGATGTTGAGTACTCAGATCCAGGATATTACAGAAGAATAGTTGACAAGCTAATATATCTGACTGTTACACGACCTGACATTTCTTTTGCTGTAGGCGTTGTGAGTCAGCATATGCACTCACCACGACAGTCACACTGGACAGCAGTTTGCCGGATTCTGAGATATCTGAAGAGTGCTCCTGGTAAGGGGATCACTTATTCTAAACCCAAGGTGACTCCATCTACTCTGACTCTCACAGGGTATTCAGATGCATATTGGGCTGGTGATCATACTGATAGAAGGTCTACATCAGGCTACTGTACCTTCCTAGGTGATCATTTGATTACTTGGAAAAGCAAAAAGCAGCATGTGATAGCTAGATCCAACACTGAGGCTGAATACCGTGCTATGGCCCATGCATGTTGTGAACTACAATTAGTCAAATCTGTTCTTTCTGAGTTACAAATCACTATGATGTCTTCTATGGAGCTCAAGTGTGACAACCAGTCTGCTATACACATTGCCAGGAATCCTATCTTTCATGAGCGTACAAACCATATAGAAGTTGATTGCCATTTTATTCGTGATCAAATCAAAGATGGTACTATCGTGACGCCATACGTCAAGTCTGAAGATCAACTGGTGGATATCTTGACAAAGCCTTTGGGTCCAGCAACTTTTCAGCGATTATGTGGCAAGCTAGGCATACACGATGTGTACTCTCCAGCTTGAGGGGGAGTGTGAAACAACCTGCATTCCCGTCGATACTATCGACAGGAGGTCGATGGTATTGACTTTATCACAACAACAGAAGAGCATTCCGTCGATACCGTCGACAGTCCTGTCGATGGTATCAAGAGTTGATCAGTGGCGGAAATCGACGACCAGTCTTGTGGTTCTATCTTTATTATATTATTTGTTTTATTGTTTTTCTCTTATTTTCTTCTCTGTACCACAATGTATCTTACCCTAATATATAAAAACAAGGAGAGACGACTATTGCCCTCTCAAGAAAGCTGCTCCTTGCAGCCGACAAATCTCTCGGTGTTCGTCTCCTCTCCTCCTCATCTCTTCTCGCACTCTATAGTTAGGCGCTTTAACAGTCATTGGGGTTCCTTTACGACAATATACATGTTTGGGCGCTTTATAACAACAATATCAGACGTTGAAACAACATTGGGTGCTTTATAACAACAATATCAGGTGTTGAAACAACAACATTGGGCGCTTTACCCTATAATTAGGCGTTGTAACAACTTTAGGCGTCGTGACCACAATTTTAGGCGATGTAACAACAATTGTGGGCGCTTTAAACTATAATTAGGCACTTTACCCTATAATTATGCGCTTTAATAGTCATTGGGGTTCATTTACGACAATATACACGTTCATCATACATAGGCATTGTAACAACAATATCAGGCGCTGAAACAACAATTTTGGGCGCTTTACCTTATAATTAGGCGCAATACAACAAACAATAGGTGCATTTATATTAAGAGGAACATTACCTTTGATGGGAAGAGGTAGGAGCTCCTTTATCTGTTTTGCTGTGAAATCCACAATTCAAACATGAACACCTGCTCATCTTTGTTATAACACGAAGCAAGATAATGTATCAAAATTGCGTCATTGAGAGGCATTCTTTTGATTTGGAGTAGTGATTGGAATGGCTTTCTTGAGAAGATGACTTTTTCCTCAACAGTAATGTAATGTAATTTTCATGAAACATCTTCCACGAATAACATGACTTGACGAGCCTTTGCTTTTCTGTATCAGATGTCGCATCTTCTTCTTCCTCCTGTTCTTCGCCATGTTCCTTCTGAATCTTAGATGTCTTTTTTCCTTCAGTAGGCATCTTTGTCCTTGCTACCGTGTTGGGGGCAAATTCATCATCTGACGCCCTCCTTTTGGCAGCAACCTTAGTTTGCTTGGATTTATCAATTCTCTGCGCCATTGTTTTGGTGGCAATGCCATCCTTCTTGTTGGCGACTTCTTGGATGAAAGGGCCTCATCCGCTGGAGTTAAAGAGCTGGAACACTCTCTAGTAGCAACATTCCTTGATGCCACTAGTTTGATTGTCCACCTTGCGGAAGCAAACATCATCGTGTCTTGGAAGTCATCGTCTGAGTTCTTCGTGGTGGCACTGGCCATTGCTTCGCGACAGAGATAGGCAAGAGTGGAGAATGGGTCTCGATGAGAAGAAGAGGAAGAGAAAGGATCCGCAGGAGGTAGAGAGAGGAGGAAGGAGGATCACTGCAAGTGGAGTGGGCGCGACGCCCTCGAAATTGGGCGTGGAAGAGCAGCGGAAGGAGGGCGAGGAGCTTGGAGATTGGGTGTCGAAGACCAGCGGATGGGGGGCGCATTGAAGTTGCCCTAGAGTGGAGAATGGGCGTTGAAGGGGTGAAAATTCAAAAGATGGGATTTGGGGGGGGAGCATTTGCCCAGTTGAGTGTCCAACTGTCTGGAAATGTGGTCTACATGTTTGTGAGTGGCCGGGCCGATTCACGTGAGCAAGTAGGGGGGAGGGAGTGTCACAGAGATTGGCCGGTGAGAGTGTAAGAGAGTTTGTGAGAGAAAGAGAGAGAAAAGTAGTGCAACGGGTCCTGTTGTGGCTCAGACCACGTCAGGTGCGGCTTAGCTGTTTTCCACCGCATCTAAAGTGCGTCAATTCGCAATAGGCGTTTCCAGAATTAAACCCTTTAAAATATTACTGCGATCCTTAAGAGAAACAACCAAGTTGCCCGAGAATAGTCATAAATAAAAGTCATAAATATGCAAAATTCAGATAGGCTAGTAACAGAACAAGGTCCCCATATATCTGCATGAACAATATCAAACAAAAATTTGAAAGTAATCTCTTTTTTTGTTATGAAACACATCCCAAGTCAATTTGCCAAAGTGGAATGATTCACACAAAAATTGTTTATCAGAAATTTCAGGAAATAGACATCACAATTTAGCAACAAAAGGATGTCCCAGACGGTAGTGTCATTGTAGGCCAGTTACTGAAGAAGATAGCGGAGCAGTAGCAGATCGCGACACATATAGGTAGTACAACCCATTCAGTCCCTCATGGCCCAACCGATCTGTCTTCGTGCGGAGATCCTGAAACAAAACCCTCGGGATCAAAAGTGCTCGAGCATTGGTGGCTCTTAACAGTTTTACTGACCGATAAAAAATTAAGAGGAAATCTTGGAACATATAGCCCATATTTTAGTGGCAAGTTATGGGAGAGAGATATAGTGCCGATGCCATGCATCGGTGATTGAGTTCCATCCGCTACTAACTGGTGAAACTCTAGTTGTTTTAGATAAAGTAGAAAACTGTGAAGAATAAGATTGTATTGAATTGAATGGGATTAGATGAGTACAAGACTGGACACCCCTATCCTATATATAGGATCAAGGGAGAAACCCTGAGACTTGTGTCCCAAGTAATCTAAACGGGACGAGACACTAAAGGCCCACTAACTAATTAACCTATTAACTAAATAGGCTAATATAGACTCTTTAACACTCCCCCTCAAGCTGGAGCATGGGTGAAATACATGTCCAAAGCTTGGAGGTTACAAGACTCGATAAAACGATAAAAGAAATGATAAATGAAAGATAAAAGATAAATATCACTCCTATACAAAAGATGTTACTCCCCCTTAATCAATACTCCCCCTGAATCATATAGTGATGATGACTCTGCAGGCTGAAAATACTCGAGCTTTGAAGAATGTCTTTCTTTGAAGTGCATCTGAAGAGCATCTGAAGAATGGACCTGATACTACAACAGTAATTCGCCACTTGGAGCAGACGATCATCCATACCACGACCACGACAACTTCACTGGAATACGTACTTAACGCGGCACGAACGCGGATCTCTCAATGATGATGTAGTAGTAGTGGTGTCTTCAAAACGTCTGAGAAGACATGCATAACGTGGCACGAACACGGACGGACGATATGCTGGTGATACGATGCACGTACCATAACTCTGTAGCGTGAACCTTGGGGGCTTGACAAGAAAAGAGATATCATCCATCAAGGAAAGTCCCAAGAAGATCAGCAACAGGTGATGTCGAAACAACAGATGTAGCTCGAAGAAGATGTGACGAAGCAACTCGGTGAAGATAAACTCTGAGCTTCTGAAAATCTGAAGAAGCACTCATCTGTCTCATATGAATGCAGCTGAAGAAATACACCATCAACACCTGACGTACATAACGCGGTACGAACGCAGATACGGTGTCGACGCTGAATGAAGCTGGCTGGAGGTGGAGAACAGACGTGCTGAAGAACGTGAAGCTCCATGAAGATAATAGCCTGGAACATATATAACCTGAATACATATATCATCATCTCATCTGATACTCTCTCTTCTCATCTCTTCCTCTCCACTCACCCCCCCCCCCCGCACACCAAATACGACAAGAGTGAGTGTTTGGTGTGGAGAAAAGGATATATGCCCCCCCCCCCCCCCCCCCCCCCCCCCCCCCCCCCCGCACTGTGGAAAGGGATACACACAAGATATGGGTGGGAGGGAAAGGAATTAGTGAATTTGAGAGGATTTTGTGATATGGGTATGTATAAAAAATTGTGGAGAATGAAACCGATAACCAAAGAGAAGATGCTAAATGGGTCAAAGTAAGATCTGGGTAGAAAATTAAATGGATCTGATCCCGACCCGAAAAGGGATTTGTTTGGCCCGTTAGGGTCAAAATGGGATTCGATTAGCAAAAGATAAGACCGATTAAGGATCCGAATAGAGACAGGGATAATGCATATGGGGGTAGTAAACATGGTTGTTTGGTAGCGGTGAAGAGTGATGGGTGACCGCTCGCAGTAGACAACAACAATTGACCTAGGGGCCAGGATGATGAGACACCGGTTGAAGAGTGTGATCTTCGGTTGGGGATATGGTTGCTGGATGAAGAGGCAGAAACTCTGCAGCAGACGGACACGGCGGCGGCGATAATGACTATGATGGTTTCGACGGGGATGTCTGCTGATAGGCGGCTGTTGTGCAACAACTAGTATTGCCACTACGGTAGATGGCAGCTGCTGGAGACAATCGGCGGAAGAGGGCCGACGACGCCTAGTCTGGCTGGCTGTGGCTACAACAGCGGCGGGTGGCTGCGGCTAGGCCGACGACAGCGTCGGCTGTTGCTGTTGCACGCGGCGGTGATGGTTTCTAGATATTACCGCCGGATATGGCGGCTAGAGAATAGCTATGAAAGGGAAGAAAGAGCCATGTAGGCCGGATTTGCCTAGCGGGCAGCCGGCCTAAGCCATGGCGACGGCCGCCCGCAGGCGGGGAGAGCCCGCGGTTGCTCTCTCGAAGAGTGGCGGCGGCTCTAGGGTTGTTGTAGTGCGCCAGGGAAGAGAGGGAAGAGGGGCAGTGGCTAGGGTTCCCTCAGGAGCGAACGTGCTTTGATACCATGTGAAGAATAATATTGTATTGAACACAATGGGATTAGATGAGTACAAGACTGGACACCCCTGTCCTATATATAGGATCAAGGGAGAAACCCTGAGACTTGTGTCCCAAGTAATCTAAACGGGCCGAGACACTAAAGGCCCACTAACTAATTAACCTATTAAATAAATAGGCTAATATAGACTCTTTAACAAAAACAATTCAGATTTGCCAGAGATATGAGCAGAAGCACATGAGTCAAGAACCCATTTATTTTTACCATAGGGTGTAGGAGACGCAAGTAGAAGGACCTCCATCTTGAGCAGGTGGTTGCGAGAACAGACAAGCCTGAAGGAGTTTCTCAAACTTTGAGGCTGAGCGGATCCACTCAACGGTGGGTTGGGTAGAACTGAAGGTAGTGACATATAAGTCTTCAGAAGCATCAAAAGTGACTTGATTTGCCCATGCATGTGCACTGTGTTTTTCGCAGCAACAATCCTCATTGTGACTCGTGCGCCCACAGAAGTTTTACAAGCGGTTGGCAATAGGAGATTGTCCTCGCCTAGATATAAGAGGAGGACCACGTCCAGGAGCACCAAAAGCACGACCAGCACGACCACGACCGTGACCCATGTCCACATCCTCGACTTGAGTCATTGGAGCGTAATGCAAGGACTGAATGCTCAGAATAAGTAGCAGGTAGGGAAGACCTAGAAGGAAGACGTTGAACGCGCTTGAGAACATATTAGTGTCGGTAAGGGATCACTAGATAAGATCTGGTCCACAACACTAGAGAAGGAATGAGGAAGTCAATGTAAGAAGTGAACCAACGGAAGTTCATTACGTTGTCGCTGAACTTCTTTGATGTCAGAGGAGATAGGATGATGTACTTCGTATTCATCCCAGAGTGCCGAGCACTGGTTGCAGTAGTCTTCGGTAGATCCATCGGTCGAATACTTCTTCACCAAATTCTTGAAGATCTTGAAGACCTTCTTTTAATTCTGTTGGTGAGAGTGCACATGGGATAGTTGATTTCACATGGCTTTGGCATTCAGAAGGCGGAGGAGAGACTACTTGATATTCGATTTGGCACTGTTCATCATCCATGTCATTACCGCGGAATCATCTTTGGATCACTGAGCGTAGGCTTGCTTGAGTTTTTAATCAATCGAGTCATCACGAGGGATTTTAGTAGCAATAGATATATGTGAATAACGCCCTTGGGCTTTTACATAGAGTTCAAACGATGCCGACCAAAGATGATAGTTCGATCCGTCAAGCTTTATGGTCGTAAGACAAAGACCGAGGATGATTTGTAGTTGCTATAGGAAGTAGAGCGAGGGCGTGTACATAGAAGAATAAGTAGCAGCAACAATAGTAGCAGATCTGGATATGTAGATCTAAGAAACCCGCATAGGGGCAATAGAGAGTAGCAACAGACCAGGATCACCAGATTTGAGAGACCCACATAGGGGCAGTAGCGAGTAGTAGCAGATCTGGATCAACAAATCCGAGAAACCTACACAGGGGCAACAGAGAGAAAAGAAAGACCTACGCCACCGTGTGGCGTAGGCAGGCAAAAAAGTGATACTTTTAGGTCATCAAACGTGCTATGTTTGGACGGATTGAAGAGAAACAAGATGAATAGATGGTCAGTGGAAGACGCGTGGGTGGTGGTTGAAGGTGTGGTGGATTTGGTATCCCGACGGCTGGTGGGAAGGGGAACAACAACATGATGGGATTGTTGTAGCGGCAGGTTCAATTGGGGGGTGGGGTTGTTGTAGTGGCAAGTCGGTCGGTTGGGTTGTCGATTGGGAGGGGGGTGGGCGGTCGATTGGGGGTGAGTTGGGGTCCTTGGGGATGGGTGGGCGGACGATTGGGGGCGTCCATTGGGGGAGTTGTTTGGTGGGTGGATAAGTCGATGGGGGGTTGACCGATCGATTGGGTTGGCTGTGATGGTGGGTGTGGAGGGGAGGTGGATGGCGATTGCGAGGGGAGGGGTGCAACAACAGGGAGGGTATGGGCAGGGAAGGGGGTGGCGGCGGGGGCAGAGGGTCTTAGAGAGGACACTTGGGAAGCATTAGGGTTAAGGAGGATTGAACATGTCTCATGTCTGGTACCATATAGAATAAGAAACGTCTTTATATGATGTGTCTAAAACAATTACAAGACACTCTCATTTATAGGATAAGAGAGTGCATGAGAAAAAGAAGCAAGCAATATGGGATAAGAGAAAAGCTAAAGACAAAGACAAGCCTAAAGCATAGATAAAACATATAGCATAAAGCATATATACTAATAGGATCGAACACTTGTAGCCTTTTTTGGGTTCTGGAGTTACTAGGGAAGTTGACTATATAGTTTATAGGCCTATAACAGATCGTTTATATTGACCAGGTCTAGGTTGATAGTAAAAACAACAGGAGCGTCGGGATATAGCACTTAGAAGGGTGGTTTCTTTTCCATGATAGTAGATGGCATCTTGTTAGAGGTAGCAGGCAGATTAAATCCCATAAGAGTTTTGATACATGGAATTGAAATATGATGAACGTGGCAACAGTTAGGAGGTGATAACTTTTATGTTCGACAATGCCATCTTTTATAGTGTAAGCACAGAAAATTTGACGTGATGCCTTTTTTAGGCAGAAGGAATTGACATTCTGTTGAGCTTTTTACTGCATCATGCATCCTTCATGGGGAAATTGATTAAAATTGGATTTTCATTTAAAAAAACTTGCAACCTATATTTCAACAAATAAATCTGAGTCGTTTTGAAAAACCCACCGATACAAGTCATAATCAGTGAAATCAAAATGCCATTTTATATTGGAAAAATCTGAAGCTCATTGGGTCTGCTGAATATTCCAACTGTTACCGTGCTGTATATGATTCATAGGTGGGCTAGAATAGGTTGCTAATCCAAGCCTCGGAGACCAACTGATTACATGATTAAATATTGGTTTTTCATTTCAAATAACTTGCAACCTGTATTTCAACAAATAAAGCTGAGTCGTTTTACACCGATACAAGTCATAAGCAGTGAAATCAAAATGCCGTTTTATATTAGAAAAATCTGAGGCTCATTGGGTCTGCTGAATGTTCCAACTGTTACCATGCTGTATATGATTCATAGGTGGGCTAGACTAGGTTGCTAATCCAAACCTTCGAGACCAACTGCCAATGCAATAACTAACAAGCAAAGAATCAAACTCCGACACAACAAAAGAAGGTCAATGTGGTTGCCTCATAGCTTCCTATGTTTGAGCATCTTAGATAATGTCTATCAATTTACCTTTGTTGATATGAACCTATTTGCTATTTTTGGCTTCTTTTTTCATAGGATACCATTATAATTGAGAGACTTGGTATAAGTATGTTTGCAGAATGCTACTATGTTGTAGGTTTATCTTCTAACTCAGTTGGTTTCTTCACATGTATCATGGTGTAGATCAAGCTATTTTTATTACAAATTTGTGCTTTTTCAATACTTTCTTTTTGTATGTTGCAGAAAATGCTTCAGAAGAAGAGGCTTTCCAAACTCTTCACAAGGTAAATCTTGGCTGGATTGTTTTCTTTTTTTTGATATGCTGACTTTAGATTCTTGACAAAGATTCCTTCCCTAGATATTAATACCGATTTCATACTTCTAGCCTTTTCTTGATGAAGTTGAATTAAGAAAGGTTTTATGATGTGGAACACATCGTGAAGAAAAAGAACGAAGAAGATAAACCGAAATAATCTATTTCTCAATCTATATTCAACTGCCCGGACAAAAGCCCCAAGGCTGGCTTTTATAGGAATACATGACTTAACCGATAAGTAATGGAAATAAACTCCTATTTAATAATATTCGGAATTAAATAAAAATAAAAAATAAAGAAAAACATAAAAGATTTACGACTAAGTACATTATTTAGATAATTTGCACTTAGGTCTGCATATATAAAATAAAGCAAAAAAAGTAGAATAAAGCCTAATACGTCCTACGTCTTTTTGCCACATACGTTTTGTAGCTTGCATAGGATTTTATCTCAAACGGTTTGGTAGATAAGATAATTCTTCATATAAATCTGCATTGGTTCTTTGCTAAGTGAAAAGTTTCTAAATAAGATCCGACACCTATAGCATATCCAAAATTACAAAATGCATGTAGTCTCACTATTCATGTGGCAGATAGCACACCATTTTTTATTGTTGTTGGGAAGAACAATTTTTACAAGAATTCAAGTTGGGGTTTGAGCTATAACCTTTTCTGCCGAGGGTCCATCTGTTTCTAAGAAGCATGAGAAAATTGACACAAGGAACTAAAATCCTGGCTGACTGTCTAATTTCAGGCTGACAAGGAGAAGCTTGAAAGGCAACTGCACGATATGGCACTCATGGTTGAGAGACTTGAAAATAGCAGGCAAACACTGTTGATGGAAGTATGATGTGCTCTAATTTATAGTACTTCGCAGCCTATTTTGCTGCTAATATCTCTGGTTTGTACCTGATCCAAACATACTGTATATCAACAGATTGATTCACAGTCATCAGAGATAGAAAGGCTGTTTGATGAGAACTCTAATCTTTCTACCTTATTTCAAGAGGCAAAGGTTACTTCAGAACAGTGGCAAAATCAGGTAAACTGTAAATATCATTTTAATGACGCAATGCTGTTTTTTTCATGTTATACACAGTGGACACCTTGTTAGTGGAAGCGTGGTTAGATCATTAATATTTTTGTAAACAGCCTTCATCTTGTAATGTTTGTTGAAAGTAAAGAGATGTGGACATGCCTGGACGCGTGGCGGACACGCCTCCGGCGTGTCCACTTTGAATTTTTTTTTATTGAAGTGTTGGACACGACTTGGACACTCTATGGACACCTCCAGGACACACCACTCCGACCCACTTAAGCCTAGGCGTATGAAAAAACCCAAGCCTTCTCTAAATCTTTGCCTCATGTCCTCCACTACTCGCCCTACTACCATTAGTTAATTAAGCTTCAGGTGCTACATGAAAGTCGTTGACACCCTTCTTATCATCTCTCACCAGCTGTTGCAACATCCGGGGACTGCCACATCAACCATGAGGAAAACAATTGGATTCACCTCCTCTTGATAGTACATGTTCTTAATCATTACTTCCATTGGAACTATTGTCCCCAAAATTCTACTGCTCTTAATTTTAACAATTCATATTACAACAATATCATATAATCAAGCATCGTAATGTTTGTTGTGAACTAGTCTATATTGTGACTTGTAAATATAATGTTATATGTTGATTGCTTGTTGGATTTCATGGTGATTGCCCATGCGGATAATCTATCTAGATCATTTTGTGTTAATAAACATAGCATATTACACATTATATGTCATAATATGTTATACAAATATATATATACATATACTTGCCGTGTCCAGTGCCGTGTCCGTGTCCTATATTTTTGGAAATTGACGTGTCCCGTGTCTAAATCCGTGTCCGTGTCCATGCTTCCTAGCTTAAGTGGGTAAACGGATCCTCACTCAAGTGTACTAATCTAGGACGTAAAATAAAGATAAGGGCCTAAGCCCAAAAAAATGTAATACACTTATACTATCACTCCCCCTCAAGCTGGAGATTATAAATTATGTAATCCCGGCTTGGCGTCCATGTATTGAAAAAGAGTTAGAGGAAATGTTTTCGTCAGGATATCAACGATCTGATCACTGGTCCGAATGTTAGGAGCATGGTGCAAGACTTCGACTTCGTGTCGACTTCGCCAGGTGTGGAAGTGGAAGTTTGTGGAAACTTTGAGGAAGTTTAGACGCAAACTTCGTTAAACTTCGACATCGTTTTTTTGAAGAAAATGATGTGAGTTTGAAGGAAACTTTGATTGAAAACTTCTAATTATGTTATATCTCTATCTTATAAATGTAAATTTAATACAAAAACATGATTTAGGACTCTAGTCCTAGTTAGGTTGATAATACAATGTATTGCTTGCAAGGGTCATATGTGCAAAACACATACATATACAGAGCACCGTATGTATTCTATACAATATATAGTCAAATAGTAGTTACACCACCCTCTCTAGGAAAGAGTGGCAACAACAAACATAGGACTTGATATTAGAAGTTGTGAAAAGGGTTGGAGGCGACACTTATGCCTTATATGGCCATTAGGGCACTAATTAGGATTAATGTTCTAGGCCGTCTCAACTTCGCCCCAACTTTGCCAACTTTGAAGGAACTTCGACAACTTCAGAGAAGTTGAGACGAAAATACACACAAAAAATCAACTTAGCCGACATCAGTGAAACTTCGCCCCTAAGTTTGGACGAGGCCGAAGTATTTGGTATTTGACTTCGCCTATGGTCGAATTTTGAAACTTCGACGGAACTTCACCCAACATTGACGTACTTGTATTCCATGGTTAAGGAGTCACAATCTTTTTTGCTTTGTCCAGGTCTTGTAAAAAGTGGCAATCTACCTCAATGTGCTTTGTACCTTTATGAAATATTGGACAATTGGCGATGTGTATGGAAACCTTGATTATCATGGTACATGCACGAGCCATAGCTTGATATCCGACTTCAATGCTAGAGAGGGCAACCGTCATAGTCACAACATTCAACCTTTTTTTGAAAAAAACGCGTTTAAAACGCGTATTTTTGAGCTGGCGTATGTTACGGCCGTTTAAAACTCCTAAACGTTTTTAACGTTTTAATCACGTTTTAAGAGCGTTTTACATTTTTTACGCGTTTAAGTCTTTTTTTTCCGTTTTAAAAAGTACTGTGCGGTACCTTTTTTTACGTTTGAGTTATTGCCCCTCATAGCCGGGTTTTGGCAAAACCCTCAATCCCTTCCGCTAAACCCCGACTCCCGACTCCCCTCTATGCCCTTGTCTAAGACCCGCCCCCCTTGCGCTCGACGAAGAGCCGACAGAGCAGCGCCGGGAAGGAGCAGCACCGGCAAGGAGCAGCGCCAGTAAGGAGCACCGCCGGAAAGCAGCACCTTGCGGCGTGGTTATGTCGGTGTGGAGCACCGAAGGTGCGTCTCCAAGCTCCCCCGCTTCTCAGGTATGTTCCCTCCTCTCCTTATTTTTGTTTGTATTATTTCTCCTTCCCCTCCTTCATCCCCCCTTCATCCTCTATTCCCTATTCACCTCCACCTTTGCATCATATGTTCCCGCCCCCATCCCCTTCTTATTCCAGCCACAGTCAGCAATCACGGAAGCTGCTGCGGCCATGGAAATCAACAAGTCCAACCACAGTCAGCCTCCCCCCTTATACCCCCCTACACCCAGTCACCCTCCCCCCATCACATCCCCCTCCCCCTTCTTCTCCATTGGTCCAGTTTTGAGGTCCCTCCTTCAATGACTTCACCTTCCCCCTCTTCCTTCTTCCCCTGTTCTTCATAATCAATATTTCAGTTGTCACCCTCCCCTAGCATCCCTTTCTAGCTCCACCAATCCGCTGCAATTTTCTAGCAACTAAGTCTACTCCCTTTTTTTTTTTCTCTTGTTCTTTTGTTGCAGCTCATGGAGTTTGCTTCTGGTAGACGTGTCTTGTGCTTCTACAGGAGGTGCCTACTGCCACTGTTGAAGGTGTCTATTGAAGTTGCAGGCTATTTTCTTCCTACTGAACTTACTGTAAGTCTATAAGATATATTTAGCCCTTCTTATTGTCGAGTGATGAGTAATTATTATAATTTGGATGAAATTCTTATGTGTTATATTAATACAATCATTAAGTAAATGCTTGGGTGAATATTGTGACTATGAATGTTATTGATCGACTTGACTAATTGCAAGACGCATCGTGCATATAACAAACTAGCAATCTTCTATAGGGTTACATCTAATTAATATTTAGTTGGCTATTTTATTAGGATCAACATGCCAAGAGGCAAAGATCCTATTTGGGTGCATGTGGAGCAAACTAGTGATGCCAAAAACAAGTGCAAATTTTGTCATGAAATTTTCAGTGTAGGGATCACACGTCTGCACTTTCACTTTGGCAAGTATCCTAGAAATGATATTAAACCTTGCCCTTCTGTGCCAGACGATGTGAGAGCCATGGCTGTTCAATCAATTGAGGAGTTGAATGCCAAGTCAAAAAAATAGAAGGTGACAGATTTATGCAGAGCAGCTAGTTCTCAAAGTTCTAGCCCGGCAGGTGGGTCTACAGTTGTGGATGTTGTTGATGTTGATAGGTACAAGAAAGATATGTTTGATCAACAAACTTTATATCGAGTGGTGAAGAAAGGGGAGAAGAAGGATGTGGATAAAGCTATCCTGAAGTTTTTAGTTTCTAGTAATATTGCATTCGATGTTCTTAGAACTCTTGAATTCAAGGAGGCTTGTGCTGCTATTGCAAATGCAGGTCCTGGTTATGAACCACCTAGCAGTGAAACAACTAGGACACGCCTTCTAGATGAGGTGAAGGGTGAAGTGGATGCATATGTCAGCTCAGTGAAAGAGAGTTGGCAATTTTCTGGTTGTACAGTCATGTCTGACGGGTGGGAAGATGTGAAGAGTAGATCTCATTTGAACTTGTTGGTTCAATACCCAAAAGGGGTGATGTTCTATAAATCTTTATGCACAAACGGTCATTCTAAAGACGGGCCCTACATATTTGATTTCATCTAATCATGTATTGAGGAGATTGGTGTCTAAAATGTTGTGCAATTTGTGTCTGATAATGCAAGTAACTATAGTAGTGCAGGAGCATTGTTGGAAATGAAATATCCTCAGATCTTCAAAACAAATTGCGCAGCACATGGCATGAATTTAAATTTAGGGGACCTTGGTGCTCTTCCTACTATTTCTCTTGTACTTGATAATGCCAAGAAGATTGTGAAATTCATGTACAAGTATCAACATGTCTTAGATTTGATGAGAAAACACAGAGGGTAGAGAATTGAAGAAACCTGGTGCCACTCGCTTTGGTACTTATTTTTTGTGCTTGCAATCTATACTTGCACATAGGGTAGAGAATTGAAGATTTGCCACAGTCCAAGAGTGATGATGGAATTGAAATATGTGACACTATTCAAAATAATCATTTTTGGGAGTCTGGTAGGAAGGTCATTCGTGTTGTAGAGCCATTGATCAGAATTCTAAGAATGGTGGATAGTGAACGTTCTACCATTGGATACATTTATGAAGGATTGGATAGAGCAAAAGAGGCAATAAAAGACATCTTTGAGGGAGTTGCAGTTAAATACATGCCCTTGTGGAAGATAATTGATTATAGATGGGATAGAAACTTGCATAATCCCCTTCAAGCTGCTGCTGTTTACTTGAATCCTCTATTGCACTATCAAAAGAGAGTCACAATGGATGCTGAGATAAAACAAGGTGTTGAAACTGTTGTAATGAAGATGGTGCTTGATGCGAGTACTAGGATTTTGATATTGAAGGAGCTTCGTGATTATCATGCCAAGTCTGCTCAGATCTTCTCTCCTTTGGCGATTGATTGTCTTACTACTACTCACCCAAGTAAGACTCAAACATCCCTTTGATTTACTTCTCAATGTTAATTCTTAATGTTTTAGCATGAGTGACTGACCAATTCTGTTTCATTTTGTTAGGAGTTTGGTGGGATATGTGGGGTGGAAACCTCAACTCCTTGCAAAAGTTGGCCATTAGAATCTTAGGCCAACCTTGTAGTGCTTCTCCTTGTGAGCGCAATTGGAGTGCTTTTGATGCTGCACATACCAAAAAGCGCAACCGCCTTTATCCAGAAAGGTTGGAAACATTAGTCTTCATTAGGATGAATTCACATTTGTTGAAGACTACTGCTGCAAAGGAGGAAGAAGATACATTGCCTATTGAGTTGGAGAAGATAGATGCTTTTATAGGTGACATCAATGATGGTTCTTCAAATACAGATGATGATGAACCGACTCAAGTTGTGGAAGTACGAGATAACCATCAAGCTGAGAATGTGACTACTACAAGAAATGTTGAATTTGATTCAGACTCCTTCAACTTTGATTTTCTGTCTCAGTAATGTAATACACTTAAAACGTTTTTAGTGTGATGTTAATGTAATGGACTAGTACTCCTTGGTCCTAAGTTGTCTTCTTTTTTGTAAGCCAAGATGTGGCAAACTTTGATTTTCATATGTAGCACCGTAATTTGCACTCAATATCTCAAGTTTTTTGCCTAATTTATATATTCTTACAAACATGTATATATGCATATTATACACACACACACACACATATAGAGTCAGGCTAGTGTACACTCGAGTGTACCGGAGGCACCGTACACCTCAGTCATTTTTGAAGATGCAGTAAGTTTTTGAAAAATCTAAACCGTTGATCTTCTTAATTATCATAAGAACATACTATATAATAAATTTTAGCTCATTTGGACACTTATAGGTCGTGCATCTAAAGGAGGCAAAAATCATGTATTTCAAATTAGTTTTGTGCGTCGATTTTGTTGTCCTTGGATGAGTGACTTACACTTATCCAAATGAGTTCAAATTTTGTATGTGACCTATTATTATTGTAACCATGAAGATCAATGGATTATATTTTGGAAAAACATGGTCTAGGTAGGCAAACACCATTGGGGTGTACGACGTGATCTGTACACTCGAGTGTATTCTAGCCTGACTCTCTCTCTCTCTCTCTCTCTCTCTCTATACACACACACACATTTTTTTTTGACTTTTTCCCGAATAGTTGACCGTGCTTATACCGTGCGTTGACCCTTTTTTAGCCGAATTTTCCGCTTATTTCCCGAATTCTGAATTTTTCAACTCGACCGTACGTATCCCGAATACCGAATTTGTGACTATGGCAACCATAAGTGTTTATTGCTTCTCCAGGCCACTAGGTGATTACCTAGCATGAAGCAAGAACCAAATGTGGAGAGACGTCTTGAGCATCCCCTGCCCAATCTGCATTTGTGTACCCAGAAATAGTAATAATCGTCTGCTTAGGACGATGTGGAATAATCCTCTTCCTGGAGCACTCTTCAAATTGCATAAGATGCGTTGAATGTTGGACCAATGAGCTTGAAGTGGCTTACTCTTATGCCGATTGACCACACCAACAACATAAGTGATGTCAGGTCTAGTGATTGTCAGATAAATTAGTTTTGAACAACCTGATGATACTATTTTGTATCAGGAAAGAGCCCCCCCTCATCTGGAGCCTTTGTGTGGAGTCCTTTGGAGTGGAGATAGGTTTGGGATCCATAATTCATGTCTCGTGAAGTAAGTCCTACACATACCGCCTTTGGGACAATTTGATTCCTATGGTGGAGCAAAGTACTTCTATGTGTATCACAAATTTCCCAGGTCCCTTCTTATGGAAACAAGCTTGTAAGGACTGTTTTAGGCTGGATATGCCACCTGTGTCGTTGTCAATGTGATCACAACATCATCCACATACACAACTAGTCTAATATAAAAGTAAAAGTAGTTTACTTTGACCTGTTTTGATTGTGCTTATATCTGTTTATCCTATGATATAAGCTTCTGGAGTAGTATATGCATTATCACAACATGATGGCTAAAATGGAGTGCAACTTGGAGTAACATGTGATCAGAAGATCCCTCTCAGGTTGAAAAGTAACTTTTATTGGAATAGTTATACGTTCAACCATGCTATGTGGGAATGAATGTGGGGTGGTGAAGAAACAAGGCCTAAAAAATGAATGTTGCTGAAATGCTTATGCTGAGGTGGATGTGTGGGGGTGGCGATCATTTAGGACAAGTTGCGTGAGGGCCGTCTGAGATGGCATGGACATGTGCAACGCAGATCGACGAACATGCCTATTCATAGCGATACTAGTGAGTCGAGCAGAATGAAAAGAAGAGGCAGACATAAGTTGGGAAGAGCTTATGAAGAGAGATTTTGAATCTTTATATCTTGACTAGAATATGACCCATGACAGAGCTGACAGGAAAGAAGGATCCATGTAGCTGACTGTTACGACCCCACCTCCCGATAACCCCCAATTAAAGGAAACCGAGAGGTTGAGCCGCACCATTAATCCCGGATCAAAGGTTCGACATATAACCATAAACAATTATTAAATTCTAACAGACTATACTGAAAATGGTAATAAAAATTTTCTTTACATACCTTTTGAAAACTGTGATCTCTATTCTTCTATCCATACTGATACTAATCTATCTAATCCTCCTTTGCACTTTAATTCTCATTTAGTGTCACATGTGCCACTTTACTGTTTGTTCTTTTCATTGTACCTAAAACGCCGACAAACAAAACGTCGGTCAGCCGTAGCTGGTATGTGGGGGAAACTATAAACATGCAACTATGATAACAATGTAATCATTCAATTACTTGTTTAAAAACCAATATTACGTTTTAGATATAACTCCGCGACCCAAGGGTACCCTATCCTCTGTGTTGTCCCCATTAAACCCCTCATGATCCACCTATATGTGAACCAATTTCTAGGGTTGAGTCACATGGCACTACTCGTAAGTAGTCCACTCCTTAACTCGGGATTTGCTAATGAGTCTCTAACTCACGGTAACCTAGACCTTACTCTAGGATTACCCCTTTTTAGCCTTTTCAAAATAACAGAGGTGGACCCGGATCTAGCCAGTTATATTATGCACCTTTATAGTGATAATCATAGTCACTTTATATGTTGCATGAAATAAATAAACATCCAACAGTTTAGTTGCATTCAGTGCGATTAAACATCCGAGAATCCATCGGAAAACTAACTCGGATAGTCATAAGCGTATCCACATACCTGATTTGATGAGTCATGTAGATTAATCAACATATACTTCATGTACATTCAATCAAGCCAATCAACATATCCAAGCAAGTAATTCAATCATCACATAATTCCTGAAAAGAATATGTACTCTACTGTCACACACTTCATCAAGAATCTACTCTACTTACATAAATTCACTTTCTCGGGTTTTGTGTCTATCTTAGGGTTTCATTATGCAATTAGGGTTTCCTTTTATCTTTCACCGCATTAAACCCTAATTTTATGCGATTACTCAAAAACCCTAGTTATCTTATCTATTCTTCAGTGTTAAGGTCATCTCACAACATATAACCCTATTTCCACATTTAAAGGCACATTACTCATCAATTAATTTCATTAAACTTCTTTTACATTAAATCTATTGTTGTTATTCCTTTTTAATTCATGACAAAATCATTATGTGCATCTATCATTAATTCAAAGCTCATTAGGGTCTAATTAACATATGAACTCATTTTGTCATCACTTCTACCTTTTATCCATGAAAAGACCCTAATTACAACTTTTAGGGTATTTATCCAGGATTAAGGACTCTCATATACAAATAACTTTGAACCAACATCTAATAATCATATTTTCACATTATTCATATTAAATGTGATCTTTTTCCTCTTTTACCCTAAATTAGGGTTTCTAGATGCATTATCATATATTCATGTGTAAAACCCTAAAGCAAGCCAATTATTATCGAATATCATATTCAAATTTTACTTTTCCTCTCAACAGGTTTCTAATACTTGAAATAACCCATTTAGGATTTTAGATCGAATTCCAAAACATAATTAGGGTTATTAATCAAAGTTTAATGCCCATATGATCAACTTAAGACACTTTTGAAATTATAAACGGAATCAGACTTTAGTTACATTTTTAACAGATTCCTCATGATTTTCTGATCAACTTTCATATATTAAGTGTCCCAATCCGAGTTACCAAACTCTAGATATGATTTATGCAAGAAAATACTTACTTGGCCAATGGCATTGCACCACGTCATCCTTGCTATGAGCAGCGATCGATTTGGAACATTTCGAAATGACAGAAACGCCCTCGGTTCAGCTGTGATTACTTCAGCCCGCAGAAGGGCATAACTGTCCAAAGGCTCAAGCCTTCTTCTTCCCCGCGCTCTAACCCTTGCTTCCGCCGCAACAGTGGCTGGGAGCGGGTTCTCTCCCTACTCCGAACCTGAAGGACGCCGGTGAGACTTCTCCTCACCTCCTCCGTCCCTGGACGCACCGGTGGTGCCCCAAACTAAGGCCGAGGTAGGCTGGGGTCAAGCCGCGGCCGCCTCTCTGTCGCTGCCTGCAGGTTGGCTGACGGCTCATCCCTTCTCCTCTCCGGGGTCCGGGGGTAGCCACCCATGGCCTCCCTGGCTCCGCCACTATCTGGTGCAGCTAAAGCACTGACAAAACCACGACCTAACAGGTCGTTTTCATACACGACGGGCCTGCAACTGCGGCCACCGTTGCAGCCGTGCAGCTGCAGTTGCGTGCCGGTTCAAGCGAAAGGATTGCCACCGAGCATCCTGTTGGTAACGTGGATCATCCGGAATCCAGAGAGTGCACCGAAGGGTTCGTAGTTGCTCCGTGAAAGCCCTACCCTTCTACCCTAGGGTTTTCTTGCAAAGAATCACAAGGAAGAAGAAGGAGGAAGAGAGGTGCGTGAGGGATCCTTCCTGGAAACGAACTGGAGGGTGTACCCTTTATATAAGGGTGAGTACGAAGCCCTAAGGCGTGCCTCCTTGAGGACTTAAGTCCTATCCTTGAAAGGAAACATACTTCCCTTAGTTGTGAAGTAACCACCTCTCTCTCTCTCTCTTCATTATAATTTCTTTGGCATTTCTTTTATCCTTGATATATTAGAATTTTGAAAATCATCTTTCCTATTCTCATAGTTCTTGCTATTGGTAAGAAATTCTATTTTCATTTAATAGAAAATACTTCCCTCTTATCAAAATCACAAAATCCATTAATAAAGAATCACATTATCTTCATATTTTGCAAATTTAGTATTTTCTCTTTCCACTTTGTAATTATCTCGTTATTTTGGGTCCCTTGGACCTCAAGAAAACCCAAGGCACGGATTCCCACCTTGGGGAATGTTGGTTTGCCTTTATCTTCTTTTAAAAGCCAATTTCTCATATTGTATTTATTTCTTATTAAAATACCTCCTTTTTGAGGATTTCCCTTTATTTCTCTTTTATTTTCCTCATTGGTATTCCTTTTATCATTAGGAATCCTTGTAACACGAAATTCCACAAAGGATCTCCTAATTACACCTTTTCCCACTTATTTCCAACATTTCAACATTATTTTCAATCTCTTTCTTATTAAAGAAAAACTTAATTAAACTTTTCTTTTCTTATTGTTTTATTTTTGCAACCTTGGACTCCTTGGTACCCAAGGAACCCAAGAGGCACGAAATCCTTTTTGGATTTGCCTTCTAGAGGTTTCTACATATTTCTTTTCTAATAAATTCAATTATTCATTCACTAATTGAATTTTCTTTGTTATTTCCTTGTTATTGGGCCCAATAGCCAATAAAGCCCACAAATCAAATAACAAGGCTATTTTAAACGAAATCCCGTTATTCAAAACAAATCACATCATTATTTGTTCAATTATCCTTAATATGAGAAATTGCATTTCTCATCAATTGAACCCAAAAATTGGGGTTATAACACTGACCCCAACATGGTTGGGATTGAGGCTGAGATGATGATGATCATGATAAGCTTTTGATATATTTTATAATATATGTACATTAATTTTTTAAATTGAAGTCTGTTGCTTCGATACGACCTCGAGGCTTTCGTTCTACCTTGACAAGAATACTACATTTCATCCATATTAAGGCCTTGTACTTTGCTTTGAGGCCTCCATCTGATCGACACTGCTTTAAATTTCTCTACTCAGAAATGTATTATATAAAAAGGAGATGTGTGTGCTAGTCGTTGATGGTGGATGTTCCACCAACCTACACTCTGCTGTACGGTTCATCTGTTTGATCTAAACATTAAATCTCAACATGGTATGTTATTGGTCTAGATTAATCGTACTACTTGCCATGTGACTCATATTTACCAAGTACCTTTTTTCTACAAATCATGGTATCTATAAGGACACCACCATGTAGTGATGTTGTTCCTGATGTTTACATTGTGAAGCCAAGGCAGTTTCAGGAACTAGTCCAGTAAAATGGGTTTGCCAACACCTACCGATCCATGTCAGGGTCTTCTATTGGTTTCATGTCAGTGCTCAAAGTCAGCTAAGAGGTTTTATCAGGCAAATTGATCACTGAATTGAATTTGTTTGGATTTTACAAAATATTCCGTTTCTTACTCTCATCCTCAGTCTTTTCCTCTTTCCTCCCTCCCTCCCTCCCTCTCCCTCTGATTTAATGTCACAGGGGCCTCTATATAGGTTGCTAGTAATTGACACAAATAATAATAGAAACCTTTTCATGTGTACTTTTTCCTTTTGGCTAATAAAAACTATACAAACTGATAATATAGGATTAAGACTATTTGGTTGCCATAGTCTGAGCTGTGCTTCATAACACTAGTATTAATGGCTGGTGTACTCAGGTAAATCGGCTGCTTTTGCCTATGACATGATCGATTGTGCCTGAACAGTACACCTGCAATAATGAAAACATATGGAGCGACTGTATTTTAGAAAAAAAACCTTTGTATGATGTCCTCTTTGTACCAGGTCTGATTGTGCATTTTTTGGAAATTGTCATACATTTCCCAAATGGTCACTTCCACATTATCAACATGGCTTTGGCATCTGACAGTTGCTTCTGTCTTGCAAGTATCATTTCTTTTCCTGAAAAATCTTCGAAGTGGTTCAATTGATAATTCATCTTATAGCTTAGGGAAGAGTTTAGTGACCAAGTATGGGGTTTCGATCCTACTTTCCTTTAGTCTTGCTGTTTATGCCAAGTATTCCGGTGACCCATATAATTTTTGATTTCTATACCAAAGTCTAGGTTTTACTTTTTATAGATGAAAAAGCTACCTTTGCCCTACTAATGTTTTGACAATGTCTGTGTTATTTTCTGATTTGCAGTCGAAGGAATGCTTGAAGCAAAACCAAGAACTCAGAATCCAGTTGGAGAAGTTGAGATCTGATCAGGTGAAGCTGTTACAGATAAAAAGTACAGAACTGAACAGAAGTATCCAGCAGGACAACGGCAATGGCCAACCTTCTCTTAGTAATGTGGCAGATTTACCTCAATATTCAACACTGAAGGTCAGTACTCTCACAAGAGTGAAAATGCTTCCGGATATTAAATTGGGAACCCTGTACTGATGGAATTTGGGAGTGAATGGCTTAGAGGTCTTGGCTATATGATCTGATATAAAACTTTGTTGGGAGTAAATTATTTTCTTTGTATTTTCTTGTTCCACCTTATCCTTTTCTTTGAGCTCTCTCAATTTCGCTTTCGGATATTAAATTGGGAACCCTGTACTGATGGAATTTGGGAGTGAATGGCTTAGAGGTCTTGGCTATATGATCTGATATAAAACTTTGTTGGGAGTAAATTATTTTCTTTGTATTTTCTTGTTCCACCTTATCCTTTTCTTTGAGCTCTCTCAATTTCCATTGTAGAACCAGCTTGCCAAAGAACAGAGTAAATCTGAAGCGCTGGCTGCACAAGTGTTGCAGCTGTCACAGGAATTAAAACAGGCTGTCCAATCATATAATAACCTCTCCTGGCTGTCAGTCTCATAAGCACTTTTTCTTTATACATGCATTATCCATTTATGTATGTTAAGACCTTTTCAAGGTGTTTTAGCAAATAGGTAAGTTCCATCTTCTGTTTTTGTAGGTACCGTCCAGTTCTCCATGATATTGAAACTCGGCTTATGGCAATGAAGCAAGAAAGCTTCACACCGATTCGTTGACTTTGTACGTAACATGATTCACGGGTAACCTATTTCTTAAAAAAAAAAATAGTCATCAAGGAGACTTCCTCTCCTCGACCCTTCATTGACTTGTGGAGGCCCGACACAGGAGGAGTAAGGTAAATCAAATGTGCAACCCATTAGCTCCGGCGCAAACCATGTCAGACCAATCTCAATTTTATTCGTCCTCGTGAGGATTTGAACCTGAAACCTGTTTGCATTCACGGTCCGATCACCAGTGAGCTACACACCCTTGCGGGCGGGTAACCTATTTCTTGTTTGCACACAAAATGTTCAGGAGGTGCAATTCCTCGAATGATATATGTAACTCAAACAAGTAGAATATTTGAGATGTTTGTATTAGTTGGCTACTTCCTCGCATGATTTGAGAGGCACACTAGCCTGAACGTCGATTGTAGTTCAAATCTCAGCTATCCGGTCAGATTTAATGATACTCTCTGCCATGAAAATTTGAACCTTTGGGAGTCGCTTTGCCACAACTTTATCTCCCCTTGCGTTGTATTATAGTATAGGCCAGAGTTATATGCTTGGGGTTCATCTGTCATACATTCATCGAGAATTCCCAGCTAATAGGTGTCCATTGTATTTGTATCTGTTCTTGTCCATTTGACGTTAAAATCTAAATCTTCCCGTTGAAAGCTTATCACAAGCAAGGTTTTGAGCTGAGATATTTGACTTCAAAATTTAACCAAGTTCGGTGGTGGCGCTAGGGCTGGGCTTGATCTAGTAGGGTTTGGAATTATCTAGGGATGAGCAGCGGAATGGTCATTCCCGGCATTTGGCATGTCCGTGCACAAACCCATATTATTAAACGGGTTGTAGGGCTGGATCAAGGCTTGTATACTGTTTAAAAATCTCAGCTCGTACCTAGCCCGGACGGTAGATCTAAGTTTTTGTTGGGTCTAAGTTAAATGTTTGGGTTTCATCTCTCACTCACACATCCTTAGATATTTCCCAGCTAATGGGTGTCCATTTCATCTTAAAATCTAAATCCTCCTGTTGGAACTTATCGCGAGGGTATTTGACTTCAAAATTTAACCAAGTTCTGTAGTGCTGCTTGGACTGGCTTGATATAGTAGGGTTTGAATTCGTTTAGGGATGAACATCGGATTGTGTCATGCCGATTTTTAGCATGCATATGCACAAATCCATATAGGGCTGGTCTAGGCTCGTATAACGTTTAAATCTCTCAGATCGTACCATGGCAGCGTAGTAGATTTAGGTTTTAGGTTGTGTTTGTGTCAGGCAGGAATAACATACTAAAATGGAGATGTTTTTTAATATGTTCGCCTTGCTTGCACGTTTGCATACTGATACTGCAGATGCTTACATGTAGAAAGGGAAAGACAAAATATCCAGGAGGTGCAATCCCTTGACACTCAAACAAGTACAACATTAAAAGATATATGTATTAGTTGGCTACTTCCTCGCATCATTGGAGATGCACACAAGTCTGAACGTTGGTTCAAATCTCAGCTATCCGGTCAGACTTAATGTATTTTCTTCCAGTACATTTAGAATACATGAGAGTCACTTCTTAGCAACATTTCGAGAACACTCAGTTAACGGGTGTCCACTGTATTTTTTCTTGTCCATTTCTTGTTAAAATCTACAATTGCATGTTGAAGCATATCACGGGCAAGGTTCTGAGCTGAGATATCCGACTTCCAAATTTTAACCATGTTTGGCAGCGCTGCAATGGCCGGGTTTGATCTAGCGGAAGGGCTTGGATTTGTCTAGGGATAAAGTAATGTTTGAAAATCTCGACCCAGAACAGCCAGTGTAGTAGATATGAGTTTTGGATGGGCTTGGGCCTGCCCGGATAACATACTACAAAGAAGATAATTAAAAAAAATGTAAAAATATATTTACTAACATATATTAGGAATGTGTTATAACTGATGTATGTAATCTATATGTAACAATTTGTAGGACTATTATAGTTACGATTTATGAACAAAATCTGACCGAGTAAAATAATATTTGTCTAATTTGATAAGTTTAAAAATAACACTTATATCCCAAATCTGTGCATATAACTAAATTTTATTGTGGTGCATTTTTTCTAAATATAATAATATGACTGACCGAACATGCTTATATGTTTTTTTTGAAATTTATAGTCAAATGTATTGTGAAAGATACAATATATATATATATATATATATATATATATATATATATATATATATATATATATATATATAGAGAGAGAGAGAGAGAGAGAGAGAGAGAGAGAGAGAGAGAGAGAGTCAGGCTAGAATACACTCGGGTGTACATATCACGCCGTACACCTCAATGGTGTTTTCTTATCTAGACCATGTTTTTCCAAAATCTAATCAATTGATCTTCATGGTTACAATAATAATAGGTCACATACAAAATTTGAACTCATTTGGATGAGTGTAAGTCACTCATCCAAGGACAACAAAATCGATGCACAAAACTAATTTGAAATACATGATTTTTTCCTCCTTTAGATGCACAACCTATAAGTGTCCAAATGAGCTGAAATTTATTATATAGTATGTTCTTATGATAATTAACAAGCGCAATAGTTTAGATTTTTCAAAAAATTATTGCATTTTCAAAAATGATTGAGGTGTACGGTGCCTCCGGTACACTCAAGTGTACACTAGCCTGACTCTCTCTCTCTCTCTCTATATATATATATATATATATATCTATATATATATATATATATATATATATATATATATATATATAGAGTCAGGCTAGAATACACTTGAGTGTACGTATCGCACGAATACACTCAAGTGTGTTTGCATACCAAGACTATTTTTTGTAAAATGTAAACCGTTGATCTTCACTGTCATACTATAACTAGGCTACATACAAATTTTGAGCCAATTTGGATGAGTGTAAGTCACTCATCCAAGGGCAACAAAATCGACACGCGAAACTAATTTGAAATGTATAATTTTTGCGGTCTTTATAACATGAGCTATACATATCCAAATGTGCTCAAATTTTGCATATGAGTTGTTCATGAGATGTTTAATAAGATCAACGGATTAGATTTTAAAAAAAATATTGCATCATGAAAAACTACTCGAGTGTATTCTGCTCTGGATACACTCGAGTGTATTCTAGCCTGACTATATATATATATATATATATATATATATATATATATATATATATATATATATATATATATATATATATATATATATATATATATAGGCTAGTGTACACTCGAGTGTGTACCGGAGGCACCGTACACCTCAGTCATTTTTAAAGATGTAACATTTTTTTGAAAAATCTAAATCATTGATCTTCTTAAATATCTTAAGAACATACGATATAATCAATTTTAGCTCATTTGGACATGTATAGGTCGTGCATCTAAAGGATGCAAAAATTAGGCATTTCAGATTAGTTTTGTGCGTCGATTTTGTTGCCCTTGAATGAGTGATTTACACTCATCCAAATGAGCTCAAATTTTATGTGGCCTATTATTATTTTAACCATTAAGATCAATAGATTAGATTTTAGAAAAACATGGTCTAGATAGGCAAACACCATTAGGGTGTACGGCGTAATATGTACACTCGAGTGTATTCTAGCCTGACTCTCTCTCTCTATGTATATATATATATATATATATATATATATATATATATATATATATATATATAGTCAGGCTGGAATACACTCAAGTGTACGGATCGCACGCTACGCTCAAGTTGTGTTTGCATATCAAGACTATTTTTTTTGTAAAATGTAAACCATTGATCTTCATTGTCATACTATAATTAGGATACATATGAATTTTGAGCCCATTTGGATGAGTGTAAGTCACTCATCCGAGGGCAACAAAATCGACGCACAAAACTAATTTGAAATGTATAATTTTTGTTGTCTTCATAACATGACCTGTAAATTTCTAAATGGGCTCAAAATTTATATATAAGCTATTCACAAGATGCTTATGAAATTCGACATATTAGATTTCTAAAAAATATTGCATTATGAAAATCTATTTGAGTGTATTCTGCTCCGAATACACTCAAGTGTATTCTAGCCTAACTCTCTCTCTCTCTCTCTATATATATATATATATATATATATATATATATATATATATATATATATATATATATATATATATATATATATATAAATGTGTGTGTGTATGAGAGAGAGAGAGAGAGAGAGAATGTGACTAAAAATTTTATAGAAACTTTTGACCTGTCCTATCCATGTGAATTATACATACCAAGCTTGGATTAGGTTATGTAGTCGTGATATGGGTTGGATTGGGCTGACCCGACATGATGCTCCCTAGATCTGTCCATTTTTACATGCTTCTTCCGCCGATCATGACTCTTATGTAAAATGCCCACCACATTTTAATAATATCATATTCTAGACATCTTTGTTTGGTTGGGTGTATCTACAAGATATCAACGTAGTTAGTCGTTTCACATACTATCTTAGAGGAGATAATGAAATATGCTTCCTGGGCATACTTTCTTTTGCTTCTCGGAAATAACTAAATAGTTTTGACGGCTTTTTTTGAAGGTAGTTTTCACGACTTAAATGCCTGTTGCTTTACAAACTCAACATATACACGCTCATCCTCACATTTATGAAAATCGGGATGGACATCTTGTAGAACTACATACTTCCTTTGTGTTTAGAGCATGAAAGCAAAATATTAGCCTCATATAGAATCCTTTTCCCTCAAATAGCCTTCATGCAAGGTGGTCACACTATCACATATCTGTTTATTATCTAAAACTTCACTCCTAATGATTTTTTTTAACATCTATTTTTATTCTCCACTCACCAATGGGTAGATTTATAGGACATACACGAACACATATTTCACAAGCAATACATTTATCAAATTCGAAGACAACCAAAGGTAAGAGGACCCGAGCGTCCATCCGTAGAATGGATCACATAACATATGCGTTCAGAAAAACCACAAACAACAACTATGGTATGACACAATATTTTTTTGACGACCGAGAGAACCCCGACATGGTAAACTCTCGAGGTATGAGAGCGTATGGTCCGGTCACCCCCCTCTCGTGCCAAATCAACGTGGATTGCCGCTTGCATAGTACCTTCAGTGAGGTTTGAAACCGGGTCCTCCATCGGGACTTATCGAGCTCTTACCACCCAGCCGGACATGATGCAACATAACATGGCATATCAAAATAGACAAAATTAGTATCTTCTATAAGATCTAAGGTCTTATGTTTAACTCGTGTGAATCTCATTTGTATGTCATTGGATATCATCATAGTAAGAGCAACAAATTATCATATGAGTGCGGAAGCAATGATCATTGCAAGAGATTCATAATGTTATCGCTACCTAAAATTTATGAGTATACGTCAATACAACTATGCTAAGTACGGTATACAAACATATAAACTTGCTGGTTTAAAAGAATATATATTGCTTGGCAAAAGCTTGATAAATAAACAAGTAAGAAGCTAAAAACCTAGATAGGACGTAAAACTATAAATTTTAGCTGGACCTGAAAGGGCTAGGGGTGGCATACTTAAAGAGAATACGAGAAGGGTTTAAAACTATCCAGCCTAACTAAACCCTAGAACAAAAGGGATGCGTACACTTTGGAGGATTTAAGGGTTTAAGGGTTGTGGTCTTTGGATGGATTTTTTAGTTTTCATTATTGGGTGACGTTTTTTATGATCTTATGGTCCCCACCCCTAATCTTTTGGTTTACAGGACATAGACTTGTTTGGAGTTATAGTGGTCTAGAGATTCTGATTTTGAGAGAACGGACGTCATTGTATGTATCATCTTAGATCTTTGCCTAAGGGGGAATAAGATGAATAGAAATCCCCAATTTCCTATGAGAAAGAAAAAAAGTAAGAAGTTATACAAGCTAGTGTGATATATAAAGTTCAAACGAATATGTAAACCCAAAAGTTTATACTACATACATACAAACAATTTTCAATACTAATAGTATGGCCAATAGGAGTATAAAAACGTACCTTGATACGGTCATTAGTTTATGTAATATGGTTAGATATTTGAAAAGAGTCCATAAAAGAGATCCTGACATTACAAGCTAGTGTGATATGATTAAGATCAGAAGTATTTAGGTCATCTTAAACATATTCATCAAGGGTGGATGTTTCACCTAATCTAAATTATATTTTTTCCCGATGATTGATTTTGGCATACCCAATGTTCATGCAATATTTATCATCAAGCTACATACTACACCATATATCAATTTGACTTAGAGTGAAACATCCTAGCAAGACTAGGGATTTAAAACTTAGATTTTCATGAGGCTTAATAGGGAAACCATAGGATTTGAATAAGGTTAATGTCTTAATCACCATAACATTCATTTAAGTCATACCAAGTCATATTCATGCATGGTAGTCATCACTATAATATAAGAGAGATCAAGCTTGATTTAGTGTCATAAATATCAACAAGTTATTGATTTAAGGCATTATATAACATGGATTATCATTAGGGAAAGTCTTGTACAAGGTTAGATATCCAATCATTATGCATCAAGATCATATTAAGTTTCACATGTATGTCATATATAGTAAAAAAGCGAATGTGAGTGAGTCACATGGTATTTCGTGTCACAAGTCATCATATTGATTGATTTAAAGACCAAGATATAGTTTTGAACATAATTTATCCACATAATCACAAAGTTTTACGATCATCATGAAAAGTTCATAAATTTCCCATTTCATGTCACTTTTCATATGACCAAGTTGAAATAGAGTTAAAGTATGAAACATCTAGGATCTTGGCACATCAATCACTATAAGTTACTGATGTAGATCAAAATGGACGACTTGGACTGTATATAATCAAGTTGAGGATCGGATAAATGATCTTTAGCATTAAAGTTCATATTATACATATTTCATGGCTCATTTCATATATTAGGGTCATTAAAAGGGATAAGCATGATAAAGTTCTATTCATAGATATCAAGATATTATAATTTACCGATTAGGGCCATAATAATAAAGTGGGGTCATGATATGATCATGGTTTGACATAATAATCATCGTATTTAAAAGTCATCAAAAGTGATCTTATTTTGGATGTTAGAGGAACTATGACTAGAAGTTGGCCATTAAACATGGTACATTGGATATATCTCGTTCTCTAATCAATTTTCACATATAATGTGTCATTTTTTGAACTACGAATGATTTTATATGATTTTTGGAAGATCTATCTTGTTAGTATGAGACATATATATACCCATGGGCGATGAGGTGGCACACCATTATGGCCGGGCGGGGCCACATGGGCGCTAGGAAGGGTGGGTCTGCAAGTCAACCCTTTTATTAGTAAACATGTGCAAATGAGAGAGAGAGATAGAGAAAGGACTGGGTGAAAGGATCTTGTCCCTTGGACCACCATGGTCCCAAACCCGATCGACATTGGCAACATGATTTTCTCTACCACACTAATATGTGCAAGGTATGATGGATGGCTGCTTCAAGCTCAATGGAGCTAGAAGGGATGAGGCTGAGGAGGTCATGATGGAGCCTCAAAGGTTTCCCTCCCTAACTCGTGTCCTCTTTGCGGATTGAAGGGTGGCCACAATAGGGGCAAGGGCGTTGAGGCCAAAAAAAGCCCAAAGGAAGCCCCACGACGACCCTGACCAACATTAGGAGGACGAGAACAAGTTCATGGAGCAAGAAGGCACGTGAAGTCAACAAAAAGTGCATAAGATAAAGGGGAAGATCTCAAAAAGAAAAAGGTGTTAAAAGGAGGGCGTGAGGAGGGCTGGATGGCCCCATCCATTGTCATCGTGACCATGGTGGCCGACCATGGTCGGATGGGTGCACCATGCTCGTCCCGTAGCCCATTTTAATAGATAAGAGGTAGGGGAAAGGTGGGGATCATGAGAGGAGGACTTTGGGAATGTTGATTTGATCTGGGCGACATCCTAGTGCCATGCCCCTCTCTTGACTGAACCCTAGGGCTACTGTGGCATCCGTGCAAGGTACGAGATGACCATGTTTCATCCAATCTTGCACTAGTGATCCACGAACCTTGTATTAATGGTCTAGGTGCATGGGAACAACCCACCAATTATCCTTTCTGGTGCATGTGTGGGGTCGATCCTAGAGAGGGGAAAGGGCCGAGGCCCAGGAAGAAAAAAGGTGAAAAAGGCTAAAGATAGGAAAAATTGCATAAGCCATAACTTTGTTCTCAAAACTCTGATTTGGGTGAAATATTCACCATCAGATCACATATTCCTCCCTATTTGTATAAAAAAAGATTGAGAACAAGATCAATATGTTCATTGGTCTTATAGGTTCAAATACCTTTTAATGCTATTAAGGCATTCAACATAGTACATTTTAGTTTGAAATTTGAATTTATCAATCATAACTCATCAACCAAGAAACATGTGATTCCAACATCCTATTGATGATGAGGGAGGTTACTGATTGAAAGACTATATAATGAGTCAAAATGTGCACAGTTGGAGGAGAGAGAAAGTCCTAGTTGTTATGTCTTCCCAACCTTAAAAAGAATTTTGTCACCAAAGTTAATGCAAATACTAAAAAGACATTGGAACTTTATATTCAATATCATATCCATCATAGTACTCCACATATAATATCATCATCCTCCTATCATAGACATCATTCCAATATCAAAAGACTAAATGTCAAAGTCCAATCATAGTCACTTAGATCATTCAAAGACCACATTTTTGGAGAGATCACCTTTCACGTCTTGTGTTCTAGCCTATACATTGGTCTAGGCAGAGCTATTCATCCATGGTTCAAATTTTATATTTCAACAGTTCAAGACAAACATCATATTTCTAGTATTGTGGTTTTGTATCAAAATCAATGGAAGGCCCCACTTTATTCCACATGAGATCTTATTCTAAATTTGTAAATCGAGAGGTGAACATATTCTTGATATGTATATTCAAGTGTGGGAACATGAAAGGCATCAATCATATATCAAGGGTCATCTCAAGATCCAAATAGGGTGGTCATAGTTGAGTCAAATATCAAGATTAATGATCAATAGTCAAGATTTTGTATAGAAATACTGTGAGTCATGATTTTGTACAACAAAATTCATATGTACAAAAAATTCCAAAACTAGGGTATAATATTCCTAACTAGGCCATAGGGGTGATCACTAATCCATAATCGACAACCAAGCAACATTTCATGATAATGACATCAATATCATTATCATGGCATTCAGGGTTGATTAATGGTCTAGACATAGGTCTTTCTAAGAATTTATCCATAAGAAATAATCAACATCATCATATTTCAAAATCATCATTAAATCAAGCTTCGATATCGAGTTTCAATATCATCATGAGATCTGGCCTATTAGAGACTTAGGTCTAGAGATCAACATCTTTTGAAAGGGGTTACCTTTACTTACTCGAAATAATCAACAAGAGTGAACATTTAGAGGTGATCGTAATAGATATGTGACCTAGGTTAGGGGAGTTATGAAACAATCTACCACCATAATATATCCCACTTTTCCTCGTTCGTCGTGAAGAGAAAGTCTATCAAATTAGGATGTCATTATTTATAGATTTACATTTTGCAAGATCATGATATCAAAGATCATTTTTCACTCATAGAGAAACCATGGTACATGTTTTGCATATTAGAGGTCATATTTCATCCCTTTCTTTCATATGAAGGAAAAGGGGGTATATTTGAAAATATAGAAGTCAATATAGTTGCTTTCAACAATTTGAGCATTATAGGGCATGATTGAGATCTCATAATTTTCATATTATTCAAAATCCAATTTTACAATGAGGAAATATAATCAACATGGATCTTTCCTCCTCTATTAAAGTCTTTCATCATTATTTTCAGAATCCAAGGGCATAATCATTTCAAAGCATGATCATGATACATATCAAAATAGGGAAAACATATTCTTAATCATGTTTAAGGTTTAATCAACAATAGGGAAACATATAGTTAATCAATAGGGATATCATCAACAATGAGGTATAAATCAGGAGTTCTCCTTATTTCATCATATTAAGGATCATTATCATTTCCTTCAAACATAGGAAGCACACATACTAGATTTAGTGAAATGGATTTTGTATGATCTGAGGAATTATAACTTTAAGAGTACTTTCATTAATCATATTCGAGGTTTAAAAATTAACATCATGTCATGTCATCATTGTTATCTTAATGAAATTTTACCAGTTCATTCAATTTCCCTCATAAACTACTCATCATTGACGTTATCATGTGATTAATTGTCATGAGAGAGATCACATGAGCAGATGAAAAACTATCTAATCATCATATAATGGGTGTCTTAGAGTAGTCCTTAAAGAAGAGATGAGATGATAGAATACTCTCTAAGCTTTTAGGGAAGAAACCTAATCCAGTATTGGATCCACTTTGGGTAGACAGGTGTGCAGAGGAACCTCAACCACCACAATTAGGTGGATATGAGGTGGTTTTTAACCAGAACCTCCATGTTTACCACCATGCTCATTGCCTTAGTTTCACCATTATGGATTTTGGTGCTCCCTAGGTCCATATGAGTAATTGGTTTATTAAACATGCACATAGGATAAATGAATGCTCTGGTAACATCTGTCATGGAATCATTTATTACCCAAATCCTCACTCTCAATAGCTAGATAACCAAAGGTGAGAGGACCCGACCATCCATCTGCAGAATGGATCAAATAACTGATGTGTGAATAAAACCACAAACAATAACTATGGTATGCGACAACATGACATATTAAAAGAGGCTAAACTGGTATCAGACATTTCAAATAATGTGACTTTGATTTGCATGTCATTAGATATCATCAGAATAAGAATAGTAAATTATCATATAAGTGCAAAAGCAATGTTCATTATTAGAGATTCATAGTATACCTATTACCTATAATCATAAAATGGGTACACATCAGCACAACTCTAGCGAGTACACTATACAAACATATAAATTCACAGATTGAAAAAAATATATATTGCTTGGAAAAAACTTGATGTAATAACAAGAAAGAAAACAATAGTATTAAAGGTTTTCTTATCAACATGTAATCATATTTTTAGTTCATTTCTATAATGATAACAATATCTTTGATCAACTTCTCAAAGGAAGGGGTCCGTGATGGACATTTAAGCCAAAGCTAAGTATGTACCCTATTTCGACATGAGGGACTATAAGACTAAACGTCAAGAGTTAATTCTATCCTTAAGGGACCTCAAGACCATCACCAAGAGCTAACCCTTTTGTCAACATGCTCTGTCCTAGATTGATGAATCAAGGACACCCAACCTTATGATCTTGCCCCATGAATATAAGTAGGCACACAAGGTTGTATAGTGGACATCGATGACTATGTGTTTAGGTTTGTCAAACATAGTATAATCAAGAACAAAAAAAATATTCATAGGGAACATGTACGCTCAAACAAGTATACAAATCCAAGCATACATACATACATACATATATTGGTTGATGGCGATGAGGTCCACGTCGAGTTGGACACCGGTGAGTTTGAGAGGATGAAGAACCTATGGGAATTCACTATTATGGTCTATAATTTGGGGAAGAGACCCTACTTCCCTCACCTGCAAGCGTGGGTGAAGCGTACCTGGAAGCCGAAGGGAACCTTTGAGCTTCTCTCACGAGAGAACGAGATATTTCTAGTGAGATTTTTGACAGCGGCATACAAGAAAGCGGCCTTAGACATGGGCCCGAGGTGGTTTGACCAACAGGTGGTGATAGCCAAACACTACAACCATGGTGATGAACTGAGGAAGGAATCATTCACAACCATCCCCACATGGATCTCATTGAGGTCGTTTGGAAGGACTTGGACGAGGAAAGCAGCTGACACAATCGCAGCAGGGGCGGGGTGAGTCCTCCACATTGACGACAAATCCTTGGAAGGCGAGGAAGCTAGGGTGCTTGCCGAACTATAGGTGGATGGATTGAAGCCGAGGACGGTCTGTCTTAACGTCCAGGGCCATGACCCAATCCCCGTCACCATCGACTATGATCACATACCTCCTTGCTATAGCAATTGCCGGGCCTTTGGGCACATTTTCGGGCAGTGCGAAGGGCAGGCTAAGGCGCCGGAACATAAGATGGTTTGGCGGCAGACCAAGATTATGAAGAGGATAGGAGTCTGTGACTTCCAACACTGAGCCCTGCGTGGGGAAGGTGAGAGAAGAGCATGGGCCAACTAGTTCTGTCCAGGAGATGCCAAAGAAGGCGGACAACAGCGTGGGAGATACAGTAGCTGAGGCTGAGAGTGGTTCGAGTACCCAACAGATTGGAAGCATATCAAGGACTACTGAAAGAGAACTTGCGGGCAGTAGCAAGAAGAAAATGCACCCGGAACCTGATAACTTGGTCAGTGATGCATCCAACCGTGAGGAAGGAGAATTCGTCTCCAGTGCACGAAAGAAGGGGGTTAAGAAGACCGGAATACTGAGAACTCAAGGGGTGAGTGCCATTCTTGATACAACTAACAACTTTGAGGAGGTATCCGAATCTGATGCTGAGGAGGAGAATGCAATCAAGCAACAAGAGCAAATAGAGAAAAGCAAGAATGATGGGAAGGGGCCTCCAAGGCGTACCAGGTCAAACAAAAATCTTTGATATGTCCATGTTACTATGGAATATTAAGGGGGGGTGTGACAGAGGCAAGAAGGAAGAAATTAGAGAATGGATTGCTGCTAGTGTCCATTCTTTGGTTGCATTGGTGGAGATGAAAATAAAGCTACAGAATAAAAATAGTATTAAATAACTTTTTCCGCAGGGCTGGGAACACGTGTCCAATATTGATTGTGGCGAGGTTGCTAGAGTATGTGTGGTGTGGAAGCCTAACACATGGCAGATTTTAGTGATACAGATGTCTGATCAGCAGATTACAGTGGACTGTGTCAATAACGGAGGCTTGCATATGTGGTTGACAACTATTTATGGGAATAATGACGGCAAAGCAAGATTGGATCTATGGGATTCTATGGTTTCTATTTCTAAACAAGCTATGCTTCCTTGGATGGTCATTGGTGACTTTAATACAGTGCGGTTACAGGCGGAGAAAAAAGGCAGAAGACTTGCTATTAATGCTGAAGTAGATGCTTTCAACCGAGCCATTGATAACACATGTTTGTTTGAGTTACCAATGATTGGAGGGGATATCTTTACCTGGAACAATGAAAGGGGCCCTGGTGACAGGATAACAAGAAAACTGGATAGAGCTCTGGTGAATGATAAATGGCTGAAAATATTTCCTAACGTACAAGTAAAGGACGAAGGTTTAGATATTAGTGATCATGCTCCTATTGCTATCCAGATTACTGAGAAAAAACAGAAAAGAAGACCTTTCAGATTTCTAAACTACTGGGTTGATTGGCAAGGGTTTGATGATGTCATTAAACAAAGTTGGAATATCCAGGTGACATGCAACCCCATGTATGTATTTGCAAAGAAGCTATCAAATACCAAGATGGCTATTAAAAAGTGGGTAGAAGAAAAGGTGAACATACCAAAGATGCTGAAGGAGACCAAGCAGGAGTGCAAAGACATTAGAGAAAAATTACTGGCTGATCCATTGAATCCTATTCTGATTGAAAAAGACAGGGAAGTAAAAATGATGCTTGAAGATTTAAAGAAGGCAGAGGAAAAATTCTTTTGGCAAAGAAGCAAGGAAAAATGGATGGAAGATGGCGATAGAAACACAAAGCTATACCATCTGCAGTGAGAAGGAGGGAGGCAGGTAATATTATTTCTGAACTCATTAATGCTGAAGGCATGGTAGTCAACAAACAGGAAGATCTTGAAGAACAGGCGATCGAGTTTTATACGTCTCTATACAATAAAGACTTTTCAGATAATATTGATGAGCAGGAGGAAGTTGATTGGAAATTCAAACTCACCAGCACTCATAATAATATTCTTACTAGAAGGACAAATGAACAAGAAGTCAAGGATGCGGTTTGGAGCATTGGAAACAATAAGTCACCGGGGTCTGATGGTTTTAACGCTTTCTTTTACAAGAAGACTTGGGAAGTTATTAAAGGTGATTTGCTTGCTTATGTGGACTGGTTTCTACAAGGAGGGAATATGGTGAGACAAGTTAACCACTCTTTTCTTGTTCTTATTCCAAAGAAGAAAGTTACATCATCTCTTGCTGATTTTCAGCCCATTGCTTGCTGCTCGATACAATATAAAATTATTGCAAAAATTCTATCTGCTCGGTTGAAAATGGTCCTCCCTTTTCTGGTCTTTGCAAACCAATGAGCTTTTGTTATAGGTAGAAGTATTAGTGATTGTGCTCTTCTGGCTGGTGAATTTCTCCTGGACTACAATGTCATGAGAGGAAGTAGGAAGGCCTGCCTAAAACTTGATATCTCCAAAGCATATGACAACGTTAGATGGGACAAACTTTGGTGGATTATGCAACAAATGGGATTCAATGATCAATGGATTGGATGGATGAAACAATGCATTGGGACTACTAGCTACTCAGTTTTGGTGAATGGTACATCTGCTGGTCTTTTTAAAGGAAGCAATGGGCTGCACCAGGGTGATCCTTTATCCCCTCTTCTTTTTGTGATTGTCATGGAGTATTTTACAAGGAAGATGCATAGATCTGATGAAAAGAAGGATATAAAGGCTTACACTGTCCACGACATAAAGGTAATGACACATTTGATTTTTGCTGATGATGTTCTGGTGTTCATTGAAGCCAAACAACACTACTTGGAGAATCTAAAAGGCTTTCTGGAAGATTTTGGGAAGCAAACGGGGTTGTGTGTTAATACAAATAAAACACATATTCTTTTCAAAGAATTGCCATCAGGTGGATGACAGACTCACGCAGGCAATGGGAGTTGAAAGAGGCGAATTTCCAACCAAATACTTGGGGTTTCCGCTTGCAGGTGGCAACCTTCACGTCAAAGATTTCACTGACTGTATTGATAAAGTGGAGGATATGATAAATAGATGGCCTACGCAAAAGACTACCATGGCTGGGTGCAGAACCTTGATTAAAGCTGCTATTGAGGGTCTTCTCATTTTCTGGGTACAACTAGGTGAAATTCCTAGTTCTGTTCTGGATAGAATTGAAATGAAGATTGCTAACTTCCTTTGGGGAAGTGAGCATCATCCTATGAAGTACTCTAGGCTGGCATTTCCTAAAGATGAAGGAGGGATGAATTTGAAGACTCCTAGAGATATTGCTAGATGGGGTTCCATGAGAAGACTGATTGCATACCAAGAAGGCACATCTACATGGGGTAAATGGATGCGAGATAGATATCCTAGAGGGCTAGATTTTATTCCGGAAACAAGAGAAGGGTACTCTAGATCCATCAATGTCATGAGGGAAATATGGCCGCAAATTAAAAACCTATTTGTTGCTAAAAATTCAGGTGGATGGAAGCTCATAGACAAGAAGACAAGTTTGTGGGAGCTGACCTGTACCAGAGGCGTGAAGGACCCAGTGGGAGAACAAATATGGATGGATAGGTATGTGCCCAAATGGAGCATGTGTGTATATAAATTTCTGCACCATATTCTTTCTACTCTTGATAGAATAAAGAGTTGGAATTATGATATATCTATTGTATGCCTGCTATGTGGTGATAAGGAGGAAACTCATAATCATGTTGTGGGAGAATGTAAGTTTGGGAGCATTTATGCAAAGATTTCAGTCTTCAAATTCAACTCAATGCTGATCCGAGAAGGATGCTTGCCAGATGCGGGAAAGATGTGAAGAAAAATCTCTTGTTTTCTGCCCTATGCTACCATATCTAGGAGGAGAGAAATGCTAGAAGACACCAAGGAAAATCTATGAATGTCACAAGCATTGTTGTAAAAATTTGTAAATGCATTAAACGTAGACTACGTATAGTTTGATCGAGTGAGTTGTAATGCTGATATGGGTGTATGGCGTTGGGCCTACATGTAATCTTGACTCCCTAAATATTTTTTAGGGGGGGCGTTAGAATATATTTACCTGATTTTGATACATACATACATACATACAACCGAAAAGGAGTGGATCAAGTGGTCAAGCACAGTGTCTCCTCACAAAGGGACTCAGGTTCGAATCCCAGCTTCTGCCTTGGTTTATCACCCTCCCGGATGTTCGGCCTCCGTCACGGGCATGGGAGAGGGGGAGAGAATGCCTCTCTTTATCCCATACATACATACATACATGCAGCCGAAAAGGAGTGGCTCAAGTGGTCAAGCACGGTGTCTCCTCACGAAGGGACCCGGGTTCGAATCCCAAGCTGCTGCCTTGGTTTATCACCCTCCCGAACATTCGACCTCTGTCACGGGTGTGGGAGAGGGGGAGAGAATGCCTATCTTTATCTCATAGATACATACATACATACATACATACATACATACATACATATATACATACATACATACAACTGACAAGGAGTGGCTTAAGTGGTCAAGCACGATGTCCCCTCACGAAGGGACCCGGGTTAGAATCCCAGTTGCCGCCTTAGTTTACCACCCTCTCAGACGTTCGGCCTCTGTCACGGGCGTGGGAGAGGGGGAGAGAATGCCTCTCTTTATCCCATACATACATACATACATATTTTGTTGCAAAAATTTGTAGATGTGTTAAACGTATACATACATACATACATGCATGCATGCATGCATACATACATACATATATACATACATACATACATACATACATACATACATACATACATACATACATACATACATACATACATACATACATACATAAATACCTATGTATGTATGTACGTACGTACATACATACGTACATACATACATACATACATACATACATACATACATACATACATACATACATACATACATACATACATACGTACATACATACATATACATATTTTGTTGCAAAAATGTGTAGATATGTTAAACGTAAGTTACACATTAGCTAGTGAGTGAGTTGTATTCAGACTGGAGTGTATGGCGTTGGGTCTACATGTACCTTTTGACCTCCTACCAATTTTTAGGAGGATGTCGAAATATATTTACCTAATTCCGATACATACATATACATACATACATACATACATACATACATACATACATACATACATACATACATACAATACGCGTGTCTCCCTTGGCTCCGACGATTGTCTAGGCGATCCATGGCTTCGGGCATGGCACCCACGATGGCAGATACTCCATCCACTGTCGTCCACCCCAACGCCTCACACCGACCCCCACCCACCACCAGCAACAACCCCCCACCGCAAGACGGCTCAAGCAGCAAGAGCAGAAGAGAGAACCCTAACCCTATTAACGCTAGGGTTGAGGAAGGAGCTTCAACTGAGCCTAGGGTTGAAAGCGACGAAGGTATAGGAGGAACAGAAGGACGGCGAGCATGCACACAAGTTCTGAAACAACCACCACTAGGAGGAGCAACCGTCGAAGAATTCTCAGTGCCGAGATGATCAGAGGGACAGGTCCATGTCGATCTGGATGAAAGTGAATTCGAGAAGATGAGAAATGTATGGGAGTTCTCAATCATGACCTACGTCCTGGGGAAATGAACTTACTTCCCGTTCTTTCAGGCATGGATCAATAGAACATGGAAACCTAAGGGAGCCTTTGACTTGATCTCACGAGACAACAGGGTGTTCCTGGTCAGATTCTCCAACACTGCAGACAAGAAGACGATGCTAGATCAGGGACCAAGATGGTTCGATGGTCAACTCGTTGTCGTGAAGGACTATCGATAAGGAGAAGAACTCAGGTGGGATGCTTTCTCCACGATCCCTGCATGGATCATGATTGAATCCATCGGGCGTTCGTGGACATGACAGGCGGTGGGCACTATAGCCGCCAGAGTGGGCAAGATACTCTTCATTGATGAACGCTCCATTGAAACAGACAAAGCTCACGTATTGGTGGAGATCAGAGCGGAGGTGGAGTTGGTCAATACGGTGTGGCTAAACGTCTGTGGATGGGAGGCCATACCGGTTACGATCAACTTCGATTACAAGCCACTGAGATGTAACCAGTGCAAGTCTTTTGGGCATCCTGAAGGTGCGTGCAAGGGCGAAAAGGGAGATGATGCGGAGAAGCAACAAACTAAGGTCTGGATAAAGAAGGACAATCATGCACCGCCAGGCCAGAGCACGGCAGACAAGAGACCAACCGAGAAGGACATCGCCTAAGACAACAAGTCGATGGTGGAAGCGACGGAAGTCCTGAGCACAGGGGGCGTGGAAGAAGGCAGACTGTTGTCGACGAACCAACAACAGGAAGAGGGCAAGTTCACACCACCTTCCAAAAAGAGAACAAAGAAGACAGGCATCCCAAAGAAACAAGGGGTGGGTTCAATTCTGGACACATCCAATGTCTTTGAGGCACTCAGTGACTCGGACAAGGAGGAACCTGAATAGGTTGAACAAAGGGGAAGAGAAGAAGCAAGGAGAACATCCAAGGAGCCTGTGAGGTGTACGAGAGCCCAAAAGAAAAACTAACTTAATGTCCATGCTTTTATGGAACATTAAGGGAGGTTGTGATAGGTACAAGAAGAAGGAAATCCGTGAGTGGATTGCTGCATGTGGACACTCTCTCATTGCTTTAGTAGAAACTAAAATCAAGGTGCATAATAAGAAGAGTATTAGATATCTATTTCCACAAGGGTGGGAACATGTATCTAATTCAGAATGCTCGAGAGTGGCAAGAGTCTGTATTGCATGGAAACCGTTAGCATGGTAGTTGACAGTGGAGAATATGTCTGATCAACATATCACTATGGATTGTATGAATGCAGGAGGACTACAAATGCAGATGACAGCTGTGTACACTCATAATGATGCTAGATATAGACAGAGTTTGTGGCATGAGTTGATTGAATCAGCTAGACATACCTCTCTACCTTGGATCGTCATTGGTGACTTCAACAACGTCAGTCTACAGGCGGAGAAGGTAGGAGGAAGACTTGCATTAAATGCAGACATTAATAATTTCAATCATGCTATTGATAAAGCATGTCTCTTTGAACTTCCTATGGTTGGTGGTGACTTATTTACATGGAATAATGAAAGAAAGCCAGAGGATAGAATTGCTAGCAAGCTAGATAGAGCCCTAGTAAATGAGGAGTGGCTACAGAAATTTCCAAATGTGAAAGTCAAAGCTGAAGGTTCTGAGTTAAGTGATCACGCCCCCATATCAGTGCATATTATAGAAAAAAAAAGAAGACCATTTAGATTCCTGAATTACTGGGCTGATTGGAATGGCTTCTATGACATCATAAAGGAGAGCTAGAAGATTCAAGTGATGGGAAATCCTATGTATGTGTTTGCAAAGAAACTAACCAACACAAAGAGGGCGCTTAAGAGCTGGGCAAAAGAGAAGGTGAACATCCCTAATATGCTGAAGGAGACAGGAAGAGTGTAAGATGATCAAAGAATTATTAATGAAGGATCCACTTAATGAAGAGCTGATTTCTAAAGAAAGGAAACTGAAAATCATGCTAGAAGATCTAAAAAAGGCAGAGGAAAAGTTCTACTGGCAGAGAAGCAGAGGAAAATGGCTGGAGGATGGTGATAGAAACACCAAGTTATACCATTCAATAGTTAAAAGAAGGGAGGAAGACAACATCATTTATGAGTTGGTAGACAAAAATGGGAATGTTGTTAACAAGCAGGAGGACCATGAAGAACAGGCAGTCCACTTCTACACATCTCTATATAATAAGGAACACAAGGCTGATTTGGAGGATGAGGATCTACAGTGGAAATTCAAATTGTCAAGTACCCATAATAATATTCTCACCAGGACACAAATGAGTAGGAAATCAAGGAATCACTTTGGAGCATAGACAACAACAAATCTCCGAGTTCGGATGGGTTCAATGCATATTTCTACAAGAAGACGTGGAAGATCATTAAGGAAGACTTACTGGCATACGTGAGATGGTTCCTTGCTGGAGGGAATATGGTTATACAGGCCAATCATTCTTTTCTTGTGCTTATTCCAAAGAAGAAAGTGACAATCTCTCTGGGAGATTTCAGACCTATTACATGCTGCTCGGTACAGTATAAAATTATTGCAAAAATTCTGGATGATAGATTAAAGACTGTTCTTCCATATTTAATTTCTGTCAACCAAGGAGCATTTGTCTCTGAAAGAAGCATTAGTGATTACACACTACTGGCAGGTGAGTTTCTGCATGACTACAAGGTGATGAGAGGGAGCAGGAAAGCGTTCTTAAAGCTGGATGTATCTAAAACTTATGATAGTGTTAGATGGGAGAAATTGTGGTGGATTCTACAACAGATGGGATTCAATGAGCAGTGGTTAGGATGGATGAAACAATGTGTGTGTACTACTAGCTTCTCCAGCCTAGTGAATGGCACATCTAATGGCATGTTTAGAGGAGGTAACAACCTACGACAAGGTGACCCCCTCTCTCCTCTTCTCTTTGTGATGGTCATGGAATACTTCATGCAAAGAATGAAAAAGGCTGAAAGGAGGAAAGAAATCAAACAATATACGGTCCATGGGACCAAGGTGATGACACACAGTGTTTGCAGATGATGTACTTGTTTTTGTGGATGCTAAACAAAATACATTGGAGAAGCTGTAGGACTTGCTCAATACATTCAGAGAACAAACGGCGCTGCACATTAACAAAAGCAAAACTCACCTCTTCCTATCTAAAAATTGGCTTTCTATGGAAGGAGGCTATGGGTATTGAACTGGGAAAGTTTCCTACAAAATACTTGGGCTTTCCGTTGGCAGGGGGCAACTTACAAGTCAAGGACTTTGCTGAATGTATGGACAGATTGTCGGACATGTTGAACAGATGGCCTACACAGAAAACTTCTATGGCAGGAAGAACTACTCTCTTAAAGTCGACGGTTTAAGGACTCATTATTTTCTGGGTACAACAAGGAGAAATTCCATACCCCGTGTTTGACAGAATTGAAATGAAGATGTCAAATTTTCTTTGGGCCAGCACATACCATCCAATGAGATATGCACGGGTTGCACTCCCAAAAGATGAAGGTGGTCTGAATCTCAAAGCTCCAAATAACATAGCAAGGTGGGGTACGCTGAGATGTATCATTTTGTATCATGAGGGAACCTCTACTTGGGGGAAATGGATGAGAGATAGATATCCACGGGGGCTTGACTTTGTGCCTAACACAAGAGGGATATTCACGCACAATTAATGTAATGACAGAGATGTGGCAGCAGGTTAAACATTTGTTTGTACCCGCTGAGGAGCGTAGATGGTTGCTCAAAGATGCACACATGAACTTATGGGAAGCAACCAGATCAAGAGCACAGAAGGATGGACATATGGAATGCATATGGGCTGGGATCCAAGTACCAAAGTGGAGCATATGCTTATATAAAATTCTGCATAATGCTCTTGCGACTCTAGACAAAATACATAGCTGGAACCAAGAGGTTATTGTTGCATGTATGCTTTGCAAGGAGGAGGATGAGTCACATTTTCACCTTACTTGTTGCTATAAATTCACAAAAGAAGTATGGGGAATCATGTGTGAAAATTTGAAGATTCGAGAATAGCTCCAAAACGATCCAAGAAGAATGCTGATGTGCTGCGGAAATGTTGAAAAGAAAAGGATTTCCTTTACTGCTCTCTTCTTCTTTATATGGGAGGAAAGGAATGCCTGAAGACATGGAGGTCCAGCTACAAACCCAAAAATTATTGTTGCAAAAATGTGTAGATGTGTTAAACGTAAGTTACACATTAGCTAGTGAGTGAGTTGTATCCAGAATGGAGTGTATGGCGTTGGACCTACATGTACCTTTTGACCTCCTACTAATTTGTAGGAGGATGTCAGAATATATTTACCTGATTCCGATACATACATACATACATACAATTTTCAATACCAATAGTTTGACCAATAGGAGGATAACAACACACCTTTATAGGATCGTTAATTTATATAACATGATTAGATATTTGAAAAGAGCCTATCAAAGAGATCCAGGAAGTACAAGTAAGTGTGATATGATATATATCAGAAGTATTTAGGTCATCTTAAGAAAATTCATGAAGGATGAATGTAATACCTAGTCTAAGTTCAATTTTTACGATGTTTGATTTTGACACTCCAATGTTCATGCAATATTCATCGTCAATCTACATACTACATTATATATCAATTTGACTCAGAGCGAAACATATTAGCAAGATCAGGGATTTCAAACTTAGGTTTTCATGATCCTTAATAGGGAAATCATATCAGTTGAATAATATCAATGTTTTAATCATCATAATATTAATTTAACTCATATTGAGTCATTCCCATGCAAGGCAGTTATCAATAGAGTATAAAAGAGATCAAGTTTGATTTAGTATCATAAATATCAACCAGTTATTGATTTGGAGCATTATATAATATGGATCATCATTAGGACAAGTCTTGTACAAGGTTAGATATCCAATTATCAACATGTGCAACAAGACCATATTAAGTGTCACATGTATGCCATATATAGTGAAGAAGTGAATATGAGTGATTCACATGGTATTTCGTGTAACAAGTCATCATAATGACAAATTTTTAGACCTAGATATAGTTTGAACATATTTGATACATATTTGATCCACATAAGCATAAGGTTTTAAGATCATCATGAAAAGTTTTAAATATCCCAATCAATGTCACTTATCATAATATCAAGTGAAATAGATCTAAAGTATGAAATATTTAAGATCTTGGTACATCAATCATTGTAAGTTACTGGTATATATAAAACATGAGGGTTTGAAGTGCGTGTAATCAAATTGATCATACAATTAAGGATCTTTAGCATCAAAGTCTATATTACAAAAATATCATGGTTCATTTCATAAATTAGGGTCATTAAAAAGGCTAAGAATGATAATGTTCAACTCATGAATCTCAAGATAGCATAGTTTCCTGATTAGGTTCATAATAATCAAGTAGGCCATGATATGATCATGGTTTGGAACTATATTCATTGAATGTATTTAAATTAATCCAAAATTTTCTTATCTTGGAATTAAGGAGATATACAAGTGGTATTTGTCCATGGAACCAATTCCATTGGATATATCTCGTTCTCTAGATCAATTTATATATATAATATGCCATTTTTGTCCTTACGAATGATTTTATACGATCTTTGGAAGATCTAGCTTATTTTTATGAGAGAGAGTTATACCCATGGGTACTAAGGTGGTGTGGCATGAGTAGTCGGGTGGAGCCAAGTGGGTTCCATCAAGGTGTGGGTCTGCAACTTACCCCTTTGTCCAATCAACATGTGCAAACAGGAGAGAGAGAGGGATGGGTTGAAGGATCTGTGCCCTTGGCTCATGGACCATCATGGCCCCAAACCAATCAACAATGGCTACTTCAAGCTCACTGGAGATAGAAGGCATGATGCCAAGGCAGGCACAATGGAGCCCTGGAGGTCACCGCCCAACCTCATTTCCTCTTTGCAGATCAGATGGCGTCTGTAATTGGGGTGATGGTTCTTGGGGTGAAATTCCCAAAGACAACCCAATGGAGGTGCTCGCCAACAACATGAGGACGGGAATGAGGTGGGGGAGCCAAAGGCTTGCGAAGTCAAGGAAAAAAGTGAGGAATAAAAAGGGGAAGATCTTGTGGAGCGAAAGGGGTTAAAAAGAGGGTGTGAGGAGGGATGGATGGCCTATGCATTGTGATCACGACCATGGGTGGCCCAAAATGGTCTGAGGAGTTCCCCATGCCCCTCTTATAGCCAATTTCACTAGATAAGAGGTAGGGGCAAGGTTAGTAGGATGAGAGGAATACTTTGGCGATCCTAATTTGAGTTGGGAGACATCCTAGTGCCATGCCCCTACCTTGGTCGAGTCCTAGGGCTACCATGATGCTAGTGCAAGGTGGGAGATGACCATGTCTCATTCGATCTTACAATGGCGATACAAGTCCCTTGGATATGTGGTATGAGCGCATAGGCACAACACACCAGTGGGACTTTTTGGATGCATGCATGGGGACGGGCCCATAGAAGGGAAAAGGGCTGGGGCCTAGGAAAGAAAAAGGTGAAAAATGATAGAAATAGGGCAAAATTGCATGAGACATAACTTTGCCCTCAAAATTCAATTCATGTGAAGTCTTCATCTTTAGGTAAAAATTTACTTCCTCTTTATACTAGACAAAGATTGAGATCAATTTCAATATTTTGAGTGGTATCAAAAGTTCAAATACTTCCAATGTTAATCAAGACACTCAACATAGTACAATTGAGTACATAATTTCAATTCATCAATCACGACTCATCCATTAAGCAACATTTGATTCCAAAACATCCTATTGATAATGATTGAGATCATCAAATGAAATTGAGTATATTATGAGTCAATATGTGCATAGTTAGAGGATAGAGAAAGTCCATGTTGTTACCCACATCCTTTAAGAAATCCCCAACTTGCCAAAATTTTTCATGGTTGACGTCTCTGATTATCCTTATCTCCATGGACAGCCCCTCTCCCTCCCTTAAATAGTCTTTAGCTTCGTAACTCATCCAATTTGGTACGCGAAATACCTAAACACTTTTTATTCATTATGGTTGATGAGAGAAATCAAGGTAAGTGATATTTCGTTTTGGGTAAGGGAGATTGATAGAGGGGTAAGGAGTGGGAGCTATCATGTTTATAATTTGTTAATTTAATATGAGGTAGGAAAGGAAATGGATACACAAAACAAACAAATGGATGGAATTTTAAGATTTCATACTTTGCTTTTCCATATCTCTTACTCAAATAGGTTGGAAAAATGTGAAGGGACAATATAAATTACTCATTATTTATCTTATGATGTTGTTTATATTAATAAAATGATTTTCCCTATCATTTCTCTACCTCCCCTTGTAAACTAGATGCAACATCAATTATAATCTACCTCAATTTTATGATGACCTACATTCAAAATATACCTTTCCCCCATGACCTTGTACTTTGATTACTTGGATGCAACACTTTGGAATGTATACAAAAGTGAATTTGTGTAACAAAAAGCATATACAACAACTCGTTCCTATTTTTGCCTTTTATATGACCCTCAAGCTGGTCCTCCAATATATATATATATGACATATATATATGATATATATATATATATATATATATATATATGACATAGTCTCTCCTTTTTCTTGAACCTTGTATATATACATGGAAAGTTCTTAGTGTAACCTTATTGTTATCAGTGTCATTCAATGTTCACTACCAGTGTATCCCAAGTATAGCCCCTTTATTCTCCATAAAGGAAAATCTCATAAATTTTTTGATTTAATTGGCAATCCGTTCCTCAAAATGACACTTTGCTTTATTTGGACTTCCCCTTTCATCATTATCCTTCTTGTTTCTCTTCTTATGCTTCAGTAAATAGATCCACATCAACCCAGCTTCCCCTAAGCAGCCCCTTCTTTCCTTTTTCTTTTAGTCTATATGATCATGCACATGGAAGCATGTAAAACACCCCAAGCAACACTCAAACCAACTTGAACCAACTTGGAACGCAAACATCAAATATTTGATTACCTTGAAACAAATTATGAATCTGGGAATTAACATGTATCAAAATAGAAATTTAGATTCATGCATTGTGTTTGAACACTAAAGTATCTTACTACGTGGAATAAAATCTGATTCAACATCTTGTTTCTAGTACGCAAATGTAAACCGTTAAACATGTATGGAAATATAATTTTAAGATTTTTAGGATCTCTAGTAGATGGCACCCCAAAAGTTCATTTACTTGGTTCCTTGCTGAGCTAGATTTCCCTTTGCACCAATATTGTCGTTGCTCCTAATGCACACATCATACACAACTATACATACAAAAGATAAATTTCGTTATGGAATGACATTGTGAGTTCGATAAGGAAAATAGAAAATGATAGAGAGCATATTATTTCAATATATCATTCTCAAGAATTTAAATACATTACTATCTTAATCACTTTCTATGACTAACTCATTACTTGAGATGTGTAGCATGCATATATTCCATATGATTACACAATGAAGCACAACATGATGCTAGAAAAGCCCTTGATTGTAAAGTGATCTGTAAACATGTATGCAACATATCTATATTTCAAAATTGAACATGATATGAACATAAACATAAACTCGATGAAATTCTCCTAATTATCATGCAATTTGAACATTAATGTGAAAGTAAACATAAAATATGTGAATATGTATGATATAAGTAGCATATATAAGTATTCATTTTATCATAACGAATGATTGATATAAGAAAAACCAAATACAACATATTCATAATAATTCCATATTGCATATGAATGAGACCATTACTACACATATACATTTATAAATATGAATAAATGAGAGTCATCCATCGATTTTGCTCAATGTGCATCACCCACTTACCTTGATTGGAGCAAATTTATAAGTCAAATTAGATCTTAATATCATCATAAAATATCCTGATTCCTAAAATCAACAACTTAGATATTAATATACCATTAAAACTACAATTCTACTTATACATGTCTTTATGCCCTTTTAATATGCATACAAGTCAATTGATATCATTAGGGATTGGGTTTCAGTTATTCATGTTATGAAGTGACTCAATATAAATTATTATGTATAAATCTTATACTATAACATAAATACATGTTCATATATGTTATTATAAGCATATTCAACTGAATACAAACATTTTATAAAAAATCCAATATTACACCTAATAGTCCTCATAGCATAAGTATTACTATAATTATGGTAGGAATAAGAACACTAATGCATAAGCATGCTTCAATAGATAAATTTTTGATTTCCAATAATTTTCCGTATTCATTATTTACTTTAATACATGTATTCCCACGGTTATTTATAATAGTCACCATATAAGATAAAAATAGAACAAACTTAGAAGCAATCTAATAAAACAAATACCAAAATAGTCAAATTAGGAAAAGTTCCACTAAAATATTATTACTATATCATAGGTCAGTTACAGTAATACCCTTTCTTGGGTTTGAAAAAAATGGGCTTTCAAACTAAGTATATTAGATGATGCTATGTCAACAAATAATCTTATACTAAATTATAGAATCTATTAGTAAATTTTAGTATTTATATTATTTTTTCATTATATTTAATCAAACAACTTGGCTTGCATGTTAGGAAGTTGATAAATAATAAATGTTTTTAGAATTTTCAATAAGAAATAAGTGTAATTTACTTTTTTAGGGTATGTTAAATGATATATTTGAGTAAATCAATATGAAGTTATGAGTTTGAACAATCACCTAGTTTCTCAGATTTCTAGTCATTGAATGTCGAGTAGGCAACTAAGAAGCTGCCTTGTTGTACCCCATGTGACCTACATTTTGCCTTTTCTTTCACCTCTTACCTTGGCTTTAAGTGGTGTAGTACGGGGGTCACATATTACAATGGTATGCAGACTACCCAATAGATCAAACTAACTTGGCCATTGTGTTTTCTTCATTGAATGATCCTTCAACCTAACGGTGGTGTCACAAAGAGAAAACTCTACATTGACCACCATTCTTTCACCATAATGACTTCTCTTCTTCTTCTTCTTCTTCTTCTTCTTCTTTTTCTTTTTCTTCTTATTCTTCTCCTCCTCCTCCTCCTCCTCCTCCCCTCTCTTCCTCTCTTGATATCCCACTTCTTACATTTGATGTACCTCACAATTAAAAATGACCCCACCAACAAAAAGCCTATTCCTTTTCACCTCGATTTGAAGATGTTGCCACCGCTCCCAATCCCTCAGAATAAATGGACGGGTTAAGTAGTAGCAATCGTTGGATAATGAGATTTAACAACCTACTAAATTCACAAAAGGAAAGGATACCACTACACTTAAATAATCCCCCTCTTTTATCTTCTTATCTGATCTTTAACTATACTGAGATAATCACCACCTTTTTCTTCTATAGTTCTCATATAGTAATAGAACACCCTCAAAATCCCTAAGTTCATCACATACAATTTATTAAAGCTCATCAAAGTTGCAAAATAGGTTTATGTATAATCTTTGACATACAATTATATATTAATAAAAGTTCTGCTTCAATCCTCATAAATGAAAACCTTGATTATACACATCTCCACCAAATTTCAAACTAAATTGGATCTTTAAAATTTGATATGCCCTCAAAACTATCCACTTGATTACTCTATCCTCATAGACCAACAAACATAAATATATTCCTCATTTTAATTGTAAATTATTATGGTGTATTAAATGATTATATACATTAAATGTTGAGATTCATATATTAGTATTAAAAGGAATTCACTAACCAATATTGTACCAATTAATGTTCTATAATATTTGTGCAATGTATTATATTATATCAATAGAAAAGAACTATTATGCATGGTTTATGAAAAAAATTCCATATTACCTCTGGGTTGGAACAAGACTAGTTGGGATGAATCAGATTGGAAACTAATAATTGCATCCATTCATTTCATCTAGGTTTTATTTGGGTAATATTAGCACTCAAAAATTATTTAATAGCTACAAGATTCAAAGTGTTACAATTCTACTCACCATGTAGATATTTTGTTCATAAAATTTTACCATGTTGTATTAGGATACCCTCATTAATCCTTAACTCACACTTAGATTTAATTTCATATTTAAAATGCATTATAACGTTAACCACCACTTTTTCTTTAAGATTCATGAATTTCTATTAAAAGGGTTATGATTCACTTATAACTAAATTCAACCTAGAACATATTAGTTATCTTACAATTTGGGTTTGATTCACATAAATAAATCATTTTGAATCCTTAATTATTTAATAAATTCAGAACAACATTTAGGAAAGCATAGGAATCAATATAAACCCTAACATTTGTCATATCTACATTCCTAGAGATACGTGGCAAAGATCTAAGCACACCTCTACTGACGTGGAATAGGGTCTTGATTTCTTTCCTCTTCATTCTTATTATGGAGCTTGGTTAGGTAGGTTTTATATGGTGTGGTTCACAACAATAGTAAAAACTCCTTACACCAAACCCGCATGCTTTTGCTTACATTGATGGAAAAGGGTATTGACATGATTGGGGAAACATTCTCTAGATCCTTCCTTTACATGAAATTGAGGCATTTATATGAAGACACTATTTCTTTTTAGCCAATCAACTCAAGTTTACTTGGATAATTGGATGCTTTACTTATTTAATATTTGGTAAAGTATATCTGATGAATAAAAATTTAACTTGTTCATACATTCAAGAAATAATCTGATGGGAACTAATTAGGGTTTGCAAGTCCAAACCCTAGTTTGGATGAAAAGGGCTTTGGGGCATTTTTGGGAAAAATAAAATGACATGAATTCTACAAACGGGATTCCAAGCGCTGCGCCGAGCTTCGTCCGACGGCTAGGGCTTCTATCTTCAACCTTGCTCCTGCTCGGGGGAGGAGGCCGGCGGCCAACGTGCGGCTACCTCGCTCCCCCTGGGCTTCCGTCTTCACCCCTACTCCTGCTGGTCTCTGTCCTCGGATCTAGCTGGTCGCCGCTTCCTCGCCTTCACACCTTCTCTTCTCCTTGCTGGACGACATCCCAGATCCAGATCTGGTTCGTGGTCTCTTGGGTGCGAGGAGGTGTCCCAGAGCGTGGCTTCATTTCCTGACGTCGGCATCGTTCTTCGGTGTGAGGAGGTAGCTTTGTCTGGTTTTCTGGAACGTTGTTCTCTGTGGGTGTGGGTTTTGTTTCTTCCCCTTTTGACTTTCTGTTTGTGGGTCTGTTCGGTTTGGTTGTAGTTGTAGTTTTGGGGGGTTGTTCTTTGCGTTTGTTTTTGTGTTATTTTTCTTTCGGTCTTCACCAGTCTAGGTTGTTGGTGTCATGTGTCGTCGTGCCTCGGGTTCCTTCGTGGGCGGACGGTGAGTGGGATCCCCTTGGTGCTTTAGGCAGAGGAGGAGGAAGCTGGGTTTTGTGCTTCGTGCGAGTCTTGCGGCCCCTACTCGCAGTGGTGGTCGGGAGTGGTGGTGGGGTTCCCGACACCCTCTACCCCCATCGTTGTATTCGCATGAGCCATCCTTCCTTTGTATATGCACAGTTGGGGTTTGGCCTCCTTCTCGGGTCTCCTGGTTGGTGCACTCCTAGTGCTCGACGTTTGTCCTGTGCTTGTTTCTCCTTTTGTTTTCTTAGTCGGTAGTTGTGTCTCTTGTCCAGTTTGTGGGGTGTTGTATTTGTGTTGGTTCTTGGTGGTCAAGCTCTTTTTCAGGTGACCTTTCGTTGTCTTCATGATGGTAATCTCTTCCAACGACTATGCAAACTCCTATCCTGATGTACTCATAGGCTCTTGTAGATTGACAAATTCCATCCCAGATAGCTGTTTGAGACAACCACTACAAGAGGTGGACGGAGCAGAAGTGTACCTTTCGCATCCCAATCTGAGCCTTGTGCTATGTCTTTATGCAATAGGAGTTGCTGCTTGGTTTTTTGTCTAGAGATGTCTATCTTGTAGATGCTGTATGGCTTACTTTTAATGATATTGAGCTATTAAAAAAAGATATGAAACCATAATTACAATTGAATATTATCACAATAGTACATGCTTACCAACATTCATTGAAGTGTTGAACCGTACCTTGCTGATAACTAGATTAGTGGGGGTTGATACAAAATGCTAGTTTTTGATTTTAATATTTTGGGGAAAATTTGAGGTATTTTGATGCAATTTAAATGTAAAAAAGAACAAACCTAGTTATGTATACATATAATTTTAATATTTTTGTGGCACATTAAAAGTTTGTAAAATAAAACCTAATTTGGGTTGAGGTGCTAGGGTTGTAAGTTGGTTAAAATTGCCACAAACATCCAAAATGACTAAAATTGACCCCAAGACGTTGGCTGAATAATCTCAGGGAAAATTAGTCAAAAAAATAAGATTTGGATAGAGCTTATTATATTATGAAGTTTTTAGAATACAACTAAGCTAACTCAAGTGGTATGTCTGACCGATATAAACGGTCCATAGGAATTTTTGTTGATTTTTTTATCGATGATTGTTATTGTAAAAATAAAAAAAATGTTTGGCTTATTTGCTAGCACAATAGGCACATTCATCACCTCTCATAATAAGAGAATCCACCCAGATCTCAAGATTGAGAGAGAAAAGAGAGAAGATTGAGTTTAGAGAGATAGAGATAAGGTTTTCATTTTTGGAGTTCTACATTGCTGATGAGGGTGGAATTGGATGGAAAACTAGGGTTTAATGCTAATAATCTAAAAACTATTTATCATCCTATAGTAATTTCCAGAATTTATCTAATATCACTTTTTTAAACCCTAAGAACTCTAATTCCTTCTCTTCTTTCTACCTTTCATGATCTCTAACCTAGATGAAGTGAAATAGATGGAGGATGATGATGGACTTTGTTGAATATTGTTGGGATATTTGATAGTTGAGAATGTACGAGATACTTTTGTATCTTAAGGTGAGTGGTTTAATAACATTTCAGTTATTTAGACATGATTAAGGCAAATTGCATCAATTTGAAACTAAGAACATCGATTACCTGTATTTATGGGGTTTACTGCTAAAATTTTGGGTAATCTTTAAGGTTCAAATAATCATCGATCTTGTTTGTCCTCTAATAAATATATACATGCCTATGAGGATTATGTAATTATTGGAATTTTGTAATAAGCAATGTACAATGATCAACTTAGCCCAATGTTGAAATTTCTTATACCAAAATGGTCAAAACATGAATACTTACATCATGATTTGGTTTGAACAAATGCATTGTGGAAGATCACATTTTTTTACTGAATTCATTTTGAATATAGACCTATTTTGTATAAGAATTTATTATAAATATTATAATGTAAGTTACCCTATTTCACAACTAATGTAGAGGAATTTGCTCAAACATGTAAACTGAATGAAGAATGTTTACAACTAGTACATGGACTATATGGCATTGAGATTTTGGGTTCCTAAATGCTTCAAATACCTTAATCAACCTATGCTACATTTAAACAAGGTTAAATTTAGAAACAAGGCATTTTTATCTTAGTTACAAGTTGTAAAGAACTAATCCAATTACTTGGAAAACCCTAAAATCCCCTAAATTTCAATTATATCATGTACATAGAAAGACATATATCTAGTTCTAGAATTATTGTTTATTTTAGGTAAAATGTGATATTAATATATTCAAAATGGACATCCCTCTTGTGTGATTAAAATGGTGAGATTTTCCATGAAAGAAAGTCTTACCTTGTCAAGTACATGATGATGGGTTTGAAAGAAACACACACTCCAAAATGAGTATAAGTAAACCCAATCAACCTTTACTTACCATTTAATTTTTTTAATTACCATAAAAGACACAAAAAGCAACATTTCTAGAATACGAGGAAATAAAGGTAAATAAAAAATGGTAGATTGTTTAGTAATGATTAGTGATGACAAAATGATAATGAAATGAGTATAAGGAGGTTTAAGTCTATATTTTACAAATGATTTGAATCAACCTAAATTGAAGGAAATATAATTTGGGTTATAAGGAATTGTTTTGAGATACATTGTCACATAGAATAAACAAAGAAGTGATTGATAATGAGTTGAATATGATGAAATAGTTATGGAAAAAATTGATGGATTTAAGAATATAACCCTAAACCTAATATATTGATTTTTATATTGACCATGCCCATACACACTAACTTATACTATAACAAAAAATATTACACTAATATTTATCATATGACGCAGTACCCAAGTTATGATTAGTTCAAATGAAAATAAACATAATTGATGAATACAATGTGTTCCTATAACTCATTCGGAAGCACACATTGACATGAATATATATGAAATTTACTCTTCTTTTGGAATGACATGATCTAAGAATGATTTATATATTAAATCCATTTCTATGTCTATTTTTGTTATTAAATTCACAATGCAATTGTGAAATGATATTGTAAGTAAGAAGATGTATTGAATGAGATTGATGTGATGGTAAATTTAGTGATATCTAGTGAAGCCCTATTTCGGGTAAGCACTTGAGAATGACTTACTAAATAAGGAAAGTGGACTAATGAGAATGATACAGATGGAATATTGAGATTATTGAGATGGAGTTCAAATACTATTGTCTACAAGAACTAAATTTTAGATTTACTATTTCTATTTATGAATATTAATTTTTTTGCTCATATATAATGCTTCTTCAAAATGTTCAAAAGCTATTAATTAGAAAAAAAAGTCAAATTAATTAGATAATTATTTTTAACATGGATTATAATTATGAAAGATAATTAATATGAATTAGTATTCATGTAAGTTTTATATCACATAGTTTGGGATGCCTTACTACTCTATAAATTAATGAGAAGGATAATGGGTTATTGAGTTCTCCTATAGCGGTTTTGAAAGGTTGTTATAAGATTCCCAAAATTACACATTTGGTAATGTGTGTGGCAGGTTGTGGAGGTCTCATCCTAAAGGTGAATTGGACATAACTTCATTGACATCAAGAGTAGATCTTGTGACCTCATATTACCAGAGGCAATGCATGGCATAATTGTTCAAAGTCTTTATGTGTTGTGCTTTTAGAGGATGTGATGTTATAACATTTACTCAAGTTTTGGACCTTGAGGTATTTGTAATTTAACATCAGTAACAATTTTATCAATGTTTTTGAGGTGATGTCTGACATGATAGATACATACATATAAGTTGTTTAGTTGGCCACATGTTGTATTCCCCTACAACTTTTACCTCATAAAGATTGACATGACCGATTCTTAGTGGTACTGGTAACCCTAAGACATGTACAATAAAGCTACTGATACCTAATTCTTTTAGTTGCATCGTGGTGGGTGCAAAACAAGAAAGTTAGGGATAAAATAAAATATGTCAATCATATGAGTAGAAACATATGGTATTTATGGGTTTTTGATACACTATTTCATGCTAAAGTACCTTATTTGTCATAACTTCTTAGTTTGAAATGTCTATTCTTAAATACTCATGATTATGATATACTTGCCCAATGTACATATTTAGAATATAAAATAACTTTGTTTATGTAGTCTTTCAAAAATACACATGGTATATCCCTTCTTTTTTTTGGGTCGCTGGTATATCCCTTCTTAGTTTTTTGATAGAACTAGACATAAAATTTATATTATTTCTAAAAGATTATCTATATAACTCTTCTCATACTAATTATCATATGATTAGAAAGTTGTAATATTTCATGTTAGAAATATTTATTGACATGTTGAATAATTCATTCTAGTTTCTGTTAAGCCCATAATGTTTAAATTTATTTTTGATACATGTTCACCAAGATGGATTAGGTTTTCCCACTCACTGGGGCTCTCAATGAGTCCCAAGTTAGTTTTTCCCACTTTTTTGGTTTTTTCTTCAAATAAAGAGGTCACGATAAAGAAGACACTGGTTGAATTAATCTAGATTAGATGTGATCTTGTACTCTTCCCTTGGGTGGGTGTTGGGTGATGTTGTATTACCAGATTTCCTGAGAAACATAGAACTTCTCGAGTGATTGGAAGTTTGGGAAGGGAAATGTGATTTCTTACAATGATCCCAATTTTGTGAGAATATTTCTTGGAATCATATATCTTGAATGTATGTGGAGATTTAGAGTTATAAGCTTTAGGATATCTCCCATATTTGAGTGGTGATTGACAAGGAGTGTTGGAAAAATCCTTAACTTCAATTTGTAGATCAACCCTCCTAAGATGTTATAATTGGGTCTCGATTCCTGAGTAACCATGACTAGGTTGCATATTGACGAGACCCTACAATGATATAATCACTTCAAGTGAAGAAGAAAAGGATCTTCATGGGTTAAGACATTGCTCCAAAGATATGTACTTGCGTACCTATTAGTTAAGTAGGTAAAACAACATTTATCAAAACAAAATATATTTGTAATCAAGCCGAGTAGTGTATGAATGTTATTATTAACCATGTTTCTGTGAAGGTTACCTTTAAGTGACTTTTGAAGAACTATTAGTGATTATATGATCATTATATGAATTGACATCTTGTATTGATGTGATCAGAGTGGTAGGAAGGAACTGATATTCCCCTATATACATGAGTGCATTGTATATCAATAAAGTGATATGTTACTAATTTGTTAAAAAGGACGTTTAAGTAATTTTCTAGTTTCTTTCATTCTTTTCATATATTGGTGATAAACACTATTGATTTTAAATGGAAGTTTTCCACTCACTAGGGATTTATATGAGTTATATATCTTTATTTAGAACGAAGACACCATAAAGATGGATCCTAATGAATAAGTATAAAGTATGATATAGAACAATAATTAGTGTCATTGTACTCTCACTTTCCCAATTTAGCTAGGCGGGTTGTTGTCTTTTTTGTGATGAAGCATACTTCTTCCTGTAAATAAGGTGTCTAACAAGATATGCTAGTGAATTATGATGTAATGATTAACATGTGCGTTATTGTACTTAGTCAACAAGTGAATAATAAAACTATATGATTTCCATTGGAGTGAGTTATTGTACCTTCTAGTCGACTAATATTTATGTGTTGAAAATTCAGCGTGGCTTGGTTAAGTTCATAGATCACAAAACACATATTTTAATGACGACTTAAACATTCCATTCATGTGTGTCTAATATTCTATTATGATTGTTTCATATTGAGTAAACACTCTCCAATCGACCCAAAAAACACTTGCAATGGAGAGTTCAAGTCTAGTCATGCACAAAGATCAAGATTGAAAAATAGATAGTATTTCTCCTTATTTAATGTAAGGAACTTGTAGCAATTGTATCACTTGTAATTAATACAAACTTGCAATAGATCTAGTTAGAAAAAATTACAAAACATGTAGGAAAGTTTGGAAAAACCTAAAATAGAACACTACCTTGGATAAATTCTCCTTAGGGAAATCAACCAATGAGTATGTGAACCGTTCACAAAACACTGAATCAAACAAGTTTCCATTCTAGAAACTCAACCATCCATTTAAATACTAGGGCCTCTCACCTTCTGATATTTTAAAGGTGAAACTCAGAGGAATGGCCTAGCCAAGGACCTTAACGACTAGTCATCACAGAGTAAATCCTGATGAAATACACCTGACTATATTGTGTTGGCGTTATATAAACTTATTTTGATGAATGACATATTTTACTATTTAACTTGTTTCAAGATACTATATAAGTGTTTCTTGATCATATGAGCTAGAGAAATTGATGAACACATCACATGTTATGCAAAAATATCAATTGTATTTTATTATAAAAACATTCTGAAAAGTCGTAAAAGTCCATTTGTTTTATGTACTGTAAAAGAGAATATATTAATTATCCCAATAGAATAATTTATCTTAGTTAGTTCCATAGGAAGCCTAAACAATTCTCAACTTTTATTTTTTGAGCGTCTAGAGCTAAAATTCTATTTTTTGCATCTTTTATGTTGGTAGAATTAATGGTTGAACTAATAGCTCAAATGAGACTGGTTCATTTGAACTCATAGTATGACCAAGAACATCATGTCTAAACTCTAGGTTGACTTAAGGTAGTCAAAAGACTATTCAATTTATTGGTGGTTGTGTTGAACTGATACATATCCCTATACACTTGTGCTGAGGTACATATTGCCCAAAGTGAATCTCAACAAAAGCACACTTCGTCCAAACAACAACCTAAATAGTTTGAATTCTTAATTTCATTTTTAAATCAACACGATGACTCTATTGACCAAGGGTGCTCCTAGACACCTAAGTTGGATTCCCTGGACTCACCCTATCCATTCCTATATATTGTGAACATATGTGCTCAGTTGAGCCAATTAACTCATTTGAGAAAAGATACTAGACTTATTATTTTAGAATCTTTCTTTTGGTGCTTAACTTTTCCCTTCTCCATGGCCACAATATTTCTCATTTTTTGAAAATCTCATCAATAAATCCTTCTATGCTAAATTGTACTCATTTGTTCCAATCCCACTCACTTTCTAACAAAGTCTTCTAGTAAATCTTCAAGACGACTAAACAAGAAATGGGTCTAGAAGCAGTGATGGTCCTCCTTTGACCTGACAAAGAAGTTAGTTGTCGTGACCTTCCTACGTCTACAAGAAAAAAAAGGTCTCAATGCTAGTTTCCTGGAGGCCCTACAAGGAAATAGTGGTGATGTTCTATAGCCAAGATCTAAATGAGAGAGAAAACAATTTGACCTTTATTTTTAGTAGTTTGATATATAATCTTGTATTCACTCCCAATTACCAATAAAGATTGTTTTCCAATCCTAGTGGTTGAAAATCCAATTAGGAACAACTTAGTGAACCTTGATGGATTCTGAACCACATTACATAATCACGTTCATACTTATCTTACTTAAGTTGTTTTATCATAATTTTTTTTTGAATAAAAGGTCATGCATTTCTAAAAACAAAACTTACAGTTAGGCAGGCTAGCACCTGCGAGGTATTTAGTTTGGTACAAATAGAAGCTAAGGATAGGATGAAATAAAAAAACTATGATGGAAATAGTTCATGGGGGAGGCACCCCTATAACAAGCCTCAAAATGATGAAAATCAAGAGTGAAAAAGAACAAGGTCTACTGGGACTGCCAACGCATTACGATCAGAAGTCTGATTCTTCCTCCAAGATCTCCTCTAAAGTGTAGAAGACATCGCCTGCTGCTGTGTTGTTTTCCGGGATACCTTCTGTTGGAGTTATCCTTGATGATGTCGACGCCTATCCTGCAAGCATGTTGGATAGAAAGATCTGATGATATCTTTAATAAGATGATACGTAAAGGATTTTTGGAGTTATTGAATTTTTTTGGTTTCTTTCTATCCAAATGTGCCATAAAATAGTGATTATGATGTTTTTAGGGAAGAAGTGAGCTACTCTATGAAGAGGCTTGGTAGAAATAGGTATAGAGATAAAGTTTTGATTTTCAAATCTTATGTCAAAAAAGTTGTTAATGATGAGTTTAGAAAAAGAACAGTTGTTGAATATATGTTCTGTTATTTCCGATTCTGCTAGGTAGAGATAGCATCTGATAGACCCAAAGAATCATCTCTTGGTGATGTTTTGGTCGGTGAGGAGTTTGTTGTTTAGTAGGAGCTAGAAAAATATTTTGTGCTTCTGAGACAATTTATTTTTCCAGATGAGGGAGTAATTTGGGGTGATGCCTTTGTAGGTGAGAAAGGTGTATGCTTCCTAGGGGGTGTATTCTGCACCCCATCTCCAGGAGATCTTGTTATTTGTGTTGTATTCCAACTCATGGATGATATTGATAATATCCGGATTGTGTAGGAATGTGTGAAGTAGTCGCTTGAGTGCATTTGTTTTGTTGCTGGTTAGGAGGTTGAGGGCTTTGGCCGTTGAAATTTTTGATAATTTTTTTGGGATAGAACATTGTGGGTTCAGGTTTTTGATGGTATTTTGATGGAACCAAGGATCCTCCTAGAAATTTGTGTTGTAGTGGGTGTGTGGAGGGGTATGAATGATATTTCTGATTAGGGAGATGTGTCTGTTGATATATTTCTAGAGAGGTGAGGCAGTGCGTTTAGAATTTTTTGCCATGGTGGGATTTTTTTGTAATATTTTTGCTGGATCAGGTTTTTCCATATATTGTTTTTGTTGTTTGCCAGTATGTTGATGATTTTGACCACTAGGAAAAGAGCATGAATTTATAAGTTGATGATTCCCCATCCTCCATAGCCAATAGGAGCTGTGATGGTGTTCCAGTTTACAAGGTGGGTATGTTTTCCTATAGAATGTGGAGGTTTATGATTAATCCATAGGAAACATCTTCTGATTTTATCAATAATATTTTTTGTTTTGGTAGGTAGGGGAATGAATCTGAGGTAGTGTGTTGTGATAGGAGTGATGACACTATTTTTTAGTGTGAGGCGACCAACAATATTGAGGAAGTTATTTGTCCATGAGTTCAGTTTGGTGTTGATCTTATCTATGATGGGGACCCATATCGAATGAGTGATGTTTAGTGGGGTAATGGGTAATCCAAGATAGTTGATCGGGAACTCTTCATGCTTGCATTTGAGGAGAGATTTTTATCTATTCATGATGTGATGATCAGTGTATACACCAAAGATAGAAGACTTTTGGAGGTTAAGTTTCAGTCCTGAGATTTATGAGAAGATACCTATGATTCTAATAGTATTTATGATGGTGTCATCCTTTGGTGAAACCAGGATGATGGTATCATCCACGAATTGATGATGTTCTCCTGACATTCGGTGGGGGAAGTGATAAGACCTTGAGCAATACCAAGTTTGATCATCTTGGTGAGGATCGAGGTCACAATAATGAATAGGTATGGAGAAAGGGGGTCACCTTGCCTGAGCCTGTTTGTATTTTTAAAGTATCCGAAAGGTGAGCCATTGATGATTGTGGAAAAATGGTTTGTGAAAATGCAAGCATGTATCCATTCTATCCAGGAATCTGGAAAGCCATAACCTGCTAGGCTTTTAATTAATGAGACATTTCCAGTTGATGTAGTTGAAGGCTTTTTCAAAATCAAGCTTGATAGCAATCAGAGGGGTTTTATTAGTGTGGCACAAATGTATCGTCTCATTTACCATAAGGTATGCGTCTTGGATATTTCTTTCCTTAAGAAAGGCATTCTGATTTAGAGGTATGATGTTATTAATGTAGGGCTTCAATCTATCGGCCATGGTTTTTGCAATGATTTTGTAAGATGTATCAATGAGACTGATTGGTCAAAATTGCGATATAAGCTCAGTTGTTCAGTTTTCTTGATAAGTGCAATGAAGGTTTAATTAAGATGTTTGAGAATGTTGTGAGCATTGTTGTGCTTGTGGATTTCTTGAAGCAACACTAAGAAGTCTTTCTTATAATGGTTCCAGTTAGCTAGGTAGAATTCCACATTTAGCCCATCCGGCCCTAGTGATTTGTTTTTCCCAAGGGACTTGATCATAGAGTCAAGTTCTTCAGAACATAATGGTTTGATTAGGTTTGAAGGTGAATCAATCTTAATCGGGAAAAGCATCTTTCAGTTTATGGAGTTAAGGAAGGTAGGACTCTGGTTGATGTTAAAAATCTTCATAAAATGTTCAACAATGTGAGAAATGATCAAGTGTTTGTTTGTGGTGTTGACACCCTAAATGTTTAAGAAGGCAATGACATTTCTCCTATGGTTATTGTTGCAAACTTTGTGGAAGAATTTTGTGTTTTTGTCACCTTCCATAGCCCAAGTAACTTTGGCTCTCTGTCTCCACTTGATGTCCAAGAAATTTTTAATATGGTCAATATCTGACTTGATAGTGAGAATAAGAGATGGATCGACAGAGGGGTTGCTATCTACAAAGAGATGTTGTTGCTCAAGGTCTTTTAGAGTGTTGGATAGGTTTTGGGGTTGTCCGCGTTTCCAATCTATGATGTTGTTTTAATGAATTTGGAGTTTCTATGTATGTGGTATCCTAGATTTCTAGTTTTGTAGTCAGCCAAGATCCAATGGTTTTCACAGATTTTAACAAAGTTAGGGTATGTGAGCCAGTAGTTTTCAAATTGAAAGGATTCCCCCCCCTCCCCCAAAAAAAAATCTCTATGGGTGTCAATGATTATGGGGAAGTGGTTTGAGATAAGCCGATGGGAAATATGGACAGATGCTAGAGGGAAATGTTCTTCCTAAGAGGAGGAGAAGATGAAGTGATCCAATCTGGATCTAGTATTATTTCTAGTCCACGTAAAGCCAACATTAGATGGAGGAATGTTAATCATTTTGTGTTCAGTAATGAGGTGTACAAGGGTTTTGTCTGCTGGTGATAAGGCTGATGAGGTTGAGGAGAGGTTTTGCCTATCAGTAGCCCTAGTAATGAGGTTGAAGTCCCCTTCAAGGAGCCAAGGTTTTTGGCTATTGACTAGCATGATTTTTGAGAGTTCCGAGAGAAAAGTTGTTTGTTGTACCCAGGCTCACCATATACTCCAGTGAAAGTCCAGCTGAAGTGATCAGACAAATTTTTTAGAGAGAGAGATGGAGAATGTGTTGAGATCCCAGTGAGAGAGTGAAATTGTTCTTGTTAAATCTCACTAGGAGTCCCCCTTTGAAACCATTTGGTGGGATTTGAAACCATTCTGTGATCTTGTTGCCTCCTATTAGTTTTAATGCAAATGGAGAAAGTGTGGTTTTGGTTTCTTGAATGGTGATGATGTCTATGTTGTTTTTGTAGATGTGGTTTCAGATCTCTTTTCTTCTACGCACGTTGGCCACACCACAAACGTTCCAGGATGTGATCTTCATAGTTTCGGTTGAGGGAGGAACTCAAAAGAGTAAACAAAAAAAGGGTGCTAAGAGATGCTTAAAAGGTTGATCTTCAAGTTTGTCTCTACTAATGGCCTTCGGTTTGTCCAGAGCATGAATTTTTTGATGTCGTTTAATGTTATGTTAGCTATGTTTTCCTCTTCAAAATGTATTCCTATTTTGTTTGCAAAACTGGTGAAACTATGTATGTCAGGCCATGACGCTATGTCTTCTATATTATCTGTATCATAATTTTCATTGGAAACAGATGAAGATAAACCAGAATTCAAAATTTTTTGAGGAGGATGGAGAGAAATGAGTACCTATTTCCGGTGTTGTGAAGATGTTTCTCCTGGTCAACCCTTCGGGGCTGGATTGCATGGAGTTGATGGACTTGATGATGTGCATGTCCTTTCCTTTGCCCTTCTTCTTTGGACTCTGTGAAGATCTAATCTCATCAATGATAGTAGTTTCAAGCTTTTTAATAGTAGTAGGGTCTATTAGAGATAAGCTATCTTCTTTTAGATTCAATGGGAAAGGTTGGTATGTGTCCTTGGGGGAGAGAAAAGAATGGTTAACTGGTGGAGAAGCTGTTCTTTGTCTTTTAAGGCTGAGGGATTTGTTCGAGTCTGTTGAGGATTTTGTGGTGGCTGTTTTTCTCTCCCAGACTAGATTCCTTTCACCTAGTTTACATATTAAGTTGTATGGTTTTTTGCTGTTGATCGAAGAGTACCAGGAAGGTGGATGAATAGAAAGACCTGAGAAAGAGGTTTTGATGTCAGAGGGGTGCTCAGTTGAAAGCTTGATGTTGTAAATCATTTCTCCCAGTCTAATATTCAGGGATGATGGGAGAGATGTGGTTTGTTTAACAAAGAAGAGACAAAAAGTTTTGATATAATGCGATGGGTGTAGAATATCCAAGGTAATATATTGGAGTGTAGCTCCCACAGAGTGAGCAATGGCTGTGAAGATCTCCACTTCCCAAAGGTGTGGAGGGAGGTTTGATATGGCTACCCATCCCGACCCACCCGATGGGGCCTCTAATGCCCCCTGGTCAGTATTCCATTTAGAGAGATTGGCTTGAACAAAACTAGTCCCACAAGGGATCGTAAGAACGTGTCCGAAGAGGTGGTCTATCTTAGTGCCTTCAGGAACAAAGTATAATAGTTGCGAGGGTGAGATAATTTTAGGTTTTAGCACCGTATGTCCAGGGATAAGCAAGGCTATGGCTCTAGTGACATCCAAGATATCAACTGTGTTGTTGTTCAAATTGTTTTCTATGGTAGCCAGGACACTTCTAGTGGTGAAGACCTTCAAGAGTCGCATAGAGCTGGTAGGGATATCGAAAGGGATAGCAGTCTCAAGGTGAGTAGCAGGTGCCACAAATCAGGGGTGGTGTTGGGTTTAGATGGAAGAGGGGTGGGTTTAGCAGATGGTGTTATGGATGGTTTAAAAAGAGGATGTGGGAAGAGTTTATCTTATGCATGGGGGTCAGATGGAGGGAGAAGTGGATCTGTAAGACATGCAAAAGTGTTATATTGAGCCGAGAAAGAGAGATTAGGATGGTTCAGCTGACAGGATTTGTCATAACTAAAAAAACATTATGTAGGCTGTTTGGGAGCGTCGTAACCTGGACGAGATCTTAGAAAGTGTCTAAACTTTTTTGGGAAATGATTAAGGGTGGATTTGCAGAGCGCCATGTGTGACCCTTCTCTTGACATTTGAAGCAAATTACTTTTTTGGTGCATCTGAAGTGTGAATGGTTCAGGATGTGGAAAAAGGAGCATCACATGGCTTTGAAGGGCCGCCTCGGTGGGGCTGGTTTCCAAGGCTGAGAGTTTTTTCTATCTCAAAACTCTACTGAGAAAGAGCAAGCACAAGGAGGTGTCTAAGAGGTAGAAAGGTTAGATTTAACTGGTGGGGGTCAGTTGGGATTATATTATCTTTTTTAGGAATAGGATGTGTACTTGCTTCCCGATATTTCTCAGAAGGAAAAGATTTCTCATACCTTGTTGCGATTGTGTTCTTGATGGGTGATGATGTAGCTGTGTCTTCTGTATCTTCCTCATCAAGGCTAGAAGATAGGGAGATGGGCCATAACATTGATCTGGTGGGTGGTTGGTGCTCTTTTCTCACAAAGAGTTGGTCAGCTGAGTTTGATGTAGAAGAGGAGATGTACTCTTCCTTGCTGAAGAAAAGTGGGTATAATTCTTGGGGGGTTTCATTGTAGAAGTCGTTAACCCAAGCTGTTAGAGTTTTGTGAGCTGGGGGTTTTGTGAAGATGGTCCATTCCTACTTAAGCTTCAACTCAGAGATCATGCTTGCCCAACCTTCAGTGATATAAAGGTTGGATTTTCCGATGAGTTCTATGGTGACTGGGAAAGATTTGTATCTGATGAGGATAGTGTTGGGGCCATGTGAGATATCAAATTTTTGGTAGATCCATGCTTTCGGGAGGGGGATGCTGGTGAGGTACAAAGGGTTTGAGAGGTTGTAGTCCAGGAAAGGGAAGCGGGTAGCCATGTTTGGTAAAGATGGTGGGATATTGACTGATTTTGTTGGAGTTGATGGTGTCTTATAATGAAAAGCTTGTTTGAAGAGTGTTGGGTTCTCGATCTTGCCTTTGATCGTCTTGTTGTTGCTCAGGGAGACAGAGATGGAACCCCCCATCCTCATATTGAAGTTTCTGAGGAAAATAGATGGGAAGGGTGGCTCGAGGTCAAAAAGGGGCAACGTAGATTCTAGAAGCACCAGCAAGGATGAGAGGTGGCTCAGATTGTGATCGCTACCGGTAATAAAAGCCGTGCATGTAGGGTGCGGGATCATGCCGTGCATGTAGGGTGAGGGATCGGTCAGGGGTATAGGGCACCCCGCAAAAGGGGGGGATCTTAGTAGAAAGAAGCAGATGTAGGAATGCCAGGTTGGTAGTACAAATTCTAAATCAGAGATGTAGCTATATCGATCGAGAGTTAAATCAGCTAGAGAAGCTCACCTGAAACAAACCCTAAATCGACTAGCTCACCTGAACGATCCCGCAGGTAGTCCAGTAGACTGTCTCGATGGTGCCGTAGTAATCTCCGGGAGATAAATGCGCCACAATTTGCAGATTCAGAGAAATCTATTGGTGTTTCTGAGGTTGGGGCTAGAGAGTAATTGGAGATCTAAGCACTGGAGCTCACCGAAGGAGAGTAACAGTTGGAGTTCCTGAGGATGGGGCTAGAGAAAAGTTGGAGCTTTCTCACTCTTGTTTCCCTTTCGAGCCCCGCCGCATTGTTCACTCGGTTTTTTCTTCCCTTCATTAATAGTGTTATGTATTTATCTATTGATTTTTATCATAAATTTTATTGAGAGATATATATTTATCTTTAGTTGTTTTATTCCCTTTAATTTTGTTTTCCCTTTTCAATTAGTCTTATGTAGTATGAGCCTAAGTATAATAGGCCTACTAGGGTTTTCTATGCGTTTCCTTATTTTTTAACCTCTTATTTATAGGAGAGGGCTATGATCCTTTTTGAACATAGAAAGATGAGTATTCTCAACATGGTATCAGAGTGGGATAGATAGCCACCTCAAAACTTCTCCTTTCCAAGTCAATGTTGCCTCTATCTCTTCCCCCATCCCCTCATCATCTTCTTCACTCTCCATCAGTTCTGATCAAACAAAGGGAGATCTATTATCTTCTCTAGCCCTATCCTCTTCCCAACAAGAGGATCTAAGAAGATTGTCTATGGACATTCGGTCGGTCTTATTCTCTAAAGACCGATTTTTTAGAAAGTCATACACCTTCCTTTTGTGGAATCTATGATGACTTTCTATAGGGCTTTGTCCACATATTGTTGGATATGATTGGATCTCTACAATATATCTCTATTTACCTTGGTGATCCATAGGGTTCACCATCTATTTTGGATCTTTTTTTAGACAAAATCTACTATTTCACCATTGCACATGACGTGTGCTTTACCTATACAATGTGTTGCCGCAAGCTGCTACAACAAATTGGTAGCTGTTGAAATCTTATGAAACTGACATGGCATAACGATTTTTGACACAATGTGTCTGATACTTCAAGTTCTATTCTACTGCAAGTGACACGACGTGTCCATTTCCTGACATGGAATGTCAGTGACTGTCTGCCCCTATTTCTTTTCTTCCTTTGCTGCTCCATTATATCCTATATTGGTATATTAAGGGGTCATCTTCTTCCACTAGAGGGATGTCCAAAACACACCCCAACATTGTAACTTCTATAAAATTTAACAACTCCAACTATATCCTATGAGTATGCTCATTTCAGATCTATGCACACTCCTCCGGGAAAGTGGAACATCTGACAGATCTACCTCCACCAAAGGAAGACACATTTGATAAATAGAAAGCTACTGTAAAGGCAATTGAGAAATTGAAGGATGATTTTAAAAAGTGGGCTGAACATGACTCTCTCATTCTCTCCTAGATCTTAGTTGTGAATCCACATATTTCTACTAATCTTATTTTCATCAACACAACTAAGGAGGCATTAGATCACCTTTCCCAAGTTTATTCTAGAAAAGGATATGCATTCTTAGTTTTTGATCTATGCAAACCTTTGCATACCCTTAAACTTGAGGATAACTTGGCCTTTGATTCACACTTCGACACATTTAAAGGGATTTGGGGTGAACTCAAGCTTCATCACCTCTTATCATCTCAAGATGCAAAGGCAGTAAGAGGAAATACAACTTTATCAATTCTTGACATCTCTACCTCCTAGTTATAAAACTATTTATCAACAAATTCTTGTCTCTGAACCCTTGCCGATTGGATGATGTCTATATGTGACCATCTCACTATGTATCTTCTACTCCTACTTCCAAAGAGCCTGCAACCCTCATTACCAGATAAGGTAATCTTAGTCGTGGCAAGGGAAAAAGTCTAACAATAGTGGAAGATGATCCTCTTCTTCCTCATCCCAACAAAAATTTTGTAGTTCCTACAAGCACACCAATCACAATGAAGATAAATACTGAAAAAAGCAAGGGAAACCAGAATGGGAAAATAAAGTGTCAACTACCAATGCTAGTGGAGATTATACCCCTATTCCTCGTGTTACTAATCCTCAGATGATGACATTGAGTTCTTCTGACCTTGACAAATTGATCAAGGCCACTTCTGCTGCTACGATTACTCCTCAAGAAACCATTTCTCAACACTTACCTGACCCCTCATGTCGTCAAGCTTCTTCCTCTTCATCCAAATATGATTGGGTTACTGATTTGGGTGCTACAACTCATATGGCTGGTACTAAGAAACTATTTACTTACCTAAAGAAATTTACTTGCCATCCTCCTGTACATTTGGCAGATGGGATCACTTCTCAAGTTGTTGGGAGATGAGATTTGAACCACAATCTCCTTAAATCTGTCTTGTTTGTGCCTAAATTTCCATTAAACTTGATGTTTATTGTAAAATTATCAAAACCTTAAACTGTAGTGTAACCTTCTTTCCTTAAACTATCTCTATACTGGATCTCAGGACAAAGAAGATGATTGGTGGGGGATATGAAGGTGGATATGGTTTGTAATACATGCAGACCTCGTCAAACTCTACTACTACCACTTTTATGGCCCAGTCTAGCTCCCTTCATCAATGGAACCTGCGACTTGGTCACCCTTCTACTTCTAAATTGAAGTCTTTATTACAAACTTTGTCTACTGAGAACTTTTTATGTCAATCTTGTCAGCTTGGAAAACATTATCGAACAATGTTCCTCGCTGTCATAATACTAGGGGTGTTTTACTTAAATCACCCTGATGTTTGGGGACCATATTGTATTGCTGATTGTACTGCTCCAAGGTATTTTGTTACCTTTATCGATGACTGGTCTCGTGCTACTTGGATCTATTTGTTAAAATATCATTCTAAAGTTTTATATGTTTTCTCTAAATTTCTTCATGAGATAAAGACTCAATTTCTACTACCCCTAAATTTGTCTGCACTGGTAATGCTTGTGAATATGCACATCATGGTTTTCAAAAGATTTGTATTGACAAGAGGATTATTCATCAAACTTCATGTCCCTATAACCCACCAAAAATGGATTTGTCGAAAGGAAGAACAATCACCTTCTTTATGTAGCTCACACTCTCCTAGTGGAAATGAAAGTACCTAAATTTTACTAGGCTGATGCAAAATTTTTTAGCCAATTATCTTATCAATCAGATGCCTTCTTATGTGATTCTAAATAAGATTCCTTGTAGCCTTCTTTGTCCTGATGATCCTATCTTTTCTTTACCACCAAAAGTTTTTGGTTGCCTATGTTTTTCTCATAATCACCAACCTGGGAATGATAAACTACCACCCCGTTCTTTCTACTGTTGTTATCTTGGTTACTCTTGTCCACAAAAGGGGTATAAATGTTTTTGATCCTATTGTAGGTTGTTTGTATGTCAGTGCGTACATCACCTTTTTTGAAAATACATCTTTCTTTTCTGAACCTAGTAATCATGTGCTACTTTCAACTGTGCCCATTCCTAACCCCACTGTGTCCTCTATCTGAAGTATCCCCTACTTTGACATATTCTGAGATTGACGATCCACCTCAAGATAGTTGTAATATTACTGACTTTGTTACAACTTTTAATTCTAACATTCCCATAGAATTACCAAAGGGGAGACAATTTGGTGCCAAATATTGTATCTCTCATCATGTGTCCATAAATCATTTGAATGCTTCCATGGCTCAATTTACTACTGCCATGTCTGCAACTGCTATTCTAAAGAATGTTCAAGAGGCACTACTACACTCCGGGTGGAAATAAGACATGGATGAGGATATGGATGCACTTCACTCTCATGGGACATGAGAGCTTGTTGATCTCTCTATAGGTCGTAAATCTGTTCACTGCTGATGGGTTTTTACTGTGAAATATTTGCCTGATGGGACTTCCTACTTAATGCATCAACTACCACATTCGCCTTTCTAGGATGGTAGTCTATTGTACAATCATAATCTTTAATCAGCTACATCCATCTCCTCTGTTGCATATTTAGCTCTTGTTTCAAAAAGATATATTGTAGGTTCTTGTGGTTGGTGAAGATCTGACACTTTTCTCCATACATGTAGTGTCTCCAAATATTTAAAGCATGAACCACTACTGCAATCTCCAGATCACGTGTCGGGTAATTCTCTTTGTGCTTCTTTAGATGTCATGATGCAAAAGAAATCACATTCTTATCCTGCATCAACACACATCCCAACCCATTCTTTGAAGCATCACAAAAGACAATATAGCCTTTCCCTTGCTCTGGAAGAACTAACACTGGTGCTCTGGTCAACTTTTCTTTCAAAAACTGAAAAGAACACTGACACTTGTCATTCCAAGCAAAAGGAACATCCTTCCTAGTTAACCTAGTTAGGGGTAACTCTACAGAACTGAAGTCCTTGATGAACCTCCTATAGTAGCTTGCTAGACCTAGGAAACTATGAATCTCTTTTGGTGTCTTGAGCTGTTCCCATTCCAAAATAGATTCAACCTTCTTAGGGTCCACAGAAATGCCTTTAGCTGATATAACATGTCCCAGAAAAGACACCTCAGATAACCAGAACTCACACTTGCTAAACTTAGCATATAGCTTGTGCTGCCTTAACAAAGTCCATGTTTGGCGAAGGTGTTGCTCATGCTGTTGACTATCCTTAGAATATATCAGGATGTCATCTATAAACACGACCACACACTGATCAAGATAAGGTCTAAAGACCCTATTCGTCAGATCCATAAAAGTTGTTGGTGCATTGGTTAGCCCAAAAAACATAACCACAAACTCATAATGACCATACCTAGTCCTAAAAGATGACTTAGGTATGTCATCTGCCTTAATCCTCAATTGATGGTAACCTGACCTGAGATCTATCTTTGAAAACACAATTGCACCTCTCAACTGAGGAAAAAGATCATCAATCCTTGGCAAAGGATACTTATTCTTTACTGTCACCTTGTTCAACTGTCTATAGTCTATACATAACCTCATTGAACCGTCTTTTTTTTTGACAAACAACATGGGAGCACCCCAAGGGGAAGTGATCGGCCTGATAAAGCCCTTCTCTAACAGTTCCTGTAACTATTTCTTTAACTCCTGCATCTCTGCTGGTGCCATTCTGTATGGTGGCTGTGTTATGGGTTGTGTTCCTGGAACAAGATTGATCTTAAAGTCAATCTCTCTAGGAGGGGGAATACTAAGAAATTCCTTAGGAAAGATATCCTCAAATTCTTGCACCATTGGTACCTCCTGGATACTAGGACCTCTTGCCTTGATATCCACAACATGAGCTAAGAAAGCCTCACATCCTTGTCTCAACAACCGCTCAACTGTCATAGTTGACATCAAACATGTATGAAGAATCTTCCTATCACCTTACAAAATCCACTATACATCTCCATCATGAAAAGTCACCACCTTAGTACTACAATCCAAGACTACCTTATATTTTTCAAAGGTATCCATTCATAGGATCACATCAAAACCATGCATGTCATGTGGCAAGAGATTCACTTGAATGTTATGTCTAGAATAAGAAAGAACACTAGAAGAGCACACTTCCTCAACTCACCGGAATCAACCAAAGGAGTCACTAGCCTCAGGCTATCAGATCTACGATTAATAGATAAATAACAACTCTCTATCACCTCTCTAGTGATAAAAGAGTGCGTTGCACCTGGATCTACTAGCACATATATGAAACAAGAAGCAGATAAATCAGAATAAAATAACTCCGTCTGACCTTTCATGACTTGTGGGTTGACTACTGCTTCTGGTTGGCTCATGGCATAGAACCTCACTATCACCTGCTGTCATCCATGTCCTCTACTAGCATGTCTAGAGGATCCTATCTATGACGCTTGACCATGTCCTCTACCACCGCCACTAATGAACTGTCTCTTTTGTGATCTCTGCTGACTCTACCTTGGCTGCTGAGTCACTTCCTCAACCTTCATAGGGAAATTCCATCTAATATGTCCTGTTTGTCCACATTGGTGACACACCCAATTATCACTATGTGGTCTAAATGGCCCTACAACTAAGACTGATGATGAGCTACGAGCTCCTGTCGGTGGAAAACTGTGACCTCTACCCCTACTCGGGGTCCATTGTGGAGGTGCATGTGATCTTGCTTCAGTGAAGGTTGACCTTGGTTGTGACTGTGGTGGAAAATACCTTGGCTTCTTGAAGCCTCTAGATGATTGTCCTTGAAATTGCACCGGTCACTTATTAGCATTGGCTTCACACTTTTCTATGGCAGACCTCTCAATCCTCCTTAAGGATCCCACAAAGGTTGTAAACCTTTCCCTATTCTCTAGGGATGATGCTGTTGTAGTCAACTCAATACTTAGGCCCTTTTTGAACCTAAAGATCCTTTCTTTGTTAGTGGCTGCCATGTGTGGATAAAACCTCAGAAGCTCCATAAACATTGACTCATACTCATTAATAGTCATATCCCCCTGACGAATCTTCTCAAACTGAGATATCTTCTCATCTAGATAGGTCACTAGAAAGTATCGACTAACAAATTCCTACCAAAACGCCTCCCATCCTATCACAACTCCTAGCCTTTTCTCCTCTTCTATGGACCACCAATGGCCAACACTACCCTTCAACAAGTATACCAAATGCTTAACTTTGTCTTTTTTAGGGATGTTTAGGATTTTGAACGCCTTTTCCATCTCAATCAACCACATGTTAGCGTCTACTGGATCAGAAGTACCATCATATTCAATCACCCAAACACGTCTAAGATGTTCAAACATCTTCCCTACACCTTCGGATTCTACATTAGGGACGACTGCCCTAGCTTGAGGTGCTGGTGTTCTGTCTGCTATATGTGTAATTGTGGCCATCATCTGTCTAAACATAGATTGAAACTCAGGATTGGCCATCATTGTCAGGTCTAGTTGAGGCATTACGGGCTGCTTCGACCCTACTTCTGACACTCTCTCATCGCGTGCCTGCCTCCCAACACCTCCTCCTAGTGCAACATAGCTACTCTCAATGTGTTCTTCATGTACTCCATACATATCTGCATATGCATAAACTATAATCAAATATGTTGGATGCAAAAGAACATACTCAAACCTAAGTCCTATGTCCCTGTATACTCGACAAACCTAGAGCTATGATACCAACTTAACTGTGACACCTCGTCACGCTAAATGAGATTACTCAAAACATAAAACACGATCAACTTATAATTAATCACATAGTCAAAAATGCGGAATAATTAAAATCAAAATTCACATTAGGAAAAAGTTCAGAAACATTTATATAAAGGTCCATCTTTTTCATTCTCATATATTATAACAAGAATTTACATCTGTGCCCAATGGCTTCAGCCACCTCCTGTGTACAAAAGAAGCATTTACATGTATATTCCATATCTACATACAATGGCATACTGCCAAAATCTCGTGTATATACAAATATTTTATCTAGAAAACACCTCTCATACTCGGACCTGAGAGTACATGGATGATACCAAGACTCTACTACTAACATCTACAACTGAACAACCTTCTGAATCTATTGATCACTTGATTGGTTCTCTTCCATAGTACGACCTCGATCTCATTGCCCACATCCACCTAAAAAGATGTGGTGACCCACGGGTGAGACCCAGTCCCAATGAGAGATATAACTCTCTCCAATGAATATTGATTACAAAAGATTAATTAATAGTAAATAAATTGGCAGATATTGAATAAGTAATTGAGCAGATTGAACAGTTTAAGCATACTAAACAATTAAGAAAATAAGCTTTAACAACAAGTAGAATTACTCAAATTTCATAAGTTTACACTCTATAAGAACTATGTAGTATAAAGATAAAACAAGGGTTACTCAACCAATGTGAGACGTATTTAACCCTAACAAATATATGCTACATGACTTAATCACATCTTTGGTTATGTTGCCCCGAGGAATTTGAGAAATACCACTCAAGTCCCAGCTGACCACTACTAAGTCAAAATCAATGCCATACAAGATCTAGGATAATCAAATTCCTAAGATCTTCTCTGCCCTCGGTCAGTACGAGTCTGCCACAGTGACACATCAGGTCAAGCTGCTAACAGCCTAGTCCGTTCTTGGTACATGTCACGACACTAATGAAAGGAGGTGGGAATACTAACCCTACCATGTGAGGTACAACCACATCTGTCCTCAAATCTTATCATATACACATATCTGAGACGCGACCATATCCGTTCTCCTGCTGAGGTATGACCACAATCATCCTCCCAAACATTTAGAGTTAGGAATACAAGCACCCCACTTACTCAACAGTATGCACTCCGAGTTTCCCTTAGGAATACTCATTTCACCATCTGGCAAGTCCTGACACTCAGATGGATCTATGGCACATGGCACTACATGATTAGGGTTACACTTGATTACTTATTTCCAATTGGGTGAATTAAGGCTTCATCATATAAATGGACATACAAACACTAATTCATTCTTATCAAGTGTATAAGCATTGCAATTTCAGAAGATATAAAATGTTTGAAGTATAGATATTAATCACATTACAACATGCTATCATCCAATACATTGTAATGAACCACATTATCATCATATCATTTTAAGATATCCATTTCTTATCACAAGCTCCAGGGTTTCAACCCTTATTGGAACACGAAAATGATTTCACCTCAATCAGGTCTCAAACATTCCCAAAGTTCATTAAGACCATCACATTATTCATATCAAGGTTATCCTCATCAATTCTTGTCTTAAACAAGGCTCAAAAGATCATCAACAAATATGTGTCCATAGGTATTATTATTATGACAAGGCACTATGATATTCAAATAGCACTACCTTGTGCTTTAGAAAAAAAAGAGTGGAATACATTGTCATATTAATCATGCAAGAGGGTGGATTATAACCAATCACCATCATTTAATTACATTAAGGTTATGTATAGAAAAATATATCACATTGAAGTTACACACCCACTTATTATGGTCATTTATCAAATATAACCATAGGAGAGAAAAGGTATAACAACAAATTAATGATATTGAAACATCAAATTCTCATCACTAGGACCCACATATAATATCATGGGACTCATTCTAATCCATTAGATGTTGAAGCATCCAATCTCATTCATTGGATTAGGTTCATTGTTCAAAGTTATCAATTGAAGTATAGGTCTAACCATTAGATCAATTGAACCTAGGAACCATTGGTTCAAGGTCTAGTCAAATCTACAATTACATCCTTAACTCACCATATGTGGTGATGACCTGATCCATCATTAGTTGTTATCATTAAGTCACCATCAAATGTTAGATCACCACTATATTCATTTAACGCCATCAAATATTAAGCTAATGTCATCATTGAGTGATAACATCATTAGAGAATCAAACCATTGCTCATTGAGATTCCAAGAGAGCCTAACACTAGCCTAAGATGTGACTATAATTTCACACCATCGTTCATCACCCTTGGTCAACACATGCGGTTGTCATGAAGACCACACCATTGGGTCATGTGTCTAGAGGAGAAAACAACCTAGAAACCCTAATATGGACCATCAGTTGATAGGTGCTTAGCACCATAGGTGGTAATACCAACATGAAATAAGTCATATAATTCCTTAGGAAGAACATGCACATGATTACAGGTTCATATAGAACTGGAAACAAAACAGGAAACACCATAAAAATCGAATTCTCAAACAAGCTTAGCTTCTTAATGCTTAAATCACCATTTTTAAGCAAGAACATGAGCTAACAAGCTTATAGTAAGTAATATAAGTAAAGAGGGTTATAAAACTCACCTATACTGATAATAACAAACTTCTAGAAGCAAGGTTCTTGAGAAAACCAGGCAAGGAAACCCAAGCTCCAGATCTGAACTCGGCCAAATAGGTACCCTTCTCCACAAGGAAGCAAAACCCTAGAAGAAAGAGCAAGAAAAGATGGGTTCTTGAGTTCTAGAGCAATTTGTATCATGGAACAACAAGGTTACAACCTAGGGAAAGGTAGGAGGAAGAAGAACAGAGAAGGAAACGGAGGAAAGAAGGAACTAATTACTCATTTAGGTCAAGTTCACCAAGAAGAAACTTTAGAAACCCTAGAAGGAAGCAAATCAAAACCCTAGATGCTTCTTCCAAGGAGATCGCCTTCTTCTTCTACCTTGGACATGTTTTTCATAGAAGAACAGAGAGATAACAAGGATATTAGAAGGGGGAAGTAGCAGAAAGCAAAAGTATCATTTTGGAGGCTAAGGATAAGTATATAAAGCTTGGGGGATAAGGTAGAGAAGAAGCATGAGGTGTACAAGTAGCTCCCCATTTGTCCATGGCCTTAAACTATTAAGGATATACAAGCAACCACACAAGAAGATGCCCCACCTTTCATGGAGGCCTTCTTAGGCACCGTTTGTTGAATTTGCAAGCCAAACAAATAAACTATTGGTTGATAGCTCCTAAAGGTAGCTCATCCATAAAGGGGTAAACCCTAAAATACCCTTGAAGAAAAACACCTCAATATAAAGGTTCAACTAGGTGACCCATGGCTCAAAAAGCTCAAGAATGATAAGATAACATCTAAGGAATGTAATGAATGTGAAAAATTGCAAAGAAAACCCCTCAATTGGGTAAATTGTAGAAAAGTCCAAAATGTACATAAAATTACATAACTTGCTCAAACATTGTCCATATTGGACCAAATTTGAAACTTAAGTGTGTATTATGATTCCAAAGCATATCACAAGGTTATATTAGGGTTATAAGAAATACACTATGGTAATTAATCTTATTAAACACTTTAAGCAAGTTTAGGGGCCTTATAAGAATCATCTCTCATAGTGATAGTGGTGATTGTGGTTCTTAGACCTGAAGTCACTACACTCATCACATGTCGTTGGGTATACTTTGACATCATCAAATGTAATTATACAATACGTGTTTCCATAAAGGTGATGACTAGATAGCTTTGACACATGAGGACTGAGTGTGAGTGATGTAGATGGGATTTATTCCTCCTACATGAGTTTGATATCCAAGGCCTCTTGATAAGTGAGACTGAGAAATGTATGGCCGTACTGATGTGGTTTAATATGTTGATATGTGAACTGATATACTTCTCATACAGTCTGTTCTAGTTCAAGGAACATGGATTGAATGTTGAGAGGATGATGATTTCATGCCTCGAGTTCAATTCGGGTATCAAAGATAAAGGAACTATATGATCACGGTAACACTAATCATAGATTGTAGGTTGAAGTTGTTCTCCAACTTTTTGAATTACTTGGATAGAAGTGATGTGTGACTAGGCACTACTCTTTGATTGTGATGTCATAATTTGTTATGGACATTCACTTCTAATGTAATTCTAGACCTATAGGGTTACACACATAGGATACACTTGGATTAAAGGAGTATATTCATGAATTATGTTTAGATGAATGTTAAAAGTGTTTAGGTATTCAATTAAACAATAGATCAACTGATTGGACTCAATATCACTATGTTCAAGTGTTGGACTGACTATTTGGAGTGTCAGGTTGATTAGAAACTGAATTGACTGAGTTCTGCTAGAACTGGTATACGAGATGACTGTCTCGCATGAGTGAGATGACCGTCTCATGTGATGGTCATGAGACAGACATCTCACATGAGCGAGACGACCAATTTGTGGTCATGAGATGACCAGACCGTGTTAGTGAAATGACCGGTTTGTGGTCGTGAAACGACCAGTTCATGGTTACGAGACGACTGGATCGCGTGAGAGAGATGCCCGGTTCGTGGGAAAATTTGATTTCCTCAAGGATTATTGATGAAGTCATGTTGTGCATTAATTGGATTCAAATTACCAATTTGATTCAGAATAGGAAACTATGCGAGACGATCATTTTTCTGTGTGAAACGACCATCTTGCAGCTCATAGGTTCTAAAACATTCATGATTCTAGACCCTTTTACTCCCACACCGATCAGGAACCCTGACCCTAGCCTCTACTATAAATAGAGGGGTACATGGGGCTTCACAACACACACAATTAAGAATCAGTTTCTCTGACAATTATTGTCTCTCTAGTTGTGATAACCAATGGAGAGCCCAATCAAGTCTTACATGTTAAAGGGAGATATAAAGAGGGAGAAAACAACTGAGGATCAGTTATGGGAGAGCATGTAGGCGACTAGTACGCTGACAGAAGGGGAAAACTCCTTCATGTTGGCTCTGGTAGCATAATGTGGAGTTCCCGGTAGTCCACGTGGGCTACTCTAGAGGCAGGAGGCCTTCGTATGCCGCTAAGAAGACAACGCCAACTCACGGTACCTAGTGAGATCATGGGAGCCACTGCAGACGTTGTTCCAGTCTGTTGTCCGTGGTGAAGACCATGAGCTACACATACACCATCCAAGAGCAACTAGATTATAATTGTGCATCTACAATGACAAAGAATATGCCGCTGGACTAGCTCCTCGACCACATATATTCTCGAAACCATCCTTTCCAATATATAGTTGTTGACGCGATCTGCTGGTTTATGAGAAATATGGCTATAAATTTTTTGTTTTTGCTTCCTATTCTATTGCCCTATTTCCCAATAGTGGTATCAGAGCCACATCAATGTACTATATTTTGGGATAATTGATATGATAAAATTTTGGTTTTATTGTTTAATTATTGCATGCAATGCGAATAATTTCTTATTCAATCAAATACCATGATAATCCCAAACTAATATATATATATATATATATATATATATATATATATATATCCAATTTACGTGCTTGCCCAAAAAATGAGTTTGGATGGTGGATGTGTAGCATGGTTATGGCCAATAACTCCTATTATCTATGCATGGTTGTGTGGTTGGTTAATCCTATTTTTACATACTGAGTCTCTATCTTATCTTCCCAATGTAAAGCTAATTCTTTCCTACCCTTGCTCCCTCAAATGTAACTCGAGGTTTCTCTATAATCATGTAATAGTAGGATAGTTTACTTTCCTATTATGATGAAGAAGAAAGACGTTCTGATGATGCCAACCGAATGTCTTAGAGATGAGTCGGCCGGATGGAGGATCGAGGAGGTCCAGAAGGATGAGCCAAACCGATCGCTTGGTAGAGCCAACCGATCAATTAGAGGAGCCAGAAGATGGTGGACAGAAGAACTAGATGATTGGTGAGATGACCAAACGACCATCCAGGAGGCGAGCGATCAGTTAAAAGGTTGAACCAAACAACCTGGAGTGGAAAGCACATATCTTGATTAACAACATGTTTCTGCATGTGATGTAGACCTAGGTTGTGCTATTTCCTTGTGGCTCTAAGGAATTACATTAGGCTGGCAATAACCATCACCTTTTATTTATTGCATGTTTTTGTTGTGGGATATAACATGTATACGGTACATACTATATATATGGTGACTAGATAAAGTATATGTATTTATAAATAAAAAATCTCTCAAATAAAATATTAATTCAAAGATACTTCCATTAGCAACATACATGAAAAGCTTGATCAACCAAGCTTAGGTTACTCCCTTGCATGGTGCACCGTCTATCTCATGGAAGTGTGATGTTAGATATGTAGGTTCTGCCTTTGCAGGGTGCATATCTGGCGTGTTGGCTATTGGGTCATGCTTAACTGGTGATTCTTAGAGTGTTTAGGCCCAGAAGCATGTAGATGATTATGACAAGGAGTTGTGCATATCGTCTACTCGGAATTGCATATGATGCAATAGGAAAAAGTTGCCTACCTTGATAATTGACTATGTATTATGGCATTGGTTGGGCCATAGTTGCATTATCTTGGATCTAGCACAATATGATATTGTACACTACAATATTCTGAATTGATGAGGGTTATCAATTTGAAAAAAATAGTGGGAGCAATAATTAATTAAAGTACTAATTAATATTGTTAACTTATAAAATCAAACAAATCAAAATTGTTTTGAGCAACTGTAATATTTCTTTGTTGAATCAAATGTCAAACACAAACATGTTCAAATTGTGACCAGTCCTTTAGAAGGATAAAACAGTATAAACTTCCACATCTAGTTTATGACTGTGAGAAGTGTTCTCAATCATGAGTAAAAGCTCTATGTCCTTACTCCAAATGAGCCTAAAGGCTAAATGTATGCTTATTGGAACCATGCCAATGATGCCATAATACCTTAATGCTTTCCTGTACGAGTTGCATGGATAACATGAAATCATGGAAATTCTTGATATGGTAACACATCTTAAGAATCATGTAAAGAAATGAAGGTATAATGTCTCCAAAGCATTTTAACAATGCAAACTGATAGAGGGAGATCTAGTATTACCCCATGTGCTCAATGTGATTGGGCATGTGGAAAGGCTGGGATTTCTATCAGGTCAAGAGTTGATCATGGGTATTATTCTATAAATCATTGTACTAATCATATAGTCAGCTTATCATATGTTTGGCATGTTTATGCCAATCATGAAAGAAGAAAGGAAAAATCTGTGATGGTGATCAATGGAAGTGATTGCAAGGGCAAAAGGCAAGGACAAGAAATGTTCTGAGGCTAAACTAAAGTCCAAGTCTGCTACACTTAATATATGGAGAAGGGCAAGTGGAAAAGGATTTGAACTTTTCACTTAATGGATTAAGGAAGGAAAGTGCCACCATTGTCACCTGTATGGACATTGGAAAGAAATATCCTCTTTATAGAGGATCTCAGGAAGAAGATGGAAATAAAGATCTCTACTTCAACTTCTAAGAAGAAGTAAGCTAGAACTGCACAGAGAAAGGGTTGCTGCCTCTAAAGTTGGAAGCTGTCATTCATGGGCACATAGTAGAATCCATGAATTGCTATTATGTACCTGCCATTGATGAAAACATCATATGTCTTGGGTGACAAGAACATTATGTTTCATTTTAAAAGATATAATCTTTTATGGCAATGCCCTGTGTATCACAAGCTTTATATGATAGTTCTAAAGACAAATATATGTATAACACATATATTGAATGACTTGATGACTAAAATATATATAGCATTGTCATCTAGATCACATAAATGAGAAATGCATTTCTAGAATCCATATGATGGTTATCAAGACTCTTTTGGTTATTGAACAAATAGAGACATACATATCTTATTTGTTGTGCAATATGACAAAAGCATCTTCACTAGATGTAGTGGGGAGCAACTATTCTATTAAGGCTCATACATATTGATGTATATAGAGCTTTTAGAATAAATGCTAAAGGTAGTTGCAAGTACTTTGTTATATATTTACTAATGTTATCAGTAGATATGGAAGTTTGTATTTGATGATATACAAATTTGAATCTCTTGAAGTGTTCAAGGAGATCATAAATGAAGTACATAACTAACTTGGTAAAAGTATTAAGATGCTTCAATGTGATCGATGTTGAGATATTTTAAACCAAGAGTTTGAGAACCTTCTGGGAGATGATGATAATGCATCATGATGGATTCCACCTAAAACATGAAGATAGTGTATCAGTAAGAAGGAATTACACCTTAGTAGTCACGGTGAATAAAATATAGTTGATCTTCCAATTTCTTTTGGGCACATGCTTTACACTAAAATAATGTACCGTCTAAAATTGGTTCAAAAGACACCATATGAGATATGGCATTGGAGGTGTCTCTATGTGTCTTTGATAGTGATTAGGGATGAATGCTTATATAAGAAAATAGTTTCTTAAAAGCTTTATCTACAAAATCACATAAATGTTATTTTGTTAAATATTACTCTTATCCCAATCCTACAATTGAGTTGTTTGTTGATCATGATGGCTGTATTCCTAAAGAGGAACTTGGTTCCAAAGGAATCAATGAGAGTAAAAGTAGAACTCAAAATGTTTGAGACAAACAAGAGAACATTGAACCTAAAAGAGGTACAATAGGAACAAGGAGAATCACAACTTGTTGTGGAATCTCAAGTTCCTAATGTAACACACATAACTCATTGTTCTAGTAGAATACACCTTGAGTTTGAAAGATGATGACATCTTATAGCTTAGAGAGGTGGTAAGTTGATCATAGATGATGAGTCAACAACCTATCTAGAAACTATTGAGGGACTAGAACCTGTGAAATGGCCAGAGGCTGTGAGATCCAGGATGGACTCCGTGTATACCAACAAGGTATGACCTTGCTGGATCCACCTGAAGGGGTAAAACCCATAAGGTGCATTAGGGTCTTTGTAAGAAGACAAACATGGAAGGGTAAATTGGTTGAAAAGAGTTTCAAACTAGTTCAAGGTGTTGAACATGATGAAGTCTTTCACCAATTACCATGGTAAATCCAACCAGATCATGCTTGTTGTTGCAACTTAGTATGACTATGAGATTTGTCATATGAATGTTAAAACCTAATTCCTTAACTAGAATAATTATGAGGATGTGTACGTGACACAACCTAAAGGTTTTATAAATACAACAATACAAATAAAGTCTATAAGCTACAAAGGTCAATCTTTGGATTGAAGCAAGCATCCCAAAGATGGAATCTTCTATTTGACAAGACAGTCAAAGAATTTGACTTGAGTCAAAATGAAGATAAACTATATGATTAAAAAAGATTTAGTGGGAGCATATTTATATTCCACATGATGATGGGGAATAATGTCCTTAATCTTGTATTTTTTAAAACTTGGAAAGGAAAGTACCTTATATATGAAGGGTTTAGGTGAAGCATCCTATGCGATAGGGATTGCGATCTATAGAGATAGATCTGGAAAGCTTCTTGACCTAAGTAAGAGAGCATACATTGGCTAGCTACAGAAGGGTTCAACATGTAAGACTCTATGAGAGAGAACTTGTCCATGTTCCATGGAGTTAGTCTCTCAGGAGCCTAGTGTCCCGATTCTTGTGAAGAGAAGGAACACATGGAATAGATGCCATATGAATTCACAATTGGATCTATCTTCAATGCAATGTTATGAACTTATCACGTTATCTCATATGTATCCAATTATCTCGTATGTATTGGGCATGGTGAGAGGATATCCACTCATCTCATATGTATTAGACATGATGAGAAGACATATATATACCTATAGCAATCTTGTATGTATTAGATATGAAAAGAGGGTATATGTCATATGATGGTGAGAGTCACTAGACTACCATAAAGAACGTCCTTAATTGCTTATGAAGCACTAAAATGATCCATTCCTTGGTTATGGTAATAAGGAAGAGTTGGGTGTAATGGGTTACAACGATGCAAGCTTCCAAACTGACAAATTAACGATCACAATCTAAAATTATGTTTGACATTAAATGAGAATTATAAGCTAGAAAGGATTCTGAGCTAATGACAATTGTTTAAATCTACAAAAGAAGCAGAGTATCTCTATGTTATGAGAACAAAATATGATACTGTATGGGTGAACTTGTGAGAGGTTCCAACCATTGACGACACAATAGAAATATTGATGAAAACAATGGAGATACTAGATAGGTTGGGAATCTCAGATAGCATACTAAAACAATTTCATCTTATGCGAAAGGTTGCACAACGATAAGATGCATAAATTGCAAAATACTGACTTTAAGAAAATGTTGTTAAACCCACCATAAAAACACTTGCATAAAAGAAACATGATGGATATGTTAAGATCACTTGGAATATGATTTGTGGGTGATTGGATCTAAGTGTAAGTGGGAGTCTATTGGTATGTATGCCCAGAGAGCCTATCATATGATGATTGGAGTGTGGTATTAAATACCTGATTTGATAATAATAAAGGTAATTCCCTCTATTAAGTCTGTCTCAGTCATGAGATGTTGACACAGACATAAGTAGATGTCTAAAGAATTATGTTACTCGATGACGTATGTATTAAAGTACGTGACTTGAAGAATGAGATCATACATATGCTAAGATTACACATTCTTGTTATGTACCTAGTCAGATATTACTCTGGAAGCAAAAAGAGACAACAATAATACATAAGACTAGAGTGTGCTTGAATGATGACAGAGTATCATTAGTCATGATATATGATATCAAGTCACTCACATAGGTACATGTTAGAGAGAAATGTATCAGACATACCCACCATGAGAAGTGATACACGGAGACCATGAAACGGTAGTCGGAATCATCTCTCATAGTGATAGTGGTGATTGTGGTTCTTAGACCTAAAATCACCACTCATCACATGTCGTTGGGTATACTTAGACATCATCAAACATAATCCTAAAATACAGTTTGCCATAAAGGTGATGATTGGGCAGCTTTGAGACATGGGGATTGAGTGTGAGTGATGTAGATGGAATTTGTTCCTCCTACAAGAGTTTCATATCCAAGGCCTCTTGATAAGAAAGACTAAGAAATGTACGGTCGTACTGATGTGGTTCAATATGTGATATGTGAACTCATATACATCTCATACAGTCTGCTCTAGTTTAAGGAACATGGATTGAACGTCAAGAGGATTAAGATTTCATGCCTCAAGTTCAATCCAAATATCAGAGACAAAGGAACTATACGATCACGGTAACACTAATAAAAATTGTAGGTTGAAGTTGTTCTCCAACTTTCTGAATTACTTGGATAGCAATGATGTGTGACTAGGGACCTCTCTCTATGCTTGTGATGTCATAATTTGTTATGGACATTCACTACCAATGTAATTATGGACTATAGGGTCACACACATAGGATACACTTGGATTAAAGGAGTATATTCGTGAATTATGTTTAGATTGGATGATAAAGGTGTTTAGGTATTTAATTAAACAATAGATCAACTGACTAGACTCAGAATCATCAAGTTTAAGTGTTGAACTGACTGTTTGGAGTGCCATGTTGATTAGAAACTGAATTGGCTAAGTTTTTTTTAGAACTGGTGCACGAGATGACTGTCTCACGTGAGCGAGATGACTAGCTAGTGGTCGTGAGACGATCGACTCATGTTAGAGAAAAGATCGGTTCACGGTCATGAGACAACCAATTCACGTGAGCGAGACGACCAATTCATGGTTACGAGATGACCGACTCGTGTGAGTGGGACGCCCGGTTCACAGGGAAATTTGATTGCATCAAGGATTAGAACTGACATCATGTTGTGCATTAATTGGATTCAAATTGCCAATTTCCTTAAGAACAAGAAACTGCACGAAATGACCATCTCGCTTGCGAGACGACCATTTTGCTGTGCGTGACGACACAGTTTGTAGATTCTAGAACATTCATGATTCTAGACCTTTCTACTCCCACACCGATTGGGAACCCTGACCCTGGCTCTACTATATATAGAGGGGTACTGGGAGCTTCCCAACACACACAATTAAGAATCAGTTGCTCTGACAATTGTTGTCCTCTCTAGTTTTGGAAACCAATGGAGATCCCAAGCTAGTTCTACCCATTAAAGGAAGGGATAGCGAGGGAGAGAAGAACTAAGTATTAGTTGTGGAAGAGCATGTCGGTGACTACTACACTGACAGAAGGGGACAACTCTTTCACGTTGGCTCTGGTAGCGCAATGAGGAGTTCCTGGTGGTCTACGTTGACTACTCTAGAGGGGGAGGCCATCATTTTCTGCTAGGAGGACAACATCAACTCACAGTCCATAGGACCGTAGGAGCCGCCTGCAGACATTGTTACACTATGTTATCCATGGTGAAGGCCAGGAGCTGCACAAACACCATCTAAGAGTAACAAGATGAAAGTTGCACATGTACAACAATGAGGAATATGCTGCTGGACTTGCTCCAGGACCAGGTATATCCTCAAAACCATCCTTTCTATTATATAGTTGTTGACACGATCCACTGGTTTATGGGAAATATGGCTATACATTTTTTGTTTCCACTGCCTATTCTATTGCCCTATTTTTTAACATTTATCCCTTGTACTACAAAAATTTGGCTTCATGCGGTCTTAATGTGACCACTGTGTGTTTATCAAAACCACTACTTCTGGAGTTATTGTTCTTATTGTTTATGTGGATGATATATTCCTATCCGGCAATGATGTTGCAAGAATTTCTGCCACAAAGACATATCTTATGAAGTATTTGTAACCAAAGGCCTTAGGCATCTATGATATTTTCTTGGAATTGAGTTAGCTCAAAACAAGGATGGAGTATCTTCATCACAAAGAAAGTATACTCTAGACTTATTTACTGAAACTGGAATGCTTGGTTGTAGAGTTGTAGTCTCTCCTATGAATCAAGCTCATGATCTTATGGGTAGAATCTACTCAAGCCTTAGCAAATAAATTTAGTTATAAATGCTTGCTTGGAAAACTTTATATCTTACGTGCTTTGGTGTTGTTGTTCTTAGCCAATTCATGGATTGTCCTAGGCAGTGTCACTGGGACATTGCATATTGAGTCTTGAGATATTTGAAGGATGCACCTGGACAAGGACTTTTTTTTACAAAAGAAATGGGAGTCCAAACGTGAATGGATATTCTGATGTTGATTGCTGGGTGTAAATCTCATAGGAGATCGTCCTTTGACTATTGTACATTTGTAGGTGGCAACTTGGTTACCTGGAGAAGTAAGAAGCAAAATGTCGTTTCCAAATCCAGTGTAGAATCTGAGTATCACGCAATGGCACATACAACTTGTGAGCTATATGGGTCAAATCCATTATGTCTAACTTTGGGTTTCCCATTACTCATGATATTCTGATGTACTGTGATAATCATGCTGCTACCTTCATTGCTAGTAATCCTGTCTTTCATGAAAGAACTAAGCATATTGAGGTGGACTACCATTATCTCTGAGATGTTGTGTTCACTAAGAAGAACACTACCCCTTTCCCGCCTACACATGAGAAAACCACAAACATTTTTACAAAGCCTCTCTCTGGCAAGGGAGTTGTAGAGCTATGTTGCAAGATGGGCATGATTGATATCTATACTCCAACTTGAGGAGTATTGCGATATATATTTATCTTTATTTGCTTTATTCCCTTTAATTTTGTTTTTCTTTTTCACTTAGTCTTATGTAATATGGCCTAAGTATGATATGCCCATTAGGATTTTGTATGTTCTTCCTTGTTGTTTCCCCTCCTATATATAGAGAGGGATGTACTCCATTATGAACATAGAAAGATGATTGTTCTCAAAAAAATTATTCTACTAAACATTTTTTAGTTGAGATTTATGAAATTGTATATATAGTGTACTCACCCCATCTAGGCTCTACTTACAATTGTTCTCAGAAGGGCTTCTACATATCTTCAAGCTATAAGTATGGGAGTTGTAGGAATGCTCAACTCAGAAGGAGTTCATAACCACCAATCAAGCCTCCAATTTCTGATAGAACAAATGATAGATATATGAAGAGGAGGATGTAATTTCTATTTCAAGTAATCAACCATGGCATGTAGAAATTGGTTTATAGAGAATTCAAGTCACCTACAACTCCCATTGATTTTTGGGATGTGAAAACAACAAAAGTTCTACACTCAATGCCAAAGAAATAAGTATCATTTACTCTACATTTTATTTTTCTAGATTTAGTACAATATCATCCTATTGTTCCATATTTGAGATTTGGAGATAGATTTTGGTTACCTATGAGGAAAATACAAAAGTAAACAAGGTTTGCAATTAACATTCATTATCACAAACTAGAATTATTTCTGATGAAAAAGAGAAACTATTTCTCAAACACATTCTAGATTTTCCATCCTTATTAATGATGTAGCATCTCTTGGAATACAAGTTACACAAACGAAACATGTCACCAAGATATTGTGATCTCTTACTCTTGGGTACAAAAAAGTGACAACAATAGAAGAATCTAGTGAACTCAACACCTTAAGGAGTGAATAGTTGATTGGAAACTTGAAACATATGAAGTCAAAGTACAAGATCAAGAATACCGAGAATAAGAAGATAAACACAATAAAATGGGCTTACCTTTAAGAGCCTCAAAATCTTTAACTGAAGAATCCTATTCTGAGAAAAAAACTATGTAAAAGGTAAGAAAGTTTTCATAATGTCTATTTATATCTTCTCCTCCCTCTATCATGCAATGAATGTGGAAGAAGAGGACACCTCAAGAGTGAGTGTCTAACACTCAAGAAAGAAGTAAAGAAGTTCATAAAATGAAAGGAAAATAGGAAGGACATGAATGAAAAATCTCATAAGGAAGCTAGGACTCAACCATGGAAATAGCTCAAGCAGAGATGAAGATTCAAATGATTTCTGTGTAGCTGTTCAAAGTCTAATTACAAAATAAAAATCACAAATCAAACCAACAATATCAAGTGTCATCCAAATGAGAAAATCACTTTCAACTCAAGATGAAGAAGAGGATATCAACCCTCCTCAGTACAGGGCAAAAACTAATGAGAAAGGATTGGGTAATTGACAATGCTTCAAGAACATGATTGGAGATAAGAAGAAAATCATATTGTTGGGAAAGAATAAAGGAGGAACAATTATCTTGAATTATAATGAAAGATGTAACATTATTGGATTATATCATAGGTAAAAATATATCCATTAATATTTTTTACTACTAGATGGGTTGCATTATAACCTTAACAGTGTTAGTCAACTCCTTGCTAATGAATTTGATGTTCCAAAAGTGATGCATGTAGATATCAATCCAAAAAGACTAATGATGCTATCTATGAGGGTATGATGAAAGTCAACTATATATCCTTCAGCCTAATTAAACTTGTCTCGTCAAAGACAAACTTCCATATCTAATGAGGAAAACAAAGCCTAAGACATAGAAGACTAGGGAATATTGAACCTCATTAACAAAATATCCAAACTTGACATAGTTAGAGGTATTCCTAAACTTTACCATTGAAAAATAGGAAGAATGCAAACCATATAAGAAGAAAACAAACAAAAACCTCATTTTAATCTAAGAACATGTTATCCACTACTAGACCAATATAACTCATCCATAAGGATCTTTGGAATAGTTATAACACAAACTCTTGGTGGAGAAACATATTACTTAGCAATTTTTGGGAGTTGTCTAGATACACTTTGGTCCATTTCTTGTTTCAAAGCATACTATACTTGATACATTAAAAAATTATACACTAGAGTGGAAAATGGTCTTCAAGGATATATACTATTAGAAGTTACCTTGGTGGAGAGTTTAAAAACAATGAAGTTGAAAGATTTTGTCACCAAGAAGGATATGTACACAACCTCTCTTCAATAAGAACTTTCCCAAAAAATAGATTCATTGAAAGGAAACATAGACTACTTCAAGAAATGGCTAGAATAATGCTTCTTGAACACAATACTCGAAAATTCTTTTGGATAGAAGAAATAAACACATCTTTATGAATTCAAAATATCCAAACATTAAGAATACATACGATGTTGTGGCCTATAGAAAAAGAGAAAGGTTTGCTATTTTCATACCTTTGGCTCCACATGATTTATCCTAAACACAATATGATAGAGATAACTTTGATGAGTGATTCTCTAAATAATTTTTTCTAGGATACTCCCCTACAAGTAAAACATATAGGGGGTTTACTCATTTTTTACAAAGGTTGAGTCAATTCACATAATACTCATTGAAAATACACATAAAGATGATCTGAAAGAATTTATTCCTCAAATTGGAGATCTCACACTTGAACAAAATCCACTAGTTGTGGTAGATAAAGAAGATGATACTAATGAATATATTAATCTACCTGATGGTCCCTCACCTGATCAATCTTCTTTTGGTTTTATGATATTATAAACATCATGCGATGATTGTAGCGAGATACTTTGTACATGATTTGATTATCAATAAAATGAAATTCCACTTATCCCATTTTCCCCCTTCCAATATTGAGATAATGATTAAATATATAATATTTTGTAAGAATGTTTGACTCGATGACGTACAGTTTAAATTGAGGACATGGACAAAAGATATTATCTATAGTTAGAGTGTTCATTCTACTTATGTCCCTAAGTATATGTTATTATGGATATTATAGGACAACAATACTACGTAAGAATGGTGTGTTTTTGTATTGAATAATGACCGTGTCTCTTTACTTGTGATATAGGTTCTTCTTAGAGAACCAGTTGAATGGGACAAACCGACCTAGAGAATGACTCATGGAAGCCATGTAATGGCATTCCAATTTAGGCTCAATATGAAACTGGTGACTGTGACCTTAGACATGAAGTCGCTACAATGATCACATGTTATTTTATGTACTTTAACACTACCCAAAAATACTTTGAATAAGGGTTTCCATACACGTAATGACATGATACACTATGGCACTTGAGGGATTTGACATATATGGAATTTGTTCCTCACATTGGATTGATATAATGGTTACTTAAAAGTAAGATTATGAAATGCTTGGCCATGCTCATGTGAGTCAATATATGATATAGAGCTCACTAAATGTCAAATGATTTTCTCTAGATCAAGAAACATAGATTGAATGTTAACAAGATGACTACTCCATGTCATGTTCAATCAGGATATATATGACAAAGGGTTATACGGTCATGGTAACATTTATCACTTACATGTTATAGCTGTTCTCCAACATATTCTTGTTACTTGGGTGGAAATGAAGTGTGGATAGATATAACTCATTTCTTGTGAGGTATTTGACATCACTACCAGTGTAGTGCTAAATCTACTGGGTCATACACATAATGATGCTTTGAGGACAATAAGTTTAAATCACACTTGTAAATAGAATGACTATAATTATGCAAAGGCCGAATATGATCCAACCAGTAAAATGATGATGTCGGTGGATCAAATCAATGGTTGTTAAAGCAACATACAATCATTTGGGAAAGTGAAAATCTCATCGGATGAACAAGTTATCTGATCATTGGGGGTATCTGGATTAGGAAAGACCAAAATAAGAGAGTTAATCAAATATGATTCAAATTGATTGAATAACATGAAGTTGGATGTTTCTAAAACAATGAAGACAATAACTAGAATCCCATCTGATTGTCTGATGCACTATCCTAGTATCTCCTATTCTGAATCTAATTGAGTTTACAACTTGAGAAATGATTTGGGTTTTAGGAAAACATAACCTATGACACCCCTATATAAAAGGATTAACGTATATTGGATGCAAAACATAAGTGGATCACAAATTTCTCCCTCTGAGAGAGAGAAATCAATCCCAAGGACAATACCCTTCCATAGGAGGAGGAAAGGAGAGAAATTCTAGTCCATTGAAAATTGGTTCTTATTCTTTTTGGAGGCCAAGGTGGCACTCCAATAGTTCCCTTATTTCACTAGAAAAATTATAGGCCAAGACATGTGAATGGAAGCTTGAAGTAAAGTTCCATCATCAAGAAGGATGATATATTTGTATACTGTTGCGGCAAGGACAACTATGCCACTGTCTACACCAACTTTGGATCAGGATCTATAAGTAAAAGATTGACATTGAGTTTGACGTTTCTTATTTCTTGGATAGAAAGAGCACACTAATGTATATTTGATATCCCAACATTTTATCATCATCATCTAATCCTCAATCCCAACTATGTTGGGGTCGGCTACATGGATCCTTCGTTTCCGTTCAGCTCTATCATGGGCCATATTCTGGTTGAGATGTAGAGATTCAAAATCTCTCTTTATGAGCTCATCCCATGTTAATTTAGGTCTATTCCAACATTTGTGCCTAGACAAATTCCTGGCTTAACGTTATGTGCGGAAATGTTTGTTATTCAGATGTGCCTTTTCCCAAGAAACCCTACAGTGGTATTAGAGCCACAACACACACCTTTCTTGTTTTTCTTGGAGAATTCAAGAGGTTTCTATTCATCTCACCCTCCTCATGCAAGCTACTTCATCAAAAGGATTACATTCTAAGCTGTTTGGAAGAGAATGAAACTTGGTAGTACTACTGTCATTACAAGTATCAGACAAAACTAGATTCAATATCTTGATGGGGGAACTAATGTAGTAGATAAACCTCGAGTTGGTCCTCGATTTGGTTTTTTGGTGGTATTTGACCAACTTGTCTACCACGTGGTTGCCTTCCCTAGGGATCTTCTCAACAGACTTCACTAACCTCCTTTTCTTGTCTATTTCCAGAACCCATCTCACCACTTTGGGGTTATCTTCTAGTTTCTCGATAATGGCTCTACAAGCTTGTAGCGAGTCAGTTTCAACGACTGCATCCATCAAGTTCTTATCATGCACCAGCTCCAGTGCGAGATTGATAGCACATAGCTCAGCTTCCAGTACACTCTGGACCTTCACATGGTTGGCTAAACTGCCGGCCTACTCCCCTTTACTATTTATGGACACTGCCACGATAGAGGAGATGTTCTTAAAGAAAGTTGCATCAATGTTCAGCTTCAGCTGGTTCCCCGATGGTTTCCTCCATTGAAACTCTGCCTTCTTAGTTGCCTCACTGTCACCCCTTTGTCACGCTTGGGTAGTCATGGAGGTTTCCTTCTTAATGACATTAACCTGCTGATTCACAGGTCATTTGAACTTTTCAAAAACTTTGACATTCCTACAATTCCAAATATACCAACAACATATCATGAAATGAGTCTCATGCCTTTTGATGCTCGTACTCAGCCAGCCCCAGATGTTATCATCCCCTAAGAAGTGATGGTGACCCTTTGTCCCAAGTAGATTTTCCCAAACCTCTCTAGCATATGGGCAGTCTCACAGTGCATGTAGGGTGGATTCAGCTATGCTGCCACACGTGGACACTGAGCATCTGTGCACATGTGGCGTGCAACTCGTCTAACGTTGGTGAGAATGACATTATGTCCAACGAGCCACATAAATATCTTAACCCTCACAACAACCTTGGCTTTCCATATTAAACTCCAGTTGCTCTCTACCTTGATGTCTTTCTGAGTTCTGAACAAAGTATATGCACTTTTAACTGTAAATTCCCCTGACTCCGTGTGATTCCAAGCTTGAAGGTCCTTTGAGTCCCCTTGTGTTGGTGTGGGTGTCATAGTTATGCGTTTAACAACCGGTTCCGGGAACCTCTCCGTAAGAAAATCTTGATCCCACTCCCCATTTGGTTTTACCAAACTGGAAACTTCCAGATCTCTCAACACCTCAGGGATGTCCCTACTGGTCATCATGTTCAAGGTTTTATCAGTATAGCACCATTTGTCCGACCACACATTGATGTCGTTTACATTAATAGGTACCACAAAAGAATTAGGAAAAAAAACCAATTTAGCACAATTTTATTAAAATATTTACCAATATAGCACACTTTGCAACATATTTTTCAAAATAGCACACTTTGTGTAGAACCCGCCACACAAAATGGCATTTTTCATCTGAAACTGAAAAGCACCAAAAATATTGACATGTTTACTTTTAAATAAAAAAATTTGAAAAAAAATGGAAAGCACCACTTTAAGTGGAGCTTTTAGCTTTGCGTTGGAATTAATATCAAAGATGAAAATGCCACTTCAAGTGGCACTTTTGCTATTTTTTTTTCAAATTTTTTTATATTTAAAATAAACACGCCAATATTTGTGGAGCTTTTCAATCCTGGATACAAAAACTCCACATAGAGTGGCGTTTTTAGACTAAAGTGTACTATTTTGAGAAATATTTTGCAAACAGTGCTATTTTGATAAATATTTTTGTAAAAGTGTGTTATATTGGTTTTTTCTAGAGACGTTAGGTATCTTGTTTGGAGACATTCTAACATACTTTCTTCTTAACCCACAAGACCAAATTGATGTCCTACTGCTGCTCATCTCTGAGGCATGCTTCGCAATTTGAACCATGTTCCATTCGTGCATGCATTTTATTCCGAGTCCTCTATAATCCTTATTGCTAGTCACTTTGTTCCAGACCACCAGAGAAAGGGGGGTACACCTTGTGGTTACCTAGCTCCCCACACGAAGGTCCACATATTGCTATCAGTTCGGTCATAGATCTTCAGGGGGATGGAAGTTGACTACATCACGTAGCTAGAGATTGCTTTTAATGTGGACTTAGCAAGGCAAACCCTACCTGCCAGCGAGAGGGTTCTAGCTGTCCATGCATTAATCCTTGATGTAACCTTACAAATTGTCTCCTCATAGGTCTTATTCTTAACTCTGGAATGTAAAAATGGAACACCCAGATCCGTAGCTTCCTTGAATCCACTACATCTGCAAAGTTGTCTTCTCGTGGTTCGTGGGACATTTGTGGGAAAACAAATGTAAGTTTTATTACTGCAATGGTTTGGCCGGATACTGTTTCAAATTCTTTGAGGCAGTCAGCGATGACTTTCATTTGCTTTAGTGTAGCTTTGGTAAACAGAAACATATCATCGGCGAAGCAAAGGTGTGAGATATGTGGCCCTTGTGCTGATATCTTCACAGGGGACCATTTCTTATTAGCCACGAGTTCTTCAATGCGCTGGCTGAGCCTCTCCAGACGTAGGACAAACAAATACGGAGATCGGGGGTCTCCCTGCCGGTGACCTCGTGTAGGTTTGAAGGATCTCGCTACTTCCCCGGTCAACAGAATAGAAGCTCGACCACTTGAGATGGAGTTCATGATGTAATCACTCACCGACTTAGGTAGACCCAACTTCTCTAGGGTATTCATGACAAACAACCAGACCATCCTATCGTATGCTTTAGATAAATCTACCTTAATATCCATAATGTTTGCGTTCTGCCTATTCCGACTTTCGAGTAACAGTCATGTTGGATCCCGCCCTTTGCCTTCTTGGCTAGAGCAGTATTGAAATCTGTGTCAGACTCCCAAATGCTCTTCAACATCTCTTGGAAGTCCGTTCTTGGACCAGGAGGCCTTCACAAAGAAGCGATTCACAGTTTGTTTTCTACCACAATCGTGGACCAGAATTGGGCAGTGGTCTGATTCCAGTCTAGGCAGATGTTCGACCATGAATTGGGAGTATATTGAAAGGAACTCCACATTGGCAACATCACGATCTATCCGGTCCTGGTGTCTACCATGGATATAAGTAAACTTAGTGCCTACAAAACCCAAATCTGATAACCCTGCTTCCAACAAGTCTGAGCTTTCATATGGTTGTAATGCCTACTACCGGATTTTTCATGTGGGTGCAGCGTTGTGTTATAATCACCAATCACCATCCACAACTTGCTGAAGTGGTGTCCTATATCAATGAGATGTTTCCATAGTAGTTGACGGATAGGAGGATGCCGATTTGTGTAGACTGTTAACAGTTGAACGCGAGAATATGACGATTTCGCAGCGGAAGAACAAGAAACGAGAAACAATCACACAACCAAAACACAGGATTTACGTAGTTCGATCGAGATGACCTACGTGTCCACGGGAGGAGAGAGTTTTTCACTATTTCAAGAAGATTACAAAGGAGAGATACTCTCAAAGAAAGAGAACCTGAAAAGGTTACACTCAAAGAAGAGAGAGAACTCTCTTCAGTACAACACTGTACGTTGGCACTTCTCAGTACAAGAAAATCTCATGCCCCTAAGGTCCTATTTATAGGCTCCATACCATAAGGCTTCAACTAGGAATAAACAATCCTAATAGGAGTCTAATACACAATAGGAGTCCAAGTTGCATGAAGATAGAGCCATCTACAACTCCAAATATGAATACTAATCTAAATCCAAGTAGGAACATGAGTTGGACTCAAACCAAGACAAGACCCAAAATATGACTGCCACACCATATAGGATTAGGATTAGGACTAGGAGTCTTCGAGGCATAACATAGACAAAGGTCACGAACGTATCATCATTCACAAGGCAGATGAAGAAGTGTCTGTGGCTATTAATACCCGCAGTCAACATCTCTCCAACATATCCAAATGCCACCAGAAAAGCCCCGTGCCTCAACACGGTGAGAGTTAGAAAAGCCTAAGCTTACAATGGTTTTCAAAGCTTTATTCCCACTAATACGCGGCTCCAGAATCGCAGTGATTTTAGGTCTCCTCGACACTATTATATCTTTTAGAATCCGGCAAGTATCATGGCTGCCGATCCCTCTTGTATTTCAACAGACTATATCAATCATAAGCAAATATGTGGGCGGGTTAGCTACTGGCCTGAGCGTTAGTAGCTTACGCAATCCGGGCCTCCTCAGGTATACAATTTTCCTTCTCTCCCTCCTCTCCGGTCTCCTGCACCACCTGATTTAGCCTCAGGATTTTCCGATGGTGCTCATAGGGGGGAACCTGCCTTGACTTCATCTTAGGCCCTGAGCCTTTGATCTTTCTTCCAGGTGTAGGAATTATGTTGCTTGCAGCAGGCTCCACCGCCATGTCCTCCTGGTCTATCGGCATCCCACCTTCCGTGACATCCACTCCCTGTATTGGGCCTTCCTTAACCTCTGCGTTCACGTCCACTACTTCCTCTCCCCGGTTGATGTTGATTTCTGTTGTACCATCTGGTACCACTTTGTTACCCTCAACATTAGTGACTTCTACAATCACCTCATCCACCTCAGGATTTACCGCTATATGGTTTTTGTTGTTCTTTACAATATCTGCCTGTGTTGCATCCTTGGCTGTCGGTACCCTCTCAGCAGTGTTGTTTATTTCTTTAAGGACATCCCTTTTGTCATCAGCTGTCGTGATCTTCTTCTTTTTCCAGATTGTATCGGTCTTTGCGGTAGTCACCTTCATTTTAGATCCAACCTCTTGCGCTGTGGTGTTTACGTCGTTTCCGTCATCCTCCTGGTCGACAAGATTAGCGAATTGGTTCTGGTTCTGTGGTTTAGGCACGTTCCGTGGTTTATCATGCATTTTGCTGTTTATTGCAATTACTGTACGCCACTGATTTTCTTTTCTGTGTTTGCCACTTACCTTGTCCTGCCTATCATTGTTAACAGTAGCTATATCTGCACTACCATTGCTGCTGTCTCGGCATATCTTCGAATGGTGGCCAAGTTTCCCGCAATGTATACAATCAGGAAAACCTTCATACTCTACTCGGTACTCTATATCGTTGATCCATATAGAGGAGACTGGCGTTTTGGAAGTGTCTACTTCAATAGCCAATCTAGGGAATTTGCTCCTTGTTCTAGCCATATATGAGTCCACCTTCACCAGGCTTCCAAGTGCCAGACCGATGTAGTCAAACATCATGGATACGTATAGGTGCAGTGGAAGATTGAGAACTCTGACCCATGTCACTAGGAATTGTGGTAATTCTTCTTTCAGCTTGAACGTAGGGAACCACTGCCACACAGCCAAGCAGCACCCGAAAATTTCCCATGGGCTACCTGTGAGGGCAACGTCGAAATCTTTCCTGCATGAAAGCTGAACTATATAGTGTCCCAGATCCACCTCATACATATTAAAACGGTCAGTGAGATTCCACATGGCTTTCAGCCTGTCCCGCATTGTCATTTATCCCACATCCGTGCCAATTAGTACCTCCATGGTCGGGCAAGGTCCTCCTCTGCATCATAGTCTATTTCTAATTGGAAAAAAGACCAATTTAGCACACTTTTGCAAAAATATTTACCAACATAGCACACTTTGTGAGATATTTCTCAAAATAACACACTTTAGTAAAAAAACGCCACTTTATCTGGAGCTTTTTGTATTCAAGATTGAAAAGCGCCAAAAATATTGGCGTGCTTATTTTAAAATAAAAAAATTTGAAAAAAAATAAAAAAAGTGAAAAACGCCACTTAAAGTGGCGCTTTTCAATTGACATGCATATCTTGCGTCAAGTGAAAGCACCACTTTAAGTAGGGGTGAGCAGAATTTGGTTAATAACCGATTAACCGAACGGTTAATTCCAAATGGTTAATTTTATTGGGTCAATTTGGTTAATTCGGTTAATTTATTTCGATTAATCGTTGAAATGGTTAATTTGACGGTTAAAGATATTTTTAGATTGGTTAACCGAATTAACCGAATAGTCAGAATTTATTCATAAATAATATCCTACACATTCATATATACATATATAGTTGTTCTTTTATTTCAAAATACTTCCCCATATATATAGTACTCAAGTTTTTACGAGTCATTCAAAATTAAATTTACAACAATACTACTATAATATAACAATTGTCCCTAATTCTATGAGTATTTCAAATAATATTATTACACGAGTATTATTTGGTTAACCAAATTAACCCACCGAATTAACCTTAACCGATTGGACAATAACCGAATTAACCGACTCAATTTGGTTAGGTTAATGGTTAAAATATCAAACCACAAATTAACCGAATTAACCGTAACCGACCGAATTAACCGAATGCTCACCCCTAACTTTAAGTGGCGTTTTTCACTTTTTTATTTTATTTTTTTAATTTTTTTATTTTAAAATAAATACGCCAATATTTGTGGCGCTTTTCAAACTCGGATACAAAAAACGCCACTTTGAGTGGCGGGTTCTACACAAAGTGTGCTATTTTGAGAAATATTTTGAAAAATGTGATATTTGGGTAAATATTTTTGTGAAAGTGTGCTAGTTTGGTTTTTTTTTCCTTTCTAATTCTGGGATCCCATCACTAATATTCATTTTGACATCCGATAACAAAAGCTTGCTCGCGTACATACTTTCCAGGAAGGTGCTTTGCTCTCCTTGAACACCAGACACGACACTGCTAAATGATTTTGTACCTTTCGTCCCAAATGTGTTTCTTGCCGAGCAATCTCCCAACGGAACTTCAGATTCTATGGTCGCTTCAGCTTCCATGGTACGCGAGCCCCCGTTCGGCGGATAACCCTTCCCTGCCCCCTCCATGGGCAGATCGGAACTGGTACCTTCCCCCGACCACCCCGCAATATCGTTTCCTCGCATACCTGCATATCGGAAACTGAAGCCAAAATATCTAGAACAGAAACCCTAATGCCTCTTGTGGTATCTCCACCCGGTTCCATTGGTATGTCAGGATCCTTTCTACGATCTTCATGTTGATGATTTTCTCTAGTGTCTCTCCCCCCGCCGATCACCCCGATCTCCCCACTATACGGCACAGATGGCCGCCACCGCCTCCTCCCCCTCGCCCTCCTCTAGCCTGATCATTCCTCTAGCCCCCCTCATTTCTTGTTGGTTTTTAGTTTTAAGTACTATCATCTTTGTTGAACAACCTGTGCAGTGTGTATCCACGATAATAACTTCTATAATATATTATATGATAAATGTGTATTACAAAAAACCAAAGCAAAAACCTTAAACTCTATATTATTTGGTGGATGTAGATATGCTAGTTAGGTCATTATGATGTTGGCATGATGTTGAAACATGCCATTGTGGTTTTCGATGATGATCCAAAACTTGTATTATGTATTTGCCTACGTGCCATACCATCCTCTTTACATTCTCCACATATTCATTCATGTAGTTACATTAGGATGATCTAATGACTCACCAATGAACTATGATGGAGATGAGGGTATCACTACTACAAAAATGACTTATAAAGTCACTTTTCAAGGTGTCGGTTGTATAAATAAATCGACACCTAAACTCTACAGTGTCGGTTGATAACATAAACCGACATCCAATCTATGAGGGCGACCAGACACGAGTACCGCTTTTATTAAGTGTCGGTTACTTAATAAAAACCGACGCCTAAAATTACCCGCCAAATCCAAAATTTCCAGCGAAAAAAATTACCTCCAAAATTTGACATATGGCGTCGGTTGATAAATAAAAAACCGACGACTAAAGGTTATTCGCGAGACAGAAATTGGGCACATTTTGGTCGTCGGTTGTACTACAACTACCAACGCTTATGAGTTTTCCCGCGCTGTCCGCGGGGAATTTTTCGCACCCTTTAAGCGTCGGTTTGAAGTTGAAACCGACGACTATGGTCATAAATCGAGAACGATTTTTTTAATCGGCATATGAATATAGACGTCGGTTTCGGTTGTTGTGCAGAACCGACACTGTTAGTTTTAATCGTCGGTTTTTTTGAATAACCGACGCCTATGGTACAGTTAATAGCCCCGTAAATAGAACTTTTCCCCATTGTCTCTATTTCATTGCGATGTGCGCTAGGTCTGGCGATTTCCCCCGATTGCTCCCCGCCGTCGTTGCCGGTTGGCTCCCCGCGCCGCCGTTCGTCTCCTCACGCGCCGCTCGCCGCCGTTGCCGTTGCCGCCGCTCGCCGCTCGTTGCCGTCGCCGCTCGCCGCCATCGCCGCAGTTCTCCTCTGATCCTCACCGCCGGCGCTGCCAGCTTCACCTCCAGCTGCTCTCCTCTGCTCCGGTGCTGCCAGCTTCACCTTCAGCTGCTCTCCTCTGCTCCGGCTGGGCCTTCTTCCTCTGCCCTCAAGGTACGCCGACTTCTTCCTCCTTCCTTCCTCCGCCTAGGCTAGGTCAAGCCCTGCAGGTGCCCTGGAGAAAAATCGTCAGGTGCCCTGCTGGGCGTTTTTTTTAAAGTTATTTACTTATTGGTAACTTGATAAGTGTTGAAACAGTCAATAACTATATTCTGTTACGTGATTTATGATTGTATACGTGTGCTAGCTGGCAACAGACATGGTCTTGAGGATCTATAAATACATTCTTCCATTCTATAAATTGCCAATCATGCTTTTAAAGACATCAATAATCACCCTAACTTGAAGAACTAGGATTTTAGGTATAAGAATGACAACACATTATTTGTTGGCCTAGAAATCCGTCCAAGATTTACTCATTAGGAGTAAATCTTGGATAGTCCCCGGTTTGGGACTGTTCTTGAACACCTAATCTCGCTTAGGATGTAAGTGTATAATGTGTATTGGGTTTTCAAGAAAATTTCGGCAGCATTTCCCCGTTTGTTCTCTAAGTACATATGTACTTGGAGAACAGCGGGGAAATGCTGCCGAAATTTTCTTGAAAACCCAATACACATTATACACTTACTAGTGAGATTAGGTGTTCAAGGATGGGATAGGTGGTACATGTACATTTATTATATATAAGAATGACATCACATGTATTTGTTAACCCTAGACCCTAATCCACATTATACCAATCTGATAGTCCATGATAGAACAAAGCATAATGATGTTGACTGCAACTTTGTGCGTCATGCTATTCTGAATTAAGTGTATATTTACTTCATAATTGAATGTTTAAGTAAGTTATAGATATCTTCACCAAACCTCTTTCGGAAACTTGTTTCATTGTTGAGTATATTGAGAATCCTAATCACCCTTCTTGCTTAATGATGAACTGTAATGCACACATGTGACATGCTTTGAATGTAAATGATGAAATTTTCCCTAAATTGCCAATCATGCTTTTAAAGACATCAATAATCACCCTAACTTGAAGAACTAGGATTTTAGGTATAAGAATGACAACACATTATTTGTTGGCCTAGAAATCCTTCCAAGATTTACTCATTAGGAGTAAATCTTGGATAGTCCCCGGTTTGGGACTGTTCTTGAACACCTAATCTCGCTTAGGATGTAAGTGTATAATGTGTATTGGGTTTTCAAGAAAATTTCGGCAGCATTTCCCCGTTTGTTCTCTAAGTACATATGTACTTGGAGAACAACGGGGAAATGCTGCCGAAATTTTCTTGAAAACCCAATACACATTATACACTTACTAGTGAGATTAGGTGTTCAAGGATGGGATAGGTGGTACATGTACATTTATTATATATAAGAATGACATCAAATGTATTTGTTAACCCTAGACCCTAATCTTGTTGTAATATATACTTGTTTTCTCTTTGATCATAGAGCTTTACAATTTTGTTGTGATATATACTTTGTTGTAATAATGTGAACTTTACAATGTGAGCTTTACAATTTGAATTACTTTACAATGTGAACTTTACAATTTGAATGTGAATTTGCAGATGGCTGACCATTCTCCTGATGACCGTGCTGATGATTACCGTGAGGGTGAGGACATCAATGCGCCGCCTCACAATGTAAGTTTTACAAATATATCATATATTTATATTTATATGTCCATTTATAGTTATATCTTGTAAATGTGATTATTTTGTCAAATTTTAGGTTGATGATGCACAGGTACCATCTGAAGCACTTGAGGCACTTGATCAACAACACCAAAAAGTTGACAAGAGAAGGGGCATCACTATGATGAAGAAGTTAACTGCGCAAAAGGGCAATGGACCCAAACTTGTTGTGGATATTGATAATGCAGGAAATGCATGTGGTGTGAATCACAATTCATTTGTTTCATATCTTGGGTTTGTTACTCGTAGCCATTGCGGTTGTCGCTTAGATTCTTGGCATAACGTTTCTAAGGAGAAGAAAGACTTAATATGGAGGGATTTATGCGTGAGTTATTATTAATTTGTAATTCTATTTTGTAGATTACTAAATTTTTGGATACTAGTTAATAGCAATTCTATTTTGCAGAGTATATTTGAATTGGATGAAAAGCTGCATCGTAAATGCGTGATGCAACGCTGTGGGAGAGTCCTAAGGAACTATAGGACAAATCTCACCTGAGAATACATAAAAGAAGCTGACAAGAGGAAGAAGACAACCACTGAATAGTGGAACTTCCTGGACAAAGAAGAATGAGACACGTTTGTCGCTTCAAGACAAACTGATGAATTCAAGGTATTAGGCGTCAGTCTCAATCTCATTAATTAATATATGTTGTATTCACCTATTCAAGATTAACATTTAGTGTTACTAACCAAATCATTAATGTGCATACTAACTAGGCCCTCAATGAGGCACAAAGATCAAGGCATGCACTGAATGTGCATGACCACACAATGGGTCCAAAGGGGTATGCATGCATTCGCCAAAGACTACAGTCTGAGGCTACTACTCAGTCTTTTTCTACTCAGGAGTCCTCTACCATAGGTAGCACACCTCTGCCTCGCCATGATGTCTGGATAGCTGAGAGGCAAAATAAGAAGGGAGAAATAACGAAGGCCGCAACTGCTGAGGCGGCTGCAAAAATGGTAAAATACAACTCTTACAGCAATCATTCGAATATTGATTATTTGTGCTGTTTATTTAATTACAAATTTTTGTTTTGGCGATTAGCGGGAGCTGCACGAGCTGAGGAAACAAGGCAAGTTCATCCCTGAGGGCACTAGGGATGAATTGACAGTTGCTCTGGGTAACCCAGAGCATCCTGGACGTATTAGGGCTGCAAGCGCTGGTGTGGGCATCAAAGCTTTTTTTGGGCCATCCCAGCGCAAACATGTCCCAAAAGCGAGACTTTCACAAGAGGAGGTAACATATTCTTTCTTTATAATGTTACTGTAAAAGAGAATTCAATAATTAGAAGCTAACATTTCTTTTATCCATGTATAGGTAGATAAGCTAGTTGATAGGAAACTAGAAGAAGCAATGAAAAAGTGGCAGACATCTCAGACTGCCACTTACCAGATAGTACCTACTGCAGGCTCTACTCCTCCTACTCCTACTGCAGAGGTTGGGAGTAATCCTGTAGAACCACCACCTAGCACATCCGCTGTAAGTATTTTTATGACACAGTAACTAGTTTTTTAATTCAAGATGATATATATATATGAAATTGTAGTCGTTTCAAAAAAAGATGATATGTATATATGTATATAACATTCTTTACACAAAAATTTGTAGGGGTTGAAGCCATGCCGTCTAAAAAGTAAAGAATTTGTCGTTGCAGAGGCGTTGGCTTACCCATCCCTACCAGGGGAAACGTGTCACGGGTCTCCAGTACCAGCTGGTTGGATTCGTGTGAGCCCGATACATATATTCTCCTAGTGGATGGATCTTCCATTGCCATATGCCCACCCAGATTGTGAAACGCTTGGTGAGGCAGTAGGCGGAGTGATATTGTGGCTAAAAGCGGATGTCCTCTTTACTGAAAAGGTATGGTAAATTTACATTACGTTCAATTGTTAGTGTGTGTATATGATGGCAGTTGATCTGAAATTATATATATATACAGGTTAAAAAGAAGACACCCACATCATCTAGGCCTCCACTTCCACCTCCTACATTACCTAGTTGGGTTCCACAGGACCTACCTATCCCGTTAGGTCCTAACTGTAGGGGTATGGCAATATGGTTAGGCGAACATGATATAAACTCCCCTATAACTGTTTCTTCCGATTCAGATTCTACAGGTCAGTCATACGAAACAAAACTATTTATACAAGATATTTTGGAGTTGTTTCGATATGATTGGCTAAATACATCTGTGATAGAGCTATGGATAAGGTGAGATATTCTTTATACATCCATATACCTTGTGTATGATCTGGTGATCTGGTTTCTTATTTATTAATGCATGCGTAATTAATACATATTTTGCAGCTACTTAGACAACATATGTGCAGATTTTGGATTCGAACATGTAGGGTTTTTGATTCCATCTTTGATTAGTCTAGTAGCTAAAGACCCTACGTCAGTTCAACAATACTGCTGTGAGGCTTTTTCAAATTTTGCTGTAAATAAGAAGACGGTGATAATGGCTCCATTCAATGTAGAGTAAGTTTACTTTGCTTATTATAATTTGGACTTAAGAAAATTACATTTTTATTATGGATTTTGAGTTATTAATTTTTAACTTTTTACCTCTAGGGGTAGGCATTGGGAGTTACTGGTTATTGCCCCCGAGATGTTCACTGTGTATTATCTAGATCCTAAGGGGAGTAAATTGAATACAAGATTTGGACACATAATGAAAATGGCATTATTCCGGTGAGAAATATTTAATTTTCATATCCGTTAACATATGTTATTACATTACTATTTAATTGCAATGTTCTGTGTTACATTAACATGTAGGGGTTTTGAGGAGTTCAAAAAGGTTGGAGGAAAGGTCCCCACGAAAAAGAACCAGCCAATAATTTGGAAGAACGTGAAAGTAAGTTCCCGACTGCAATATATGTATATATTATTTATGTGAACAATGCTTAATTAGTTGTATTTTTTAATATTTTGTATGTTTGAATTTATAGTGTGCTACACAAGACAACAGATGGGCATGTGGATACTATGTCATGTGATATATGTACATGATTATCAAACATGCAGCACTGGATATCGAGTGTATTGCTCATGTATTATATAGTCTCATTAGATAATATGATCGAAATATATCAATCTTATTTATAGCTCATTAATTATATATATACATCATTCTCTTTACAGGTGTTTAAAGCTGACCCCATTACAGGAGAGGCCTTACCAGATGAAAATGCTCCCTATACGATGGGAGAATTAAATGAAGTAAGAGAAGAATGGGCAACATCCATACAAATAGTGGGGGCTTTAAAATATAATTGGGATCCTGATAGCGAATAATGACTAAAAAATAATATTTTGTAAATGAATTTCTGAATTATAATATATGTGTGAATGTTTCTACATGTCTGGATGTTTCTACATGTGTCTGGGTGAAAATGAATGAAAGTGTTAGTTGCTATATGAATGTTTCTACATGTGTGAATGTGAATGAATGGAACTACAGATTGCTAGCTACATGAATGTTTCTAAATGTGTGAAAATAAAATGGAACTGTAGGTTGCATTGCTAAATGCATGTGTGAATATTTTTGTTGTTAATTTTGCAGGTTTGTGGCCTGTTGTCGGCTGATATCAATGGATGTTGTAAAACCTGCAGTTCATAACTGAACTGAACATGTTTCTCATCCTGCGACCAGCCACAGTAGGTCTGCAGACTGACAGAAAAAAAAACAAAACAATAGGTGTCGGTTATTTGTAAAAAACCGACACACAATGTTATAGTGTCGGTTTTATATAAATAACCAGCGTCTATTTCCTGTGTCGCGAAGATATATGGAGTCAGTTATTTGTAAAAAACCGACACTGATAGTGTCCAAGATGGCGCCCTTTCTGTGGCGCGAAGGGTTTGGGCGTCGGTTTCTTATCTAATAACTGATGCCTATAGTCCCATGATGGCGCGTTTTCGGTGGCGCGTGAAGAGTTTGGGCGTCGGTTTTGGAACCGACACCTAATGGGTGAGCTTTTAGTGTCGCCCACATAGGTGTCGCTTAGAAACCGACACTAAAGGCTTTAAATAAACGACACTAAAGGTAGGTTCTGTAGTAGTGTATAATCAGAAACATATATCAACAACCAAGGTCCTTGGAGAACTTGTGCTAAATATAAATCAACAACTCCACAAACAAATTAAAATTTCCCAAAGAGAGTTTTCAACCAATTGACTTGAAACCATGACAAGGAAATCTAGGGTTTCCGAGATATCTGATGTGTTTGATGTTTGATTACGACACTTGTGGCTCAATAAGTTGTGCTATTTGACTTGTCCTATTTTATCACATGAGGTGCTTGTTATATTATATGTATAATAATGTTTATATAATGGTGACTAGATGCATATGGATATATATCCAATCCCTTAATATAATATTAAGTTTAAGACGTCTTCCATTTTTTGCAACACACATGGAAACCTCAAACAACTTTCTATGGTCATACCAAAGCTTGATCTGATGTCTATCTTGGGTCTATGTGATGATAAGTATATGGGTCTTCCAAAGTAGGGTGTATGGATTATTGTGTTGCCCTTACAGCCAAACTTAGTCCTTTGCTAGGTGATACTTGATAGGATTAAGCACCTAGAGGCATAAAGATGGCATACACCATAAGATGAAATATGTACAAGGAGTCTGCAACTATCTATACAAGAGTTGCATTAGATGCAAATGGTAATTTTTACCTAACTAAATAGTAACTTGTGATGATCAACCAAAGTTGAATCATGAGCTAATAAAATGTATGTCTAGGCCCGCCTGGAAGATTGTTCATTGAATCTTTAGAATATAGTAAGGGCTATTCATCTGAATGATATTTTGGAGTAGTACTAAGTAAAGGACAAAGTAATATTGACAAAGTTATTTTTTAAGTCAAAGTTTTGACTCGTGAAAATATTTTCTTGCAGATCAAGTGAAAAACACATAACAATTTCTCATTGTGAATGATAATTGAGAAAGAAAAGTTGAACGGGAACAACTTCATCGACTAGTATATAACATTGAGAATTGTTCTCAATCATGAGTAAAATATTTATGCCATTGAGACTCCATTAATAGAATAACCAACTCTAAATGTGCCTAAGACAAGAGGGAAGCTCATTCTAAGAACACTAATGATGCTATAAATATCAAGTGTCTCATGTTATTCTACATGAATCATGAGCTTTAGAAGCAACATGAGAACATGAATGCTCGACATATGTCCACCCATACTAGGAATATGTTCCAAGATCAAGCAAGATAAGAGTGTTACGAGTTTTGAAAGGTTTTGTGTAAGTGCAAAATGATTGAAGGTGATCTAGTGGGGCCCCATGCTCTCAAGTTGATTGGGTGTGTGGAAAGACTAGATAGTCTAGGATTCCCTTCAGGCTAAGAGTTGCCACTACTGTAATCTTACAATCATTTCCAATATAACCAATATGTGATCAATTCCAATATGAACAAATTTATTTAGCTGTTGTCAGAGTTTCTTGGAACATTGAGAACAACTTAGATTCAGATAAAGAAATGCAAGCCAAAGTATGTGTTTATGGTAAAAAAAGAAAAGGAAAAGTCCAAGGGAAAATTCAAAACTAAGAAATGTTCTAATGTGGCCAAATCCATAAATCTTCTACACTTAAAGCTAAAGGAGGACTATAAAAGGAAGGCAATTGTCACCATTGTCACTAGTCTAGACACTAAAAAAGAATTTTCCCTCTTTACCTCGAGGAACTAAATAATAATAAGAATGGGATATTTATTTTGACTTTAGGTATCTATGTTATAGACATAAACTTATCTTCTCTTCATCGTGGGTGTTGGATACTGGATGTGGATCTCACCTATATTCAAATATGTGGGATTTGAAAATAAGTAAACCCTTACCAAAGGAAGAGGTGGATATATGTGTTCCTAATGGAGCAAGAGTTGTTGGCAAAAAAGTAAGCACCTACAGTTAACTCTATCTTATGAGCTTGTATATAGTTGGAAAACTACTATTATGTACCTTCCAGAAATAGAAACATTACTTTTGTATCTTTTTTGGAAAAGAATGACGTCAGATTTCAAATAAAGAAGGGGCAAATATATTTTCTAGGGATGACTGGTTTTCTGGAAACGTCTCAATGTGTTGTGGTATTTAATTATTGAATGTTAAGACAAGTATATATAAAAAAATACAAGTCAGTCAAAACTTGATGACTCAAATGTTTTGTTTAATCTTTGGCACTATCATCTCGGGAATATAAATGAAAACTACATTTTAGACTTTATACAGATGGTTATATAAACTCATTTGAATTTAAATCAGTATAAACGTCCTAATCTTTTTATTGGGTAAGATGACATAGGCACCCTTCATTGGTAACAATGAGAGATCAAGCGACTTATTATGACTCATACATATTGATATGTGAGGACCTTTTAGAATAAGTGATAAAGGCGGGTATCAATATTTCACCACATTTAGTAATGACTTCATTAGATATGGGTATGTGCATCTTATGGAAAACAAATAATCCATTATAAATTTCAAGGAATTCTAAAACGAAGTATAGAAGAAAGTCACAAAGAATATTAAGGCAATACAATTTGATCATGGTGGAGAATATATAAGCTAAGAGTTTTAAGCCTTTCTTAGAGAGTGCACTATCATACTATAGGTGACTCCACCTAGAACACCCCAACCTAATGGTGTTTCAAAAAGTAGGAATGCCACCTTGTTGGACATGGTACTATCAATGGCGAGTTTAGCTAATATTTTGAATTACTTATGAGACTTCTCTTGAAGTGAACAATTTACACTTAATTACATACTTTCTAAAACATTTCTAAAGATACCATATGAGATATGGAATGGGGAGTGTCCCAATGTATCTTTTGTGAATATTTGGGAATCTAAAGCTTATGCTAGGAAATAATTTTATGAAAATCTTGGATTCTATTAAGTTTTTTTTACTGGATACCCTAAGGAAGCCAAGGGATACTACTTCTATATTCCATAAGATAAAAAAGTATTTGTTTATAGAACTATTTTATTTCTTGAAAATGAATTTGTTTACAAAGGAACCAGTGGGAGGAAAATAGATCTTGAAGAAAATTGAGGTCAACAATACATCATCAAACCTATTAGGGTAGACGAGGAACAAGGAGAATCACAAGCTGTTGTGGAATCTAAAATTCTTCACATAGCACAAGAACCTAGAATGTCTAGTAGGACATGTATGGAGCCACATATATTTGGATTTATCATGTCTCAATCATATGACTTGTTGGTCATGAATGATAATGAGCCAACAAACTAGAATGAGGCTATTGAGGGATTGAATCTAGTGAATCCCTTTAAGCCATGAGATCTAAGATGGAAACATATCTGCCAACAAAGTATGGACTTTGATGGATGCATATGTGATGCATTGGATAATTGTCATTTTTACAAACTATTTATTATTGAGTTTTGTGCATTTATTAGTCGTTTTCATATTAATTTATGCAATATTTATTATTATTAGCCTAACATATTTAATTGCATCAAATAAATATACTTTTAATGTTTTCGAATGATTTAATATATTTCAAGAGCTTATGTTTAGTTTTTTTTGTATTTTAGGTAATTTACAAGAATCTACACAGCTCAGTGCTACCGACTTTGAAGTCGGTGGTACCGACACTTGCTCAGTTTGGAACAAAGAAAAATTGAGAAGACTCGGTAGTACTAACCCATAAGTTGATACTACCAACAACGTCACAATGATGAATTCAAAATTAAATGAGGAAACTCAATACTATTGACTTCAAGATCGGTAATACAAACATCTGCCCAGGTGACCGCAATTATCAAAGGTGTCAGTAGTACCCCCAGTCAGTAGTACCGACATGGAGGGATTAGATCTAAAAATTAAGTCTAATCTAATAGTTGGCAATTAATTACACCCTAAGTCACTTATATGACTTAGAGGGATTTCGACCAGCCCTATCTATCTTGTTCTATTCTATTGGATGTCATTCGAGAGTAAGGAGAGGAGAAAGTAGAAAAGAAGACTACGTTCTGGATGATCCACACACTTCCAACAGACGAATTTGTAGCTGAAAGGTAGCAAATCAGCATGTGTGCAAGAGGGGATCATTTGGACCGTCTTCTTCTAGGGTTCTTTAGTTCTACTAATGTTTCCCACATTTTCCTTCTTCTCTCCCATGTACTTGACAATGGAAATCATGCGGGGCTAAACCCCTTATTCTTTAGGACCTGGGAGCAGCCTGGTTGTTATAACCTCAATTTCCTAAGTATATAATGAAAAGTTTAACTCTCTTTTAAAGAATAAATGAAATCTATTTCTTTTATTTGTGATGGATTTCATGTGAAATGGCCTTGATTGGTTGATAATGGGCTTTGTTGGCCATTGAGCCCAATTGAAAAGAAAAGAAAAATAAAAAGAAAAAGGATTTAATTAAATAAAAGGAGAATATGTGAAATAGAGATAGATAAGAGGATAAAGGCAAGTAAATATTATCCAATATGGGAATTCATGCCTTTAGGTTTTCTTGAGGTCCAAGGGACCCAAAATAACAAGATAATAGCAAAGGGAAAATAAATACTAATTAATTTTGGATTAATTAAAGGATAACTTGGGAGGGAAGGAAACCTTCTCATCCATTGGAATTTGTTTCCCAAATTTTGTAAATATATAGATAATGTAAAGATGAACTTTCCCTTAAATTTTGAGATAAAAAGGAGCTATGGTTTACGAGATATGATTTTCTAAAAAATATAGCATTATTTTGCAAATAGGAATATGTATTTCCTTTTGATTGATCCCGAGCAAGGATGGCCGTTGGATCTTGATCCGATGCCGGGCACTCATCGTCTAAGTCCCACTGGGACTGGGACTTTGCGAGTTACAAAGGGTTTTTCCTCTCATGTTTTCTCGCGATCCAGGGAGAGTGCACGCTTGAGGTCGATTCCTTTGGACTTAGAAGAGGAAAACGAACAAAATCAACCCTACTTTGTAGGGGATTGGCCACCTATTGGGAGAATTCCCAATCTGACTAGAACCTACCCCGACCCTATATATAGGGGGGGTGAACGAGAGACCAGCACATCCTTTTGCTACCCTAACCTCTGCGGAAGAGTGCAAGGTGTGTTTTAGTGCCTTCAATTGATCTTTTCGTCCTAACCTTCACCCTCGTCACCTCAGCGAACCTCGCCGGAGTCCGACGAGTAGGAGAGGGTCACGACGTGATCACGGCCTGCAATTGGAGCCCTAGCCAAGTTCGACGGAGGGAGGTGAATCCTCCTGGCCCATTGGCATCCTCACAAGTCGATGGGATCACGAAGTTAACTGCGGAGTTGACCACCGCAACAGTTGCAGTGTCGCGAGGTTGAAGTAGGACACGACCCGTGAATTTACCAACCTGCCCCTTGGTGCCTTCAGTAAAAGTAAGGGCAGTTTTGCCCTTCGTGTTCTTTTATTTGCAATTTGGGTGTGTGCATCCGTGGCTGTTGGATCCTGAGTGGACCAGCGGACCACACATCCATCGATCCTCACTTTTCTGGAAATTACTGATAAATCAGAAAAAGGGGTTTTCTTGTTAAAAATGGTATCTTTTGATAGAAAACTCGGATGAGGAAAGTTAATACATGAAAATTGATCATAAAAATATGAGGGATACATTAAAAATATTGGGAACCTAAATTAGTATCTTTTTGCAAAAGAATATAATTTTAATGGAAAAAGAATTAATTTGTGGTTAGAAACCCTAATTGTTGATAAAGAATAGATTTAATCTTGCAAATAAGTTAATTCAAGCCGTATTAACTTGTTAATGACAAAGATGGATTTTAGCCTATTTTGATGATGGAATTGCAAGGTTTAGGGTTTTAAATCTAATATGATGATTAACATGCTTAGAAACCCTAAATAAGAGAAAAAGAAAAGAAAAGTACTTATGATCCGAAATTAGGGTTTCATGTTGCTAAAAGATGAACTTAGAATCTTTTGTGAAAGAAAGATGAAATAATTAGGGTTTGTAAGTGATTTTATAAAATCAGGGTTTAAAGTAATAAAAATGAAGTGGAACCCTAATTATGCTCAAAACCCTAAAAAGGACTAATAACCCTAGGAAACAACTAGGATTAATAGATCATGATGACATGACTAATGATAGAAAAATTGGATGCCTTTTTCAGGATCGACTCGTGTGTGCTTGCTTGATTTCTTGATTGGTTGAGTTATTTCTGCATTCAAGTCATCTTGACAGGTATGTGGTTAAATATGGTTAATCGCATTAGTTTCCCGAAGAGTTTCTCAGATGATTCATCACACTGATTGCAACCTACCAGTTTGGATGTTCATAATTGAAAATTATAAAGTCACTATGATTATCACAACTATAAATAAGTGTGTATTCTTGCACCTACATGCCACCCTGATGGGTGATGCAAAAAGGTCAAGCCAAGGAGGGAAGACCAATGGGCACCATGAGAGGTGACCCCAGACACCAAGCTCAGGAATGAGAAGGTGGTCTATGTTGCATGACTAAAGGGCACCATGAGAGGTGACCCTAGGAACCAAGCTCGAGATTGAGAAGGTGGCCTTAAGTCAACCCTAAAGAGGGTATTCCAGGGTTAGGGCAAAAGCGGTAGAGATTGACACATGGAAAACGTAAATTGACTTGTTAATTACCTTGGTTGTGATAATTAGTTTGTTAGCCATATTTGTGAACTTTTGGTTGTCCCCACATACCGACATATTCATATATGCTGACCATCATTTTTGTTTGTCGACGTTTTAGGTACAACCCCGAAATGGGCAAATAGTAAAGTGACACATTGTGAAAATAAGAGATAAATTGCAAGGAGGATTAGATAGATTAAATCCAAAGCTGTGGATAGACGTATATTTCCAAAGTTTTTTAAAAGGTATGCAAAAATTTTATTTTATACCAGATTTCAGTTTAGTTGGTAGAATTTCTTAATTATTATTGATTAATTGCCAAACCTTTGATCCAGTTTATTGGGATAATGGCTCTGACCTCTTAGTCTCCCTTAATTGGGGGTTACCGGGAGGCGGGGTCGTTACAATTGGTATCAGAGCATAGGTTCCTCATTTAATCTTTAATAATTATTAAATTTTACAAATTTTATAGAACCGAGGGAGTTATTAGAGGATTTTCTGAAAGACAGAGGTGTCTAGAAAAGGATCACGTCCGGGGGCTGGCAATATTTTCCTCCGCACCGCTAGTCAGAATATGAAGACTCCCGGATTGTGTGACTGCCTGGCCAATGTCTTAGGATTTGACTCGAAATAAGATACCTTTAGGACTCTCTCATCTTGTTCATCCCTTCTCAACTCAAATTCTATTAAGTATTTTAAGGATTAGGATTTTCTCTCTCTTCCTCACCCTCTTGAGGTATGGGTAAGGTTGATAAGGTTTAAGGAATCCTCCACCAAAGTAACAAAAGATACGTAATTAAGATGTCATCGACATAAGTATAATTAGTTAAATATAGACTAAAGGTCTGTTTGTGTGCTTATGTAGATGGCTCGTACAAAGAATGTGGCTATCCCGGTTGCCACCAACAGTGGTGGGCCTCCCCACAAAGAGAATGGGTCTTCAGAGAAAAGGAAGCAGAATTATGGTGGTGAAACCTCAAAGAAGAGAAAGAGACATGAAGGAACTGAACATGAGGCCCCCAAACTTGACCCAATACCCTTCAACAACCTTGATCAATAGGAGGGACTGGGATATGAGGAACAACATGTGTACGAGGAAGTATCCCAGATGGAGGAGGACCAGACTATTGGTCAGGAACCGGCTATGGTAGTCCACACTATGGATGCGGTGTGGATGGAGCAACAGAAACGGCTGACTGAGGCTATCCATGCCTTAGCCCTCAGGGACATAGATAGAGATGAGAATGGCGAGCCACTGCCTATTCATCCTCGACTGGGAGCCACCATCTTGGACTTCGTCAAGCTGAACATCGAGAAGTTCTGGGGAGAGGATAAGTTTGAAGTGGTCGTCAAGGCGGAAGCTTGGATGCTTGCAGTCGAGAATGGATTCCGTATGCTTGAAGTGCAGCCAAACAAGAAGGTTCTGTTTGCTACTCACCTTTTGGAAGGTGCATGTGGCATCCAACTTATAAAATAAGATTTACTTAAGCGGAAGCGAATCATTTGCAGTGGATTACTGAAAATCACTAAAAATTAAAACTTTTTGCAAAGAGATCCACACATAGGAATCTTTTTCATAAAGAACCAGAGTATACATTTACATCATGGCTCATAAGTACATAACTTGTACCATCTCTTTTCGAGGATTACAACATCAGCTGCCCTATTAACATTAAATATAGACAACATGAGAAACCTCGAGGCATCAAGCCAAAAGCTTAGATCGATTCATTAAAAACACTAACTATAAATTCTTAGGACCTGAGAGTACAGAGACGACACATAGGACTACTATCTATATGACTTGACAGGCAGTATCTCCACCTGAGATATTACTGCTGTCCTTGATGCTGCTGTTGTTCTGTCTCTGCTATAGGGTTTCTGCCTCTTCGTCCTCGTCCACCTAAAAACATTGGATCCCATGGGGGTGAGACAATTGTAAATTGCCCCAACGGGAGATATAACTCTCCACCAAAACATTGTTATAGCAGTTTATTATAATAAAATTGAGCAGGAGTTCTTATATATTAACAGTAGTAGTTAATCATTGAATGAACAAAGTATAGTAATCTCTTTTCCTAAGGAGAGCATTGCATCTATCCATCGTAGAATCATAATTCTTCCATCTACTTGCAATGAGTACAAAGAGATATGAATAACATCTATCAAACAAAAGATGCATAAAAGAAATGTAACATTAGCCAATGAATTTCCATATTCAATCCTTAAGCAATCATGCTATACAACTGATTACATTTTACATTCACATTTATGCCCTGAGGAGATGAGGTATACCGCTCATACTCCAACCAACCACTGCAAAGTCGAAATCGGCACCATACAAGGTCAATGGAAGAGCCGGCTTCCAAGACCTCCCACATCTCAGTCAGTATGAGACAACATGCATGACATCTTGTGTCTCTGCTAGATAGCTTTCCAGGGTATACTGGCAACATCGCTATTAGAGTTACAGTGGCGTGCTGCAATCTCATCACGATTGAGAGATTTCATGTTTACCTCCATCGATCCGACATTAATATCATTGAGAGATGTGTACTGCATCTATCCCAATCATCGGGAGATTCATGATACATCCATCCCGATACAATAATGAAGGATTGAGAGGTTTAATGTTTACCTTCTATCAATTCCCTCATTAGGATGTCAGATACATTCACCCATTGCCCCCACATATTCAAAATAAGCGTTTCGGGTTTTGCCGCGGAGCACCCATTTCACCATTCAGCAGTTCTGACGCTGATGGATCTATGGTCAGGGCTCTACATGATATGATTTCACTTAATTAATTAAGTACATTAACATATTCTTTTAGCATCAGTCAAGTTCTCAACCATAACTTATTAAGACAATGGTACAAAGAAACATGTACTATTTGCATCATTCACTTATCATTCTTTATGAGGCATTGGGATCTCAGTCCCTTATCTCATTACTTGAAAGTTCACATCTCACAACAACATCATTATCTTACTTATCAAAATTGGGTATTCATACCCTCAATTCATCACTAATCATTGTTACCACTTGTTAGGTAACTATCACCTCTAGGTTCTCAGGCCGAGGTATACATGATACTTGTTGCACAAGCATTTAATATGGCCCACTGGGACCATTAAGTGTCTTGTCACCTTTCACTAGGCAACAACATACTCATATGACTCATAGAGTCCATGCACCTTTTGTTACTTTTACTAAGCAACAACAACATTAAGGCACACACAAGGCCAATCAATATTTTATTATATAAAAGCCATAGCTCAAATCTAGCTATGATCACCATCTCATGATATCTGCATGGTTAATAGACATGATGATAGTCATAAAAGACACTTATCACATCATGTGATACACTAGTAACACCAACATTCCTTTATCAAGATTAGGGTTTAAAGATTGAATAGGATTTTCATCTCTTTACCCAAAAAAATTAGGGTTAGGGTTTCCCATTTCACATTAATTAGGATTTCATGTTTATATTATTTATCCAACCCTAATATATTGCTCCACTCCTCTAGGAGCATCTATTGCTATCACAAGTATTCATTCATGCTTGTTACTCTCATCATATATCATTAATGATTACCAATTCAAGGTATGAGTTCATCTCTCAACCTTATCATGGTATGTTTATATCATACCCATTATCTTGGCTTAACCCCTTTCTCATAGTATATTAGCCTATACTTATCAAAGTATATCAAACTCATTACAATCTTACTGTAACAACTACATAACACACACTTCATGTGTTTCTTATCCAAATATGTTGGATTGAGGTGCATCAAGGTATATCAATCCTGAAATGCTAAATGTGATATTTATCATGTCTTGTTGTATCACTTTTCTCCTCATCTCCATCTTACTTAGGTTAATCAACTAACCTTGTATTAAGGTATTTCCCTCTTAATACTTATCTATTCACCTGTCACTTTTATCATATAGTGTTTAGGTTACACATTAGAATTATCCAGCTATCATTATTGATATGGACTTATCTAATGGTTAGGCATTGTTGATATAGAATAAATCATTATCCTCCACTTTAGGTATTTCAACCCATAGGATGTTACTCACTCCATTATGTAATGTTGCATACATCGCTCTTAAGAGTTTCTTATTCTCATCTTTGTAAGGTATATAGGGTTGTTACACCTGTATAACATTAGACATATAACGATTTATACATCATCTTGTCCCTTATACCTTTTCTCATTAAAGTATCAACATTATCATTCATATAGTTCATCAACTTTATCCCTCATGGTGTAACATCCTCATTTTACTTAATTATATTAGCCACACCCTACTTTAGTGTATTGGCCATTATACCATCTCTAGGGTTTCATATATCATTACATAGCACCACCCTGAATTTGAGTCTCACATCACATCATTGCATTAGGGTTCCATATAACATCATCCTAATCTAGGGTTTCACATTCAATAACCCATACTTAGGGTTTACTATTCATCCCAATTAGGGTTTTGTATCATATTACTCTGAATTAGAGTTTTACATACAATCATACATCACTAGGGTTTGGATTGCATATAGTTTCTCCCTTCATTGGATTTTCACATCACATTACCCATAGATAAGGTTTACTATTCTTCCCAACTAGGTTTTTCTCATGGAATCAACCTCAATTAGTGATCCTCATGGAATCAACCTTAATTAGGATTTTCATGAAGTTACCCTAAATTTGGATTCCCTATATTATCATCATAGTTTAGAGTCACACCTTCAACCTAGATTTAGTTACATCTGATATTGCCCTAAATTTAGGTTAGGGCTCAACAACCTTCTTGATTAGGGTTTAATGTTCTCTTTATTAAGGATCATACCCTAATTTCTTAATCATACATGTTGATGGTGTTGAGGCTCATCCATTACATGATTATTATACATGTATGGGTTCCTATCTCTCTCTCTTACTCTCTCTAGGATGTTGACCATGCCAAACTTTCTTAGGTTAGATCAACCAACCCTTCAATTAAGTACATTCAATTAGGGTTGACATAGTATAATGAAGTATTGTTTATTTAAGCTTCAAGGATGAACTCATCTAAGGTTACCAATCACTTGGTACCTTAAAGGTGCAACCCTAATGATTATCTTTGAGATAAATCAATAACAAACATAGGGTTAACTATTTCTTCACCATATTAAGTTTTCAATTAACTTGGTCACATTGAATCATCCAAACGATCTTAACCATTGGTGCTCCAAATAGTTTGAAACCGAATGGACTTGAGTATTCAAACGGTTTGGGACCGTTTGGTCTCAAACGGTCTTGAGACCATTTGGACTCAAATGGTCTTAAGACCGTTTGGTCCAAACCCTCTCAAAACCGAATGGACCAAAAAGTCCTTTCAACACTTATACGATTCATGATTTCAATGGATGAACCGATTATCAATTGAATCCTTGATTTCTTTGTCACTTGAACTATTGAATCAACATTAAATTAGACCATCAATTAGGGGTTTAAACCCAATTGATCTAGAAATTCTACTCAAGAAACCTTCAATTAGGGCTTTGAAATCGAGTAGCCATCAATGATCAACATTGTGGAATTGATTCCATTGCAACTAATGAATCATCATCAAATTTTTGATATGACCTGACCCCAAACGGTCTTGAGGTCATTTGGATGGCCTCCAAACGGTCTTGGGTGACCTCCAAATGGTCTTGAGACCGTTTGGGCTCAATCACCCAAAAATCTAAGTTAACCAAATTGAATTTCAGCACTTAACCCGATTAGGGTTTGTTAATTGATTAACCTCCAACTAATGAACCCTTTGGAATTAATAAATAAAATTTGATGGGTCATAAACCATCAATATTAGCATCAATTTTTCCCAAACGGTCAACCCTGGTCAACCCTCCGAAACGGTTTGAAACCGTTTAGCTTCAAACGGTTTTATGAAACCGTTTGCTTTCAAACGATTTTGTTGAAACCGAATGAGCAACTTGTTGAAACCGAATGAAGTACAATTTCTTTGGGAAATATGTCCAAGATGATGTCATTATCATCTACCTTCGTCCATGAATATATTAGTACTTCTGATTTCATGGAATTACCAAATTCAACCAACAATTAATCAAAAAGATAAAGGAATCAACGAAATTGCAAGATTGATAATTGAATAACAATGTAGAAGGGTTCAAGTTATAAAAACCGCCTCCAATTGAGCTCCAAAGCTTCAAGATCATGTCAAAAATGGTGAATGAATCTTTTGCAACTCCCCCTAGGCTCGTCCTCAAGCTTTTGGGTGAAAAGATTGGCTAGGGTTGAAGATGGAGTGAAGAAAAGAAGAAATCAATGATTTATTTTCGATTTGCACCATGAAATCATGGTTGAAAGTGATCAAGAAGATTACCAATAGGTTGGGGGTCGTCCTCCTGATCCTCCAAAGCTCCCTTGGTCGTTTTCCAAGCAAGGAGAAGAAGGAAATTCGGAAAAGCCTTTCATTTGGCTTATAAAGGGTGTTTTTATAAGAAAATCAATGAGAGAGAAAATGTTTTTATAAAAATCATTTAATTCCAAAATTGTTGCCACCACTTCCCCCTTGGTTTCTTGCATGCAAAGGAAACTCTATCCCCACCTAGCTCCCTTCCATTATCCATGAATTAAGGGAAAAGAAATTAAGCACCTTAACCCTTATAATAGTAATATCCATATTTGAGTGGAAATTCTTTTTCTTATAATAAGGTGAGTGGAGTTTTCACCTCCTTGGGATATTTCGTGGTCCTTGCAAAGCTCAAGGTCGTCCACACACATCTGAATCCAACCATTTTAATTTTGGTTGAAGGCCCTTTAATTATTTCATTTATTTTTGTATTAATTTGAACTAATGTTTCCATTATGCTTAAATCTTGATTATTTTAATATCAAGATTCTCTCTCCTCCAACTTAATTCAAATGAGGCTCCCCTCTCATTTTATTTGCTCTACATGATGCCAAGAAACATTAGGGACCTTATTGAAGTGATAATTTGCATATTTAACCCTAGGTTTTGGGTAAATTGCACATTACACCAAAACTAGGTTTTAATGCACAACCATTGCTTTATCAGCTCTTTCTTGGTACTCAGGCTTCCATAAGCCATACATCTGCATCATATTAATTCTCATGATGCCAAAATACTTGAGGAACATTTATCAAGTAATATTTACAAGTTAACCCCTCATATTGGGTAATTTGCACATTAGTCCAAAGTAAGCAAACATTGCTTCAACTTTATTCAAACAGGACCAAAATTGAAACATAAGTTCCTCATGAGCCTTAATTACTTTGCATCAAACAAAATTAAGGGTTTAATTAACTTGCTTAAGCAAAAGTCCCAGGGTTAAGGCATAACCCAAGTCAGGGATGTTACAGTGCAGCCAAGATATGGTGGGAGAACCATATCACGGGAAGAGACCTAAGCGAAAAACCGATGGCGTGGACCAATTTCAAGACCATCTTCACCGCCAGATTCATCCCCGTCTCAGCCAAGAAGGAGAAGGAGCAAGAGTTCACCAACATGACTCAAGGAAGCTCGTCAGTTGTGGACTTTGGTCACAAGTTCCGCATCCTGGAATGTTTCGGACACATGATGGATGAAGAAAGAAGGGTGGACCACTTCATAGAGCAGTTGCACCCTGCCATCAAGCCACATGTGATGGCTAGTAAGCCGAAGACCTTCTCTGAAGCCTACAACACCGCCTTGGACATGGAAAGGACGGTGATGCTTGCACATAATCTCTCCAAAGGATACCTGGGTTTCACTAAAGGAGCTCAAGGGCAGAGGAATGAACACAAGAAGGGACAAGGACGCAACCACAAAAAAAGCAAGCATGGGCACAAAGGCAAGCCCCGTGGTCACCTCCAGCAGTGTCGCACCTGCGGACGGACCCATCCTGGGAAGTGCTGTTTTGAGAAGAAGGTGTGTTTCAGATGTCAGCAAGAGGGACACTTCATCGCCAATTGCCCTCAACCCGACCCAAGAGGACCTTTGGGGTCACAACCTGTGGCAGCACAACTAGTAGCTACATCACCTCCAGTGGGAGCACCAGCCGGAGCACCTCCAGCTGGAGAGAGGACACAAGGTAGAGTATTTGCCATTGACAATGAAGAAGCTCAGGCAAATGCTAATAGGCTGATTGAGGGTAATAACCCCTAGAAGTTTTTTCTTTTAGTTCAGTAGATCATGTAATAGATTTCTGATGTGGTATGAACTATGTAGGCCTGTTGGAAGTCATGGGATAAAATGTAAAAGCACTCTTTGATTATGGTTCTACTAATACATTTATTTCGAGAAATCTAGCAACTATGCTTGGTTTGGATATCAAGGATTTGGGTTATATTTTGGATGTCACAACCCCGAGTGGTCTTATTTATACCTCTCTTTTGAAAACCCATGTTTTGCCAGTTAAGTATCTGAACCATGAGCTTCCCACTGACTTCATCCTTCTCAATATGAATGATTTTGATGTAATCATCGGTATGGATTGGCTTTCCACCTATAGAGCCTAGATTGATTGTAGAGAGAAGAAGATTCTTATTAGAAAGACCGACCATCCACACTTCACCATTTGAGGAAGGAGGGATGCGACAACCAGCCTTTATGTGTCTGCTTTGAAAGCTGAATGGATGCTATCCAAAGGTTGTCGAGCCTACCTAGCCATAGTTACCATACCTGAGGTTAAGGGGCGATCCTTAGAGGATATATATGTGGTTTGGGAGTATGCAGATGTGTTTCCAGATGATCTACTAGGAATTCCCCCTAAGAGGGAGGTAGATTTCTCCATCGAGTTAGCTCCTGGGACTAACCCTATATCTAAGGCACCCTATAGAATGGCCCCTGCAGAGTTGCTTGAGTTAAAAACCCAGTTGTAAGAGTTGTTGGATAAAGGCTTTATCCATCCCAGTACATCACCTTGGGGAGCACCAGTCCTCTTTGTGAAAAAGAAGGATGGGTCGCTTCGGATGTGTATTGACTATCAAATGATTAACCAGGAAACCATTAAAAATAAGTATCCTTTACCTAGAATAGATGACCTGTTTGACCAACTCAAATCAGCTCAAGTCTTCTCCAAGATTGATTTGAGGTCAGGATACCACCAGGTGAGAGTAAGGAGTGAGGCTATACCTAAAATGGCTTTTCGAACCCGCTATGGCCACTATGAGTTTGTGGTTATGCCCTTTGGATTATCTAATGCACCTAGTGTCTTCATGAACCTCATGAACAATGTGTTCCAGCCTTTCCTTGACTCTTTTGTGATAGTGTTCATAGATGACATTTTGGTGTACTTGGATGACCTAGCCCAACACCGTGACCACCTGGGTAGAGTCCTTGATATCCTGAGAAAGTATAAGTTTTTTGGAATGTTCTCGAAATGTGAGTTTTGGTTAGACCAAGTCATGTTTCTTGGACACATCATCTCAGGAGGAACAATATCCATAGATCCAGCCAAAGTATCGATAGTTCGAGACGGGCCGACACCAAAGAACCCCTCTGAGATTCGCAGCTTCTTGGGGTTGGCCGGATACTACCGACGCTTCATCAAGGATTTCTCAAAGACTGCTTTGCCGCTGACCATGTTAACCCAGAAGGATGTGAAGTTTGTGTGGTCTGACATATGTGAAGCTCTCTTCCAGGAGTTGAAGGAGAAGCTGACCACCACCCCTGTGTTGACTCTACCTTCGGGCAATGAGGGTTTCATGATATTCACTGATGCTTCCAAGATGGGACTTGGCTGTGTGTTGGAACAGAATCAACACGTGGTTGCGTATGCTTCCCAACAGCTCAAGCCCAATGAGGTGAATTATCTGACACATGACCTAGAGCTAGCTGCTATTATCCATGCCTTGAAGATATGGTGGCATTACCTGTACGGTGCTACCTTTGAAATCTTCACCAGTCATAAGAGCTTAAAGTAGCTACTGACCCAGAGAGACCTGAACCTACGACAACGACGATGGATGGAGTATATGAAGGATTACAACTTCACCATCGTCTATCATCCTGGTAAGGCAAATGTAGTAGAAGCTGCTTTGAGTCAGAAACAACTTAAGTGTGCAGCTGTTTCGTCCAGTCAGTGGAAGAGTTTGGAGGAGCTGGTGGAGTGGACTCCACAACCGCTAGAAGATCGAGTTCGTTTGGCTAATATCCAGATTCAATCTAAGTTATTAAATGAGATCATAGCAGCACAGTTGACCAGTGAAGAGCTACACAAGATGAAAGGTTTAATGATGAAGCCACATACTCGTCTATCCATGGGAGTAGATGAAGGAATCAGGTTTGAGAATCACATATGGGTTCCGGTGGATTCATCGATAAAGGAACGTATCTTGCAAGAGGCTCATGGATCCAAATACACAGTACCCAGGAACTACTAAGATGTTCAAGGACTTGCAGAGGTTTTTCTTGTGGCCAGGAATGAAGAAAGACATTGCGGCATGTGTGGCCAGCAATCTTACGTGCCAGATGGTGAAGGCTTAACACCAACGACCCGGCGGGATTTTACAGTCGATAGAGATTCCAGAGTGGAAATGGGAACATATCACCATGGATTTTGTGGTGGGTCTACCCCAGACCAAGAAAGGTCATGATGCGATATGGGTCGTGGTAGATCGTCTTACCAAGTCAGCACACTTCCTTGCCTTAAAGACCACTGCTAAGGTGTCAGACCTAGCTGAGCTGTATATTAGAGAGATAGTGCATTTGCATGGTGTACCTGGATCGATCATCTCTGATAGAGACCCAAAGTTTACTTCCAAGTTGTGGAAGCAAGTTCAATAAGAACTTGGTACCAGGTTGAAGTTTAGTACAACTTATCACCCCCAAACGGATGGTTAGTCAGAAAGGACAATCCAGACGTCAGAAGATCTGTTGAGAGCTTGTGTGCTCGATTGGGGTGTCTCATGGGAGCAGTACTTACCTTTAGCTGAGTTTGCCTACAACAACAGCTACCAAGCCAGTATCAGGATGCCTCTGTATGAAGCTTTGTATGGGAGACTGTGTCGGTCCCCACTTCACTGGGATGATGTAGGTGAGAGGACCCTGTTGAGGTCAGATGAGCTCCAAGTGTATGCTGATAAAGTTGCTTTGATCAAGCAAAGGATGAAGAGAGCCCAGGATCGACAGAAGTCGTATGCAGATGTAAAGTGGAATGATGTGCATTTCACTGTGGGAGAGTATGTGTTTTTGAAAATCTGACCGCTCCGAGCTATAGCTAAGAATAGAGGAAAGCTGAGTCCCCGATACGTGGGTCCGTTTGAGGTGTTAGAATGGATTGGTGAAGCTGCATATCGTTTGGCGTTACCCCCTCAGTATAGCATGATGCGTGATGTGTTTCACGTGTCCAACCTAAAGCGATATGTGCAAGATCCGAGCCATGTGCACCTACTGAGCTTTAAGGGAAGCTGACTTATCTTCAGACACCTTTGCGGATTCTAGATACCAAGGTGAAAGAGCTCAGATGCAAGAATATAGAGATGGTAAAGGTTCTTTGGAGGCACCATGGAGAGGATGAGGCCACATGGGAGCTGAAGGCAGACATGGAGAAAGCATACCCTGATTTGTTTGTTTGATTGTTTGAATTTTGAGGGCAAAATTCCTATAAGGAGGGGAGGATGTTATAACCTCAATTTTCTAATTATATAATGAAAAGTGTATCTCTCTTTTAAAGAATAAATGAAATATATTTCTTTGATTTGTGATGGATTTCGTGTGAACTGGCCTTGATTGGTTGATAATGGGCTTTGTTGGCCATTGAGCCCAATTGAAAAGAAAAGAGAAATAAAAAGGAAAAGGATTTAATTAAATAAAAGGAAAATATGTGAAATAGAGATAGATAAGAGGATAAAGGCAAGTAAATATTCTCCAATATGGGAATTCATGCCTTTAGGTTTTCTTGAGGTCCAAGGGACCCAAAATAACAAGATAATAACAAAGGGAAAAGAAATACTAATTAATTTTGGATTAATTAAAGGATAACTTAGGAGGGAAGGAAACTTTTTCATCCATTTGAATTTGTTTCCCAAATTTCGTAAATAGCTAGATAATGTCAAGATGAACTTTCCCTTAAGTTTTGAGATAAAAAGGAGCTATGGTTTAGGAGATATGATTTTCTAAAAAATATAGCATTATTTTGCAAATAGGAATATGCATTTCCTTTTGGTTGATCGCGAGCAAGGATGGCCGTTGGATCTTGATCCGACGCCGGGCGCTCATCGTCTAAGTCCCATTGGGACTGGGACTCTATGACTTACAGAGGGTTTTTCCTCTCAGGTTTTCTCGCGATCCAGGGAGTGTGCAAGCCTGAGGTTGATTCCTTTGGAGTCAGAAGAGGGAAACGAACAAAACCAACGAGAGACCAACACATCCTTTTGCTACCCTAACCTCTGTGGAAGAGCGTGAGGAGTGTTTTAATGCCTTCAATTGATCTTTTCATCCTAACCTTCACCCTCGTCACCTTAGTGAACCTCGCCGGAGTTCGGCGAGTAGGAGAGGGTCACGACGTGATCACAGCCTGCAATTGGAGCCCTAGACAAGTTTGACAGAGGGAGGTGAAGCCTCCTGGCCCATTGGCATGGTCGAAGTCGACAGGATCACAAAGTCAACTGCGGAGTTGACCACCGCCACAGCTGCAGTGTCACGAGGTTGAAGAAGGAGACGACCCACAAATTTACCAACCTGCCCCTCAGTGCCTTCAATACATGTAAGGGAAGTTTTGTCCTTCACGTTCTTTTATTTGCAATTTGGGCACGCACATCTGTGGCCGTTGGATCCTGAGTGGACAAGCGGACCACACATCCAATGATCCTTGCTTTTCTAGAAATTACTGATAAATCAGAAAAAGGGGTTTTCTTGTTAAAAATCGTATATTTTGATAGAAAACTCGGATGAGGAAAGTTAATACATGAAAATTGATCAGAAAAAATATGAGGGATATGTTAAAAATAGTTTGGGAACCTAAATCAGTATCTTGTTGCAAAATTATATAATTTTGATGGAAAAAGTATTAATTTGTGGTTAGAAACCCTAATTGTTGATAAAGGATAGATTTAATCTTGCAAATAAGTTAATTCGAGCAGTATTAACTTGATTAATGACAAAGATGGATTTTAACCTGTTTTGATGATGGAATTGCAAGATTTAGGGTTTTAAATCTAATATGATGATTAATATGCATAGAAACCCTAAATAAGAGAAAAAGAAAAGAAAAGTACTTATGATCCGAAATTAGGGTTTCATGTTGCTAAAAGATGAACTTAGAATCTTTTGTGAAAGAAAGATGAAATAATTAGGGTTTGTAAGTGATTTTATAAAATTAGGGTTTAAAGTAATAAAAATGAAGTGGAACCCTAATTATGCTCAAAACCCTATAAAGAACTAATAACCCTTGGAAACGACTAAGATTAATAGATCATGATGACATGATTAATGATAGAAAAATTGGATGCCTTTTTCAGGATCAACTTGTGTGTGCTTGCTTGATTTCTTGATTGGTTGAGTTATTTCTGCATTCAAGTCATCTTGAAAGGTATGTGGTTAAATATGGTTAATCACATTAGTTTCCCGAAGAGTTTCTCGGATGATTCATCGCATTAATTTCAACCTACCAGTTTGGATGTTCATAATTGCAAATTATATAGTCACTATGATTATCACAACTATAAATAAGTGTGTATTCTCGCACCTACATGCCACCCTGATGGATGATGCAAAAAGGTCAAGCCCAGGAGGGAAGACCAATGGGCACCATGAGAAGTGACCCCAGACACCAAGCTCGGGAATGAGAAGGTGGTCTATGTTTCATGACTAAAGGGCACCATGAGAGGTGACCCTAGGCACCAAGCTCGGGATTGGGAAGGTGGCCTTAAGTCAACCCTAGAGAGGGTATTCCAGGGTTAGGGAAAAAGCGGTAGAGATTGACACATTGAAAATGTAAATTGACTTGTTAATTACCTTGGTTGTGATAATTAGTTTGTTAGCCATATTTGTGAACTTTTGGTTGTCCCCACATACCGGCATATTCATATATGCTGACCATCATTTTTGTTTGTCGACGTTTTAGGTACAACCCAAAAATGAACAAATAGTAAAGTGACACATTGTGAAAATAAGAAATAAAGTGCAAGGAGGATTAGATAGGTTAAATCCAAAGCTGTGGATAGAAGTACATTTCCAAAGTTTTTAAAAGGTATGCAAAAATTTTATTTTATACCAGATTTCAGTTCAGTTGGTAGAATTTCTTAATTATTATTGATTAATTTCTGAACCTTTGATCCAGTTTATTGAAATAACGGCTCTGACCTCCTTGTCTCCCTTAATTGGGGGTTACCGAGAGGCGGGGTCATTACACTGGTTATGCATTGTAAATGACTTTTATGCATTAATATATCAATTTCTCTTAATTTCTGGAACAATTTCTTTGAGATTGTCATGAACTATCCATAGTTGATCACCATAGGTAGTTAATTATACCTTTAATTGCTTTGAAAAAGAAAATTAATGGTTGGAAAATTCATAGAAATACATTTTTTACATTGTCCTTTGAGAAAGGTGGCTTACAATTGTGAAGAGATTACCCAGAGTTTTTGATAAAGCACCTAACTAATAACACAATCTATACTAGAGTGGGATTGGTATTATATTAGGTAGTGAATAACGCCGTGAGAGCGGGTGATTCTTGCTACAAGCTCTTAGTCCAGGGTTAGAAGAGATATTTATTATTGTTATACTGTTAATTGTAATGTTAACCAAGGTGAAATAGTAACCCTAAGGAATTCACTCCAATTGAGATAAAAACCAGTGATTTAGATTTATTTTCTACTTTAGATAACTAAACCATTCAACCAATTTTTCATCGATCTATTTGATCGCATTGTAGTTAGTAATAGTTTTTGGATTTATGTTTCCCCATGTTCTATATCCAGGCCTCACTGGCCTATATTACTCTGATAGCGTGCACTTGAGTTTTAGGGTGTACAGTAAATCCTTATCAAGTTTTTGGCACTGTTGTCAGGGAAATGACAAATCCAACACTATAAGTGATGTAATCAACCACTCTAGGCCAAACATTTTATTTTTCTTTTCATTCTCTTTGAAGATGAATTTCAAATATCATTTAGTCAATCATTAATGCCCCTTATAACATTTATTTTAACAGTTTCAAGTACTAGTGCATGGTGCACACTAGAGATCACAATTACAGAGAGTTGTCTCCACATAGATTTAGTTAGGAGGGGCTCTTATGTCAAGGAAGAGAGTACAATAACTCAGGGGGAAGGTTGATTCAAACTCCACCATCGAATACACCTACACCTACTCCTCCACCAGAGGAACTAGAAGAACTAGTTGAGATGGCTGAACCAGAAGAAGAGAAGACTATTTGGGAGAAGATCAAGATGTCTTCCTCAACAGCTTAGTTAGGACCAATAAAAAGACTAGTAATAAATGTGGGCAGCTACAAGATTGATCTAAGGTTGGTGGCATTGGTCAAGTCACAAGCTTTTCATGGCAATAGTAATTAAGATCCAATGATGCATGTAAGAAATTTTGTGGAGAGCTATGATATGGTCAAGATAGATAGAGTACCGGCTACTATGATCTACTTGAAGTTTTTCCTGCCGTCATTGGTAGACAACACCAAGTCCTAGTTCTACAACCTTTTGCCTGAGTTGATTGAGACATGGGACCAGATGATAGATGCTTTCTTTAAGTGTTACTTCCCGCCTTAGAAGACAAACAAGCTGGTCAGGAAAACATACAATTTCAAGAAGTGGATAGAAGAGTCATACTCTAAAGTGTGGGAAAGATATCAGAACATGCTGAGGAAGGTCCCTCATCATGGGATCAATCTGTATGGACAAGCAAGGATTTTTTATTATGGGATGCATCAAGGGGAAATGACCACCTTGGATAGTGTAGGAACAAGCTTCTTCCTCAACAACAAGCCATCTAGGTGTCATGAAATCTTAAAGAATATAGATAAAAACCAGTCCTGGGGAGAAGAAAGGGAACGTCCAGAGTCTGTTAAAGGTGTTGGAGAGTCCAATATGATTTACTCATTAAATGAGAAGTTGGGCTTGATTTATAAGAAACTATGTGCCAATGATGGAAGCTCTTCTGGAGGAGAAGAACAGGAGTGCATGTTTGCATGTCAACAAAATTATAGGGGTAATGACTATTCCTGGAGGAAAGACTCTAAGTTCTCTTGGAAAGACCCCAACAATTTTCACCAAGATCCATCACAAGCACAACATCAAGCAAATCCACAACAGCATGAGGGGGCTCCTAGCAAGAGAGACTGCACAAGGGACATGCTTGGTAAGTTAGTTAGCCAGAATGAAGTGCTCATTGGCCTGACCTAGAGGGAACTACATAATCAAGGAACACAGATTTATAGTATAGAAACTCAAATTTCTCACATTACACAAGAGGTTGCTTCCTTGAAGAAGACAAGTCAAAAAGGATTCCCACGAAACACTAATATACCAGCCGGCAACCAACAAGTGAATGTTGTGTTGTTACGCAGTGGGAAGAAGTTGTTGAATGAGTAGAAAATAGTTCCAGAGGAAAAGGACAAAGAGGATGACACAAGATCATATGTGACCACTACTGCAATTGATCCAGTTGAGCTCGATACTATTGTACATGAAAAGAAGTTGATGAAGAAATTGAGAAATGAAAGGAGACAATGAAGAAGGCATATATTTGACTTCACCAAAGGAAGTAGGTGAAGCCTATGCCCTTACCAAGCAGCTTGAAGGAAAATAAAATGGACCTACAATTTCAGAAATTTCTGGACAGTTTTAGAAAATTGCATGTCAACATTCCTCTCATAGATGCAATTGAACATATTCCTTCCTTAGGCAAATTTTTGAAGGACATCATAAATAAGATAAGGATAATAGATGACACAGATGTAGTGGTATTGAAGGATCAAGTTAGTGCTTTTATATTGGGAGCATTACTACCAAAAAGGAAAGATCCATGCTGCTTCAACATATCATGTTACATCAGAAGATAAAATTTGGAGAGGCTCTGTGTGATTTAGGGGAAAGCATTAATCTCATGACTTTGACCACCTTCAAGAAGCTGGGTCTTCAAAAGTCCAGAAAAAGCAATTTGACCATACAGCTGGCGGACAACTTAGTACTTAGGCCATATGGTATCTGTGAGGATGTTCTTGTCAAAGTGGACATATCTATATTTCCAACAGAGTTTGTGGTCATGGAGATGCAAGATGATCATGGAAATGAGTTACTACTTGGGAGACCATTTCAAGCCACTACTGATATGATTTTAGATATGGGTAGAGGAAGGTTTACACTTGGGATTAAAGAAGATCGCTTTGAAATCAAGATGCCTGAATTTGTACAAACAACTAAAGAGAAGGCACATTGTCATATTCTACAATAGGTCCAAGGAAAGATGTCTCTATATCTTGGGAGGCCATTCCTAGATACGGATCATGTGAAGACACATGTTTAAAAGGGCACACTAGTAGTGGATATCTTAGAGAACACTAAGGAAGTTTCATTGACAAAGACAGTTCAATAATTAGATGATGAAGAGGAGGAAAATTGCCCATCCACAATTGAAGAGGCAGCTTCTTCTGTGCTTGAGCAAGCATATCCACAACTGCCTCTAGAGGTGTGTCTCATGAATCTGATGGATGACTGAATTCGATCTTTTTCTTTGGAGGAGTGTGTCTTGTTCCTCAAGGCATTACCAAGCTACTACACCAGGAACTTTGAGGATCAAGGGCCACCTCCTCCACCATTGGTACCATATTTACTTAGTCCCCTAGAGCTAGAGATAAAGCCACTACCACCACACTTGAAGTACACTTTCTTGGCAATAGAGGAGAAGCTTCCAGTCATCATCTCAGCTTCACTAACAATTCAATAAGAGAAGCAACTCCTTGTGGTTTTGAAAAACCACCGTGCAAAGTTGCAGACATAAGGGGATCTCTTCTATTTTCTGCCAACACTAGATCAGACTAGAAGAAGGATCAAATCCGGTCGTACAATCTCAACGACGACTCAACCCCATCATGTCTGAGGTAGTAACAAAGGAGTTAGTAAAACTTTTATTTGTAGGTATAATATATGCTATCTCTGACTCTAGCTGAGTTAGTCCAACCTAGGTAGTTCCTAAGAAAGGGGGTGTAACAGTCATAACAAATTCAAATGATGAATTGATTTCTACTAGGTTGGTGACTAGGTGGTGAGTATGCATCGATTACCGACGATTGAATGCTGCCACTTTGAAGGATCATTTCCCGCTCCCATTTATTGATCAAATTCTTGAGCGTCTTGCTGACCACTCTCACTTTTGTTCTGTTGATGATTATTTAGAATGCAATCGGATTTCTATTGAGACACAAGATCAAGAGAAGTCAACCTTCACTTGTCCTTATGGAACTTTTGTGTATCGTCAGATCCCGTTCGATCTTTGCAATGCACCGGCTACCTTTCACCGATGAATGCTTGCCATTTTTTCGATATGGTGGAGCGATGTCTGGAGGTATTCATGGAAGATTTTCCAGTGTACGGTAAATTGTTTGATGATTGAATTGACAATTTTGATAAGGTTTTGCAAAGATGTGAGGACACTAACCTAGTTTTAAACTGGGAAAAATGTCACATGATGGTGAGTGAGGGGATTGTTTTGGGACACAAGGTGTCCAGTAAGGGAATGGAGGTCGACTCGATAAAAATAAAAGTCATATCCAAGCTACATCCACCATCATCGATGAAAGGAATGAGGATATTCTTAGGACATGCCATATTTTACCAATGATTTATAAAATATTTTTTTTAAAAATCACCAAACCGCTATCTGAGTTTAGAAAAGGATGTTGAATTCAAATTTAACAAGCGATGTTTGAAGACGTTTGAGGTGTTAAAGTAGAGTATGGTTTTTGCACATGTTTTCCAGGCTCTAGATTGGAGCCAACCCTTTGAGCTGATGTGTGACACATCAGATTACATAGTGGGGCATGTTCTAGGCCAATGTCAAGATAAGGTTCCCACAATCATCTTTTTTGTGTATAAAACTCTTAATGATGCCCAGTTGAATTACACAACCATAGAAAAAGAAATATTGGCGGTTATTTTTGCTTTTGAGAAATTTTGCCAATATTTGATAGGGGCTAATGTTATTTCTTGGATAGATCATGCAACCATTAAATATTTTCTACAGAAAAAGGATGCAAAGCTTAGCTATATAAGACAGATCTTCTTTTTATAGGAATTTGATATTGAGATCAAAGACAAAGAAGGTACTAAAAATGTGGTGACTGATCACTTGTCCAGGCTTGAAAGGGTGGATGAAAAGGACATAGATATACCTATAGTGGAAGAAATCTTAGATGAGAAACTCTTTGCTATGAAAAGCAAAGATCTTTGGTTTGCAAATATTGTAAACTACTTGGCATGTGGAGAGATTCCATAGGATTGGTGATATCAAGAGAATAAGAACTTCTTCCAATCTGTGAGGTATTACATTTGGGATGATCCCATTTTGCTCAAGCAATGTAGGGATGGTATTTTGAGGAAATGTGTGTCAAATTGTGAGTTTGAGAGTATTTTGGCACATTTTCATTCCTTACCTACTAGGGGTCATCACACTAGTTCTAGAACTACGGATAAGGTCTTAGAATGTGGTTTTTATTGGCCTACACTTTTTATATACACATATAATTTATTACTTCATTGTGATGCTTGTCAACTTGCATGCAATATTTCAAAAAGACATAAAATGCCTTTGAATGTTTTTTAAGAAACTGAAGTATTTGATTTGTGGGGGATTGATTTCATTGGCCATTTGTGTCTTTGCATTCTAATTTATACATATTACTTGCCGTTGACTATGCGTCTAAGTGGGTGGAAGAAATTCCAACCCGCACCAATGATGCACAAGTTGTATGTGGGTTTGTAAAAGAACACATCTGTTGGAGGTTTGGGGTGCCCAGGTTGATAATTAGTGATGGTGGTTCTTATTTCATCAATAAGATATTCGGTAAGATTTTGAGCAAATATGGTTTGAAACATAGGGTAGGTACTCCATGTCACCCGAAACCCAAGGACAAGTCGAGGTGTCTTATAGAGAGGTCAAGAAAATCTTAGAATAGACAGTCTCAACTAATAGGACAAACTAGAGCATGTTGCTTAATGATAATTTGTGGGCATATAGGACAGCATATAAGACACCTATATGAACCACCCCTTTTCGGTTGATATATGGGATAGCTTGTCACTTACCCGTGGAGTATGAGCAAAAGGCTAAATGGGCCTTGAGAAAACTGAACTAGAATTTGGTTGATGCAGAGAGAAAAAGGATGTTAGAATTGAATGAGATAGATGAGCTTAGGTTTGACACCTATGAAAGCTCAAGGATCTACAAGGAGAGAACCAAAAAGATCCATGATAGCCACATCCTACATAGAGTTTTCATTCTGGGATAGAAGGTTCTTCTATTCAATTCTAGGTTGAAATTACATCTTGATAAGTTGAGGTCTAGACAGAGTGGACCTTTTGATGTAGTTAAGGTTTTTACCCATGGGGCCGCAGAAATAATCAATGGGACTGAGCCATTCCTTATCAATGGCCAGTGGCTTAAACTCTACTTTGGGGAAGATGTAGTGAGGAAAGAGGAGGATTTGAAGCTCATTGAGCTTCACTAATGGTTTAATTAGCATCATCTAGATGATGACAAAAAACAAGGGTGCTTTTTGGGAGGCAACCCAACCATCATTTTTGTTCTTTAGATTCAAGTTTGTAGTTTCATTACTTTAGTTTGCATTTGATTCATTTTTATGTAAAAAAGTTACCTTAATCAATTTTTTGTGATGTGCAAGCTGAGTATTAGTCGGTACTGCTGGCCCTAAAGTCAACACTACTAATGAAGTCACAGGGAAAAGGATCAAGTTTCACAAAGAAACTCAGTACTACCGACCATAACGTTGGTAGTACTAACGACATCACAGGAGAGCCAAGAAAAAATTCAAAGAAACTTAATACTACCGACCAAAGGTTTGGTAACACTGACGTTTTGCAGAGAAAGAGCTAAGTTGACTGATAAGGACTCAGTACTACTAAAAAAAAGTCAGTACTACCAATGAAAATGCAAGCTCCAATTTCAAAACACTGAGTTCTAGCTCGGAAGCACCAAAAAATATTTGAATGACTCAATACTACTGACACAAAAGTCAGTAGTACCAACACCAGGGGACAAGAATCCGTGGGAGCTCCATCAATGAAAGAATGTTCAAATCTGGCAGCTGGTACCATCATCCGTGGTGCAAGTCGATACCACTAACACCATGTCAGTACTACCGACACATGGCGATCCGCATCAAATGACTTCAACGCACGAGGACCGTCGATACTGACGGATGGTACTGAGTCACATGGATCATGGAGGAAAAGTTAGTACTACTAACTGTCAGTCGGTACTACTGATGCACAGATAGAAGGGTAGCTGGGTTCTATATAAGGAGGGGTTGTTTTTATTTTCTCTTCACACCTTATTCACATCTCCTATGAGAAAGTGCAAGCAAGCATCCATGGGTGTCCAGAGTCTACTTCAAGCATCTTATCTCTCCATCTCCTTCTTGTACCACCATCATGGCATCTAAGAGGAAAACTTCTTCATCAGTGGGGAATCCTACATTGATTCCAAAACCAAGCCACCCACCCCAATGCTGATGTGAAGAAAATATATGAAGTTATGTAAAATAGGGATATGGTTCTGACATGGTATGATGACCATTCCTTCCTCACCTCTGTGGGCTTTATCGACTGTATGTGCCAAGTATGTGAGCGTCAAGGGCCGGTGGGAGACCATCTGCTCTTCAACGACTGGCTTACCTTCTGGGATCTCATCTGTGAGTTCCTTGCCTCGCTAGAAATATGCATCATCCCCGAGCATGGGGATGGATGGATGGAGGGCCGCATGAACTTTCTCCTTTTCAACACCAATTTTTTCCTGACACTGGCAGTTCAATGCCTTCTATGAGTTGCTGATGGGTGAAGAGCACTTCATCCCCAACAATGTTCATTTCAAGACTTGTTGGGATTTGTTAGCGGATGTGCCATAAGGTTTCCATATTAGTTAGAAAACAAACTCCATCACCAACATCGAGCATCCTTTTTCTCTTCATCACCTCCTCCACAACACCATCTTTGCTAGGTCCATTCAGGGGTAGGGGAAGACTCAGTGAGTTGAACTCTACTTCCTCTACAAATTGTTGGAATTAGGAGGAAGCAATTTGAACTTTGGTTCTTTTGTCCTCCAACATATGATGGGCATGAAGTGACTGGTGCAAAGGGTCCTCCTATCCATTTTAGAGGACTGATCATGCCAATAGCAATGAATCTGAGTCTAGATATCTCCACCTCTAGATCTTTGAAGGTTGTTCCCAAGCTAGACCTGAAGCACTTCAAAAGAGCAAGCCTCCTCAATGTACGCCAAGGTGCAGTGTACACATGTTGTACACCAAACGACCGGTACAAGGAGAGGGCACTCCCAGATGCGGTCTTCGACTTGGAAGGACTCCACCTCATGCTGTGGCCTGTAGATAGCTATTCAAAGGAAGATGAAGAAGATGTTGCCAAGCGAGACCAGTGACAGGAAGAAGAAGAAGAAGAGGAGGAATCCACCATCCTCATCACAAGGAGGTAGGTTCCACACAAGCACCCTCGCCCATATGGAGCCTCTGATTCTTCTGCTCCACCGCCTTCACAGGAAGATGATCCATATTCCATGGCGGGAATGTATGGAATGTTGTAGGAGATACAACAAGGGCAACAACAACAAATAGTGACTTTGGCGAGCATACATGATGTCCAAGGACGACTCTACCACAACTAGCATGTGATTTTTGAGAACGAGAAACTTCTCTTAGACAACCAAGAGAACATTCACACATGCTTGCATCAAATGGAGGGATACTAGTAGCCGTTTGACTACCACTATTGGAGCCAGGGATACTTTGGTGGTTATCCACAACCTCCACCAATTCCACAACTGTTGTGAGTTTTGAGGGGATGTTCTACCCCTTTGATCCTACCATGCCACATCCTCCACCACCACCCATGTGACCGGTACCACTGTTTCACCTCTTAAGTTAGAACACTGACTATGCGAACATAGTCAAGTACAAGTTGGGGGGATAGTTGGAACAATCTCTATCCTTTAATTTTATTTTTCTATTAGTCTTTATTTGCTTTTTCGCTTTTATTTTTCCAAGTTGTAGGATCCCCGATCTATCTAGTATAAGAGTGGAGCTTAATTCATGGTTTATGTCAATTTCATGTTCTTTTGGGTGTTTGCAATGGAAATTAAAATTAAAAAAATGTAACATTTTTGACTTAGTTGTGAAATTCTTGAGTTGCACCACCTAGAGGAAGTGTATCGGCTAGTCAGTTGAAGGACTTTTCATATGAATGGACATCCTAATTATTCATGTAATGTGGATGAAAATGGGGTTTGAGCCTAAATTGATCAGATAATCAACACGATCTTAAATTGATGTTTAAGAAAGAAACTCTAAGGTTACACTATTCACATGTCATTAGAGAGGGACATATCACAGTTCAGGAAAGACATTATCTTAATTATGTGCTTCCATCCATTTTCCATTCATTTTGACTCACCACCTTAAGATGAATTAAGTAATGCAAATTATATCCTCTTGTTTGCATTGCATGGTATAATAGGTGACATGATAGTTAGTTTCTCTTTGAATGCATTAGTTACAAAATGAGAATTTTTTTTAATTATGCATATACATTTTTGTGCATATCGTCTAGTTGCATAACAATTACATGTAGATAGCATACATATTTCATCATTCATTTTCATATCACGTGGTTACATTGTTTTCCTATGATATAAGAGTGCATGGATATACATTCATACCCTCAGAAGATAAACAAGAAAAAAAATGAAATGATTGATGTATGTTAGTAAAGACCAAGCATAACATTCCGTCATGCTAAAATAGTAGGCCAATGAAAAAAAGAATTATTGATGTTTTGAAATAAAGTGGGAGAAAGGATGCCCTAAACTCTTCATAAAAGATACATAAATATTTACAAAATGCATTCTTTTCTTTACTTCATTCTCATAAATTTGATGAGATATTTGATACATGCATCATTCCACCAAATAATATTAGGCATTAGGATTCATGCATTATTCATTATCTTCACCATATAGGTTCATCATTTTTTATTCTTGCATAAATAATTCAGATGTTACTTGTGAATCTTCATAAGCCACCTATTTTTTACCACCTTTGCTCTTATTGGTAGGCCACTTAAATGATTGTTCTTGTTATTCATTCTTATAAGGAGAACTTCTTCTAAGTAGTTGGTAGTTAGGAAAGAGCAATGTAGAATAGGGAATCACATGATGCACCAAGTGAATACCTAATTGACTATGACATTAATTTCTCTCTTGATAGTGTTCATTGATATAAGGGTGGAAAACGTTTATGGATATTTTTGGTCGCTATAGAGTAGTTGATTGTTCAGTGGTTAGTAAAGGCCGATTTGGGACTGCCAGGTGGGAATGATTAAGAAATGAAATTTATATTTTATGTCCTTTTCCTGACTTGTCTCAAATAGATCCGAGGGTATTGATTGAGGACGAGCAACATTTAAGCTTAGGGGAGTTTGATGAACTGGATAATTGTCATTTTCACATGGTATTTGTTATTATTATTTTTCTGCACTTATTAGTCATTTTCATATTAATTTTTGTATTTACTATCATTATCCTGTGATACTTAGTTGCATCAAATAAATGTAATTTTAATGTTTCTGAATGATTTAATATATTTCAAGATCTTATGTTTGATTTTTGTGTATTTAAGGTAATTTACAAAAATCTACATAGCTTGGTATTACCGACTTTGGAGTCGGTGGTACCGACACTTGCTTAGTTTGGAATAGAGAATAATCAAGAAGACTCAGTAGTAGACCCATAAGTCAGTACTACCGACAATATCATGGCGACATATTCAAAATTAATCGAGTAAACTCAATACTATCGACTTCAAGCTCGGTAGTACCGACATCTGCCCAGGTGACCACATTTATTGAAGGTTTTGGTAGTACCGACACCCATTCACTAGTATCGATATGGAGGGATCAAGCTTATCTGAAAATTCAGTCTAATCCAACGGTTGGAAATTAATTACACCCTAAGTCACTTATATGACTTACATGGAATTTGACCAACCCTATCTATCTTGTTATATTCCAGTAGACAATAGTTGAGAGCGAGGAGAGGAGAAAGCGTAGAAGAAGACCATGTTTTGGATTATCCATGCACTTCCAGTGGATGGATTTGTATCCGAAAGGTAGCAAATTAGCACGTGCACGAGAGGGGATCATTTGGGCCGTCTTCTTCATGGGTTATTTAGTTTTACTAATGTTTTCCATGTTTTGCTTCTTCTCTCCCATGTACTCGATAATGGAAAACATGTGAGGCTGAACTTCATATTCCTTAGGATCTAGGAGTAGCCCGATTATGCATTGCAATTGACTTTTATGCATTAATATATCAATTTCTCTTAATTTCTGGACTTATTTATGTGAGATTGTCATGAACTATCCATGATTGATCACCATAAGTAGTTAATTAGACCTTTAATTGCTTTGAAAAAGGAAATTAATAATGGGAAAACTCATAGAAATACATGTTTTACATCACCCTTTCGGAAAGGTGGCTTACGAATGTAAAGAGATTACCCATAGTTTTTTATAAAGCACCTAACTAATAACACAATCGATACAAGAGTGGGATTGGTATTATATTAGGTAGTGAATTACGTAGTGAGAGCATGTAGTTCTTGCTACAGGCTCTTAGTCTAGGGTTAGGAGAGATATTTATTAATGTTATTTTGTTAATTACAATGTTAATCGAGGTGAAACCGTAACCCTAAGGAATTCACTCCAATTGATACCAAAAACTAGTAATTTAGATTTATTTTCTACTTTAGATAATTAAACCATTCAACCACTTCATCAGTCTAGCTGATCACATTACAGTTAGTAATAGCTTTCAGATTTATGTTTCCCCTGTTCGATATTCGAGCCTCATTGGCCTATATTACTATGATAGAGTGCACTTCCATTTTAGGGCGTATAGTAAATTCCTATCAATTTGAAGGGATGGAACCCATAGGGTACGAGTGGGTCTTCAAGAACAAGACTGACTTGTATGGTAATGTAAAAATATATAAAGGGTGATTTGTCGCAAAGGATTAGACAACTTCATGGTGTTGCTATGATAGAAGTTTTTTACTTGTTGCCATGTTTAAGTGCATCAAGATCATTCTTGCTATTGCATCTTATCCTGAATTTTAGATTTGGCAAATGGATGTTAAAACCACATTAGTTAATGAGAATCATATTGAGGATGTGTACATGAAACAATATAAATGGTTTATCACTCCAAATGAAACCAACAAAGTTTGTAAGCTACAAAGGTAAATATATGGATTAAAGCAAGCATCTATAAGCTAGAATTTTTGTTTTGATGAGACATTCAAAAAGTCTAGATTGATAAAAAATAAACATGAATCTTGTCTTTACTATAAGGTTAGAGGGAGCGCAGTTGTATTTCTCATATTATACAAAATACTATTAATCAAAATGATATACCTACTCTAGAATTGGTCAAGACTTGATTAGGAAATACCTGCTTTGTGAAAGAATTAGGTGCAGAATCCTATATTCTAGAAATATATATCTATATAGATTAATCTAGAAGGCTTCTTGGTCTAATCAAAGAACAAAAATTTACAAAGTATGAAGAGGTTTAACATACAAGAATCTAAGAGTGGAAACTCACCCATGTCAGATGGAATAAGTCTCTCTAGATCCTAATGTCCTATCTCTTTGAAAGAGTGGGTATGTATGGGTAAGATTCCATGTGTCTCAAAAATTAGATATATCATGTATGTGATGTTATGTACACACCTCACTATTTCACTTTATGTGAGAATGATGAGTAGATATTAGCTAGATCCCAATGAAGGTCATTGTATTTCCACAAAAAGTATCCTAAAGTACATGGTAAGAACCAATGATAAATTATTGATATACAATGTGAGAAAGACTTAGTTATAAAGGGTTACACTGTTGCAATCTTCCAAACCAACAAGGACAATTAATTTTTGCTAACAAGTTTTGTTTTTGCATTCCAATAGAGTGTATGCTGGAAGAGTTTCAAGTAAGATACAAAAGATGATTGTATAATATAGGTCGAGTGTATTTCCACATTCATTGCAACGAAAGAGGTAGTATGCATCAAGAAGTTCATTATCTGACTTGGGTGGTTCTAACGATTAATGATGCAATATATCTTTACAAAATTAATGGATCCATTTTAAACACAAAGCAATCACATCATCATTTCAAGAACATAACACATATAAAAACATTATCATCTCATATAAGAAATCATACATTGAGGAGATGTAAATATTTGTGGTGTATCAACTAAAAGAAATGTTGTTGATACCCTGATGAAAGCACTATAACAATATAAGAAAGATGGTCATGTTAGATCACTTAGAATTAGATTCATGAGTGATCAGATCTAGTTCTAGTGGGAGACTATTAGTTGTATGTCAAGACATCATGTGATAATTGTAATGGTATACTTTCTACATGATTTGATTATTTAGAATTCCACTAAATATGTTTGTTTCAATATACCAAATTGATTAAGCATATTAATGTACTAAGAATGTATTGACTCAATGACATATGGTTTGGGTTGAGGACATGAACATGGATCATATGTATAATTAGAGTATTCACTCCTATTATTTCCCCAATCAGATTTAATTGTGAATATCGTATTACAAAATAAAACATAAGACTTGTGTGTGTCCTTATTGATGACTATGTGAATTTAGTCATGATATTGGATATCAATTCAGACACATAGGTTCTTATTAGTGAACAAGTTGCACCAGACTAAACTACCTTGAGAATGACACATGGTAGCCGTGTCATTATAGTCAAAGTCATGTATCAATGTGTCAGTGGTGACTATGATCCTTAGACTTGAAATATGATCACATGTTGGTTTGTATACTTCAATAATACCCAACAAAACTCTCAATAAGGGTTTCCATACATGTACTACCTGAATGTAGTATGATAGTCATGGATTATTATGAGTCACAAACATGATACTTGTCCCTCCTATTGAAGTGATATCCTATCCACTGGATAAGATAGACAATGAAATGTTTGGAAACACTCATGTGAGTCAATATATGACATTGATCTCACTGCATCTCAATATTTTGTTGTCAATCAAGAAACAAAGATGGAATACTAAGAAGATGAATACTCCGTCTAATGCATTCATTGTGGAAATCCATGACAAAGAGATTATATGGTCATGTAACATTGATGGCTTATAGGTTGAAGTTGTTCTCCAACTTATTTTAATTATTTGGACAACAATGAAGTTTTTCTAGATACCACTCATTTTCTTGTGAGGTCTTTGACATCATTTCCAATTTAATGTGTAACAGACGAGGTCACATACATAAGTATGCTTAAGGGAAAAGAAGTTTGCAATCACAAACATTACTAATGGTTTTGAATTATGCAAAGTCTGAATACTAATCCAAACAACTATTTGAAGTAGTTAGTTGATCGATTTAAGGGGTGGTTCTTTACAAATTGATTGATTGTCAAATAATTGACTAATTAAACATTTAATAAAGAAACAAGCCGATCAAATGAGAAAGTCAATGGATCAATTGGGTATTTGAATTAGGAAAGACCAAAATAGGAGTGTCTATTGTATGGGAGTCAAATTGATTGACTAACTCAAAATTGATTATTTCTAGAACAATTGAGGCATCTAACTATACCCCTACAGATTGACTAAAGTAGTATATTGCCCAATTTGAGTCTGATTGAGGACTGCAACTAGGAAAAGGATTTGAGTTTTAGGAAAACCTAACCCATGAATACCCTATATAAAGGGGTAGACATTCGTGGGATGCAACACACAAGTGGATCATGATTTTTTTAACTTTTAGGGGGAGTAAGAAATCCCATGGACATCACCTCATCATAGGATGAGGAAAGGAGAGAGAAACACTAACACATTGACAATACTATTCTACTTATTCTTTGAGGCCAAGAAAACATCCCTATAATCTCCTTCATATGCATGGACAACATAGAGGCAAAGGCACATGTGTAGAGGATTGAAGGACATCTTTCATCATCAAGAAGGATGAGTTCTCTCTCTGCTGTTGTTCCAAGTACAACTATGTTGCTGAATTACACTAACTTTAGGTCTAGATTTGGAAGTAAAAGTTCAACATTGAGTTTGAAGTGTTTCATTGTTGGACAACAAGAGAAAGATAAGGTACATTCAATATCAAATTTTCTAATATACCAATATTTTATGTCTATGAAAGATATGTGGCCTAAGATTATCTCAGGAAATTTTTGCTATTATTCTGCATCCCATTCATTAAAACCCACGTCTACATCGAGGATCTCTAATGGCCATCCTATTGATTTAATCATAGGAAATCCTAGATATAAAGTTCATATTAAGTGTTCACTTGGAGAATAAGCCAACATGGATTTTTTATCAACATTGAAACCAAAGACCATCTATGATGCTATTGGTGATGACTATTGGATCATAGCCATATAAGAAGACTAAATCAATTTTTATAATGAAGTTTGGGATCTAGCTCCTAGACCACCTAGCAAAACCATCACCAGAACTAAATGGGTCTTTAATAAGATCAATGAACCCAACAATGTAGTCCATGACAAATCCCACCTCGCGGCCCATGGTAATACTCAATAAGAAGAAATTGATTTTTATAAGAATTATGCAGTGATAGATAGGATCAACTCTGAGTAATTTTTGGCACTAGCTAGTTAGCTAACCTATTAAATTTACCAAATGGACATCTTGAGAGTGTTTTGAAATTCTATATTTGAAGAAGTAATTTTTGTCACACAATTGGATAGATTTTAAGATAAAAACATGATGAATACACTTATAATTCAAAGAAAGCTTTGTATGGTTTAAAATAAGATCGTAGGACATGGTATGAGAGACTTAAAATGTTTTCTCTAAGCAATGATTTTCTTACCCGACAAGCTGATTGTAAACCATTTATTAAAATTGTAGATGTATTGTTTTTATGTGTACACATATATGTTGAAGAAATTGTTTTTGGATGAAAAATGATGAACTTCCAAATGATTTTGTTAAATGAATGAATAATGAATTTGAAATGAGGTGAAATCAAAATTTTCAAATTAAACAAACATCAGAAGGATATTTTATCTTCTAAAAATATGACACGAAATTGCTGTAGACTAAATATTGAAAAATATAAGCCATGTACTACTCTCACTGAAAAATACTCTAATATTGATAAAGATGAAGTGGTATTGTCTGTTGATACCCATCTATATAGTGTAATAATTGGTATTTGAATTTATCTTACTACCTCTAGACTTGACATATCATTTTTAATAGGCCTTCATGCTACATTTGAAGCTATTCTAAATAAACCCCATATCTATATGGTTAAACTAATTTTAAGAATCTAATGAAAACTCTTGATTATGGTCTTTGGTATCCATAAGATGAAGATTTCAGATTTATAACTTATATAGATGTATATTATTTTGGCTATATAAGCACTACTGGTTCATGCTGTCTTTTCTCAAACTCTTTGGTTTCTTAATTCTACAGAAAGTGAAATGTTGTAGCACTATCAACAACCAAATTTAAATATACAACTGCTATAAGTTGTTGTGTTCAAGTTCTTTGGATGATGATGTTTTGAAACATTCCTTGTTAACAAAGCTTCTACATACATCTTTTGTGATAAAATTTGTGCACTAAAATTATGAAATCCTATATCACATAGTCATGCTAAACACATAGAAGTCAAACAACAATTTCTTCAAGATCATATGAGAAAAGTAATTTTTTTTGAGCATGTGAACACTATAAATGGTGGATTTTTATGGAAATAATTTCCTATACAACAATTTAATTCACTTAGATATAGATTATTATTTGAGTCATTATCATCATTCATAAAGATTAGAAATATTGTTATGATAAATCATATTTCATGAAAACATGCTCTTCAAGATAAATTATTTATTACTATCCTTCTTAAAAATCTACATGATTGTTCGAATCAACTTCTAATGATTTACATTATTATGCCAATGTTAAGATTATATTTTGGTTATCTAGGATTATGGCTTTGGGTTATTATTAGTATTTTATAAAAAGTGACAAGTATAAGGTTGGATATCAAACCCCATGACTGTCAATACTTTCCCCTTCACCACCGTAATGATTTATGAGGACTCCTAGATCATTGCTTCCATACCCATCCAAAGCTCCGAGATTTACCCACCAATAATCAAACTCTACTTATGATAAGCTCAAACCAATTGCAGATTCCAACTATTCTAAAGTATCATGATGAAATAAATTTCATAAATATTAACTTTGGGATTCTTTGTCACATTAACTTCTATTCTCAATACATCATTTCACAACATTATTATTTATCTATATTTCATCTGGCATTTTGAAGTTTTGTGAATTAGTAGGATTGTCAGTAGAACCAAAGTTAGAATGAGATAGAAGTCGTTCAAGATTATAGTTTGACATAGGGTGACCTAGGTCAGAGATAGACAACATATACTTTGATTGACAACAATCACACTTGCAGCGGTTGTGGCCACTGGTCAAACTTAAGTTTGATTAATACACTATCTAATTCATGTATGAAGTACGAAAATGCTTTCATTTATTCATACTATTCACTTGTCATACTTTCTCAAATTTAATTGATTCCACTATGCTAGTCTCCTTGGAGTTATGGTGAGGAAACACTACTTTCATCTCTTCATTCTATCTACCAAAAGCTTGTGAGATTCCATGGCCTCCTGCTCTTGCCCCTCAAAGAAAGGACCTCATGATAAGAAGGTTGCTTATATCTACATTGAAATCTCTAGAGTCAAGTTCATTGACTATGATGTTAAGGATTGCTACACCAGGTTAATGCAGTCACAATCCATTCCTTGCCATCCAGTAGATGTCTACTCCATTATCAATTTCATCATAAAGCCCTCTTTACATTGGAATTTATGGAGGACATGGTTAGTCCATCTACTTTATTTTGGTCTGCCGAAGCTGTTCATGAGTTCTACTCCAATATGCGGTGGGAATACAAAGACATCTTCTCCATCACCACACTTGTTTATAGTATTTTTTTCACTTTTGGAGAATACAATCAAATGGATATTTTTATCATTGATAAACCTATTTCCATTATGTTGATATTTCTATCTGGAACCCTCTTAAATCCTTCTCCACCCTTGTAAGAAATCCAAATATGTTGCTCTACCATTACATATATCATGGTAGAAGGAAACACTATGAATTAGAGTAGGGTGTCCTTATAAGAAAATCTCTTATTCCCTATCCAGACTCATCAACCTCATTGCTGCACATAATATTCTTCCTAGAGAAAATAAATATGAGGGTTTTCTAGAATTTCCTCAACCAATCATCTATTCCATTGAAAATAAAATCCCCATCAACTTTGTTAGGATTATGAATTTTCTTGAGAAACCTCCATATGCCAATTTGTTTTTGTCAATCATAACATAATCCTCAAGTAAATCTCTTTCCAAATTCCACTACGAACTTGATTATAATGCAAGAAAATGAGTCAATCTACCATTGAAAACAAGGGATCATGCTTTGGGAACAAACGAGTTTGTGCAAATGAATTCGATTAGGATGAAAAGGATAAACCAACCCATGACCAATCATATCAATATTAAACATGAAAATAAATATTTATACATACATGGTTTAGGCTATCAAACTGGTAGTCATTTTGAGTATAAACATTCAATCCATTGAATATCTCAATTCTAGTATGGTTCAACTCAATACCTCTCTACCATATGAATACCTCGGTCATGCTTATTCTAATAAAATTAAGACCTTCAACCCATCCTACAACTATGATCAACCTCCATGAAAACCAACTTCAATCATCATAAATTTTTTTCCCTCAATTTGAAAATGTTTTTGCAGACTTCAAGTTTTACACTACACCTACCTTCTTAGAAGCCTACTCACTCAATGCTACATGGTTATTAAGTGGGATCACAACATTTCTTGTTGTGGAAAAGAAATATATTGATGTAGATCCACATGTGAATGCCTTATGCCAAAATCTTTGATGGTTTTATGCATCTGTATGTGGTTATTTTTTGTGAACATATATTTTCATGAGATAATTTGCTTCTCAAAGAGAATATCTTGTAACTAGACTTGAGTTTCATATATTTCATGTCCTTAATATGTAAAGAACATTCTTTTGAACAAGTTGGGATTCCACATACTATTTTTGGGCTCTTAATTTTAATAAATACATTAAAGTCATTTAATATTAGTTTTTACCCATGCTTTGCATTTCTGACCATTTCTACTTATCTAGAGCTCATATCAAGGGGAACATGCTAGGTTTCTTTACTCTTCCCACCTTTTCATTTTGATTTTTTGAGGGTGGGGCAGATAAATAAACTTGATTTAAAATAAAATATTTTTCCTCACGAATTTCCTTTGATTTCATATCATTTAAATTTTATTTATCAAAGTTAAACTATGAAAATATATTTCATATTCTTATTCATGAGAGGAAATTTTGATTAAGAGCAAAATGTTAAAAGCAATTATCTGTTAGAGATGGAATTATATATCCTAACCCTTATGGATATTTTCACTTATATTTTTATGATATGTCATTTTTTTTTAGTCAAGGTAATGATATATTTAAAAAGCACATACAACAAGCGAAGACCTGCTAATGTGAAGAGCTGACATATAGTTTGTAGGGAGAAGAAAAAAAGCTGAAAGTAGATAGGGGGAGGCACCCCTTAAGACAATCCTCTTATAAAATATAAAGTTTTTGCAATCTAGATAATGTGATAAAAAGTGCAGTGCTTGTAATAGATGAAGCATCACTAAGGTTGCTGCACAAGACTGACACCCGTCTCATCATCCACCATGGCTTTTAGATCACATAGGAAAGCTGCTTCCAATTCCGCAGCCTGTGATTCACCTTCATCCAAATGAGCTTGGGATTCATCTACTATTTTTCCTACAGTTTGATTAAGATGTGAAGATCGGCATCAATATCATTCAAAATAGTCTTAACCAATTTTTTTTGTTATTGAACAGCCTATTGTTTCTTTCCTTCCAAAGATTCCAGCAGATGGCTGAGAATAGATCGTTACTTTTGTGTTGCCTGTAAAGCCTAGTTGGAGGAATTTGTATAGGGAAATTTGATTCCTGGAGATCAGGAAGGTATTTTCGCAAGTAGTGTGAAATGATTTTTTGAGAGAAAGGGCATTTTGAGAAGATGTGACTGGTTGAATCCTCGTTATGTTCATAAAGAACACATCTAAACGGTCCATGGAAGCCCTTTTTTTGATGATATCTCCTGTTGAAAGCTTGTTGTGGAGGAGAAGCCATATGAATGTTTTATATTTGTGTGGCCATTTTTGTTTCCATAGCTTAGATGATGTTGGGGGTGATACCTCTGTAAGAAAGAAAATTGTAAGAAAGTTTCACTGAATAATCTTTACCCCATTTCCAGGAGATGTCATTTGAGGTGTTTTCTTCTAAAGAGGTTGAGAGATTGCTGAGATCTTGTTGGCTTTAAACGGAGAGGATGCATCTTTTTAAGGAGTTAGATCTTTTGCTGGTGATAAGGGGGAGGGCTTTATCAAATTTTAAGTGAATAAGTTTTTTTGGAATAGCCCATAATGGTTTGAGGTTTATAATTGAATTTTTTTTGTACCAATGGTCTGACCAGAAAGAGATGTTCTTATAAGAGTGAGGTGGAGTAATAAGTAGCTGCTGAATTGTGTTGATATTTTTATTTATGTATTTCCATAGGGGGGAAGCAGATTTCCTTTTGATTTGATGCCAAGGAGGTGCTGAGTGGTAGTATTTTTGCATGATGAGATTTGTCCAGATTTGTTTTTTATTTTGGGTGAGACAATCTATGATTTCGGTAATTAGACAAAGGGAGTGTGTTTCGATGTTTATAATCCCCCAACCGCCTTGGTCAAAGGGAGCAATGATTGTTTTCCAATTAACCAGGTGGCAGTGATGCCCCGATTTGTCATTTTTGTGGGCATTATTCCAAAGCAATTTTCTCTGAATTTTGTCCAAGGTTTGTCTGGTCTTAGAGGGCAAGGGAATGCAGCTTAAGAAATGGGTAGTAATAGGAGTGATGGCACTATTAAGTAAGGTTAGTCTGCCCGAGAGATTCAGGAAATTGTTTTCCCAACTGGAGAGCTTAGAGTTAATTTTTGTAATGATGGGATTCCAAATGGCATTAGTGATGTTGTATGGAGTGATGGGAAGGCCCAGGTACTTGATCGGGAAGTCTTCCGATTTGCATTTAAGAAAATTTTTTAGAGTCTCAAGGGTGGAATGATGGAGGTTAACCCCGAAGATGGAAGATTTTTGAATATTAACTTTAAGGCCTGAGATATAGGAAAATAAGCCTATGATCCTGAAGATGTTTTGAACCGAGGTTAAATCAGGAGAGGAAAAAATGATGGTATCATCCGCAAATTGAATGATATTTTCTTTACAGTCCTCAGGAGTAGAAATGATATTGTTTTGAACACCCAGATGGATCATCCTGGAAAGGAGGGTGGTGAGGATGATGAAAAGGTAGGGAGAAAGGAGGTCACCTTGTCTAAGTCTGTTTGTATTATGAAAGTAGCCAAAAGGGACACCGTTTATGATGGTTGAGAAGTGATTTGTGGAGATGCAAGCATGAATCCAGGTGATCCATTTATCAGGGAAGGCGAAACCTTTAAGATTTAAGCAGGCAATTCCAGTTTACAAAATCAAATGCTTTCTCAAAATCCAATTTGATAGCCAGAAGAGGAGTTTTGTTTTTATGGCAAAGATGGATAGTTTCATTGACCATTAAGAAGGCATCTTGGATACTTCTATTTTTTAGGAAGGCAGATTGGTTTAGAGGGATGATGTCGTTCATGAGAGGTTTGATTCTATTGACTAAGGTCTTAGCAATGATTTTATATGAGGTGTTAATAAGACTGATAGGTCTGAAATGTGTGATTTGATCTGGTTTGGAAATTTTTTTGATCAGAGAGATAAAAGTTTTATTTATGTATTTTATGATGTTTTGGGGGTTTGGACTGGATTGAAAGGCGGAGAGAAGAGCAAGAAAATCATGCTTGAAGTGATTCCAATTAGCCAAGTAAAAGTCCACATTGAGTCCATCAGGTCCGAGGGATTTATCTTTGCCTAGATCGGAGATAGTGGATTGTAATTCCTCCAAAGAGAAAGGTTTGATCAGGTCAACCGGGTTTTTGATTTTGTTTTGGCAAATGGAATGCCAAAGAAAGCTATTTAGACCAACCGGATTGTGACTTGAGTTGAAAATTTTTTGGAAATGATTTTTTATGTGCGTTATGATGGTCTCTTTGTGGGATGTGAGAAGACCATTAATCAGAAGATGTGAAATAGAGTTGTTTCTGAAGTTTTGATTGCATATTTTATGAAAGAATTTTGTATTTTTGTCACCTTCTTTGGCCCAAAGGATTTTGGCTCTCTGTCTCCATTTAGATTCTAATTTGTTATTAATGATGTCGAGATCAGCTTTGATGGATAGGATTTGAGCCGGATCTGTGGAAGGATTTTTTTCAAAGATCAAAAGACGATTCTCCATGTTTTTTTGGTCATCCATCAGTGTCAAGGGATTATTGATCAGACAGTTTTTTATATGCTTTTTGATTTTTTTTGTATTGTTTAAAAGATGAAGACCCAGGTTAGATGATTGTGAGCAAGCAAGATCCCAGGACTCACGGAAAGATGTGGTAAAACTTTCATTTTGAAGCCAGTTGTTTTCAAAACGAAAAGGCCGAGAACCCCAAGAGGAAGAGACTATGTCCAGGATAAGGGGAAAGTGGTCAGAAATGGTTCTGTGAGCAATGTATATAGATGAGAGAGGATGTTTGTCCTCCCAAAGGTTTGAACATAAGAAGTGGTCAAGTCGGGCAAAGGTTTGATTTCTTGACCAAGTGAATGAGGCATTTGAGGGAACATGGTCGAAGAGAGAGTAGTTTGAAATCATCTGTTTGAATTTTTTGTCAGCAACAGATAAGGGAGAGGGGGAAGGATTTGAGTTATGTCTGTCAGAGGTTTGGGTGACAAGATTAAAGTCCCCACCCAAGACCAAGGGTAAATGGTGAAAGTTTTTGAAGAGGCAGTTTAATTCCTCAAGAAAGAGGGTTTTGTCATGGCCTGGTTCCCCGTAGATACCGGAGAAAGACCATAGGAAGTCATCAGAAAGATTTTTGAAATTAATAGTAATCGAAAAGTTTAGAATGGAGGAGTTTTGTAACAAGAGGACCTGGTTGTTGTAACCCACAATGATACCACCTTTAAAACCCTTTGGAGGAAGTTGAATCCAGTTAGTGATTCAATTTCCACCAATCATTTTGAGGGCAAAAGGGGTGAGGTCCATTTTGTTTCTTGAATAGAAATAAGGTCTATTTTGTTTTTATAAATATGGGATCAGATTTTTTTTCTTATTTGTAAGTTTGAAGCTCCACAGATGTTCCAAGTAGAGATTTTCATTTAGAAAGAAGACAAAGAGAAACCAAAATACAGATAAGCAAGTCTAACCTCGTCTATTAGACCAACCCATGTAAGATTCAAGATCATTTAGAAAAAATTGAGCATCATTATCCTTTTCAAAGCTGAAACCAATCTTATTTGCGAAGGATGAAAAACTCTTTAAACTAGACCAAGAGGCTAGATCGTCTATAGTATCTAATTTTTTTTGAACTTGATTATTTAAGGATGGAGATGTTGAAAAAGAAGATGCTGATGAAGCTAAATAGATGGAGTTGGAAAGAGTCTTACCTTTCTTGGCCCTGTTTGAGATACTTGATCCATTGTTGATGGAGAGCCCGGGCTGCAGGATCTTTTGGATGGAGTTTGTGTTGGAATTCTGGAGAGGGCTCTTCTGTTCTGCACTCTGCAAGGAGTTAACCTTGAAGTGTTGAGAAGAGTCTTGAAAAATAGAGGTATGATTTGTTTTATCTGGAGAGTGCCATCTTTCCTTAGTGGAAGAAGGAGAAGGGCAAGGTTTTCTGATTGGCGGGATGTTTGATGTAGGAAGGGGGAGAATTGGAGATCGATTTCTCTTTTTATTTTGGAGAGGGTATGAGTTATCAGGAAGGGTTGGGTGATTCCTAGTCCAAACTTGGCTTCTTTTCGGGGGGGGATCTGGTGAGTGAGGAGTGGTTAATTCCCTTATAAGGACTGAACCAGGATGGCGGATGTGAAGAGAGATCAGAAAAAGCGGTACTATGTTTGGTGGGTTGTTCAGCAGCAAGCTTTAGATGGTAGATCGATTCTCCAATTCTAATGTTAATTGAAGGAGGGAGGGAGATAGTAGCTTTAACTGAGAGGAGACAATATGCTTTGATGTATTGATAGGGATGAAAAGTTTCAGGACTGATGTATTGAAGAGTGGCCCCTAATGAATGAGCTATTCCTCTGAAGATTTCTAGCTCCCACAGATGAGGAGGAAGGTTTGAGATGGCTACCCAATCAGAGCCACCCGCTGGGGCCGGAAATGAACCAGATTCAGCTGACCATTTGGATAGGCGAGCCATAATGAAGCTGGATCCACATGGAATGGTAAGAACTTGATTGAAGATATGGGTTATCTGAGTTCCTTCAGGGACATAGTAGATAAGCTGGGTGGGCGAGAGGATTTTTGGTTTGAGGATGGTATGTCCGGGTAGAAGAAGAGCTAGAGCTCTAGTGATGTCGAGAACATTTATAAGGTTGTTGTCGAGGTTGTTCTCTATAGAGACAAGGATGCTTCTAAGGGAGAAGACTTTGAGAAGGCGCATCAAATTTGCAGGAAGATCCATGGCAATGGCATATTCCAGGTGTTCAGGAGTCTTCATAGTTTGGGCGGGTGGAGGTTGGTTTTCTTTATGTGCTTTAGCTGGTGGGATCTCAAGCAGGGGGGAAGGTTTTTTAAAGAGGGGCTTGGAGAGGTTGTTAGACGAGGGTTTTGAGGGGTAGGGTTTTGAAAAAGAAGGTAACCTTGAGCTTTCGAAACTAGGGTTTGAAGATGTTGCATGGTCTGGCGGGAGATTTTCAAGGCATGCAAAAGGATTTCTGGAAAGGCAATGATTATGAGCTGGCATAGAGAGAGGTCTGTTGGCAGAAGGATGTCGTTTTGGGACCACTGAACTATTTTGGGAATGAGAGTGCTGTCTAGAGCGGGAGTGCATGTGAGAGAGATGTGGATTTAGCTGTTGTCCGGATCTGTTTGGAGGAGATCGCTCCAAGTAGTGCCTTTTTATGTGCCCTAAGCGACCACACCTGAAGCATGAAAGGCGAGAGAAACATCTGGTAGAGGAGTGGTTGTTTCTGAGGCAGTATTGGCAGAAGAGAGCTCGAAAGGGCTTTTTTGGGGGAACCAATTTCCAGATATAGGCGGTGGGGTTTAGCCCTAAGGAGTCGTTGATGAGAAGGGATGATTTTGCTGTCCCCAGTACAGGAAAAGAAAGATTTAGTTGGTCTTAGGAATGATGTCACTTTTCAGAGGAGGTTTTTGCACAAGGGTTTTGTAGAGAGATGTGAGTTTGATGTTGGGGACCTTTCTTTTATGCAAAGGAGAAGGAGAGGGAAAGAGTTTGTACCTTTATGCAATAGAGCTGTTAGGTTGAAGAAAAGCAGATGAGACCTCATCTTCATAATCTTCTGACCCAGAAGAGATAGAGATGGGCATAGACTTAGCACCCATAGGAGTTTGATATTCTGCTCTAACGAAAAGTTGATCAGCTGAAGCTGAAGACGACGAACTGTCCTGGTCATACTTCTTGTAGAGAAAGGCGAGAGCAGATGGGGTTTGATGGTTGAAGTCTCTGACCCAAGCCCGGAAGGTACGATCTGCGTAAGGTTGAAGGAACAGGGACCATTCCGGCTGAAGCTTGAGTTCCGATCGCATCTCAGTCCAGCCGTCAGTGATAAGAAGAAAGGGGTTTTTTTCCCCCAGATAGAGTCCACAGGAGGGGACCGTGAAACCGTAACCTGGAACGATCGGTGGCCAAAGTTTATCATACAGATGCCGGGAGAGATATCGTGTCTGTGGTAAATCCAAGCTCTTGGGAGCGGGATGGATGAAGAGAAATTTGGATCAGCCAGATGAAGCTCGAGGAAGGGGAAGCACGGGTTCATAGTGGTTATGGAAGAAGGGGTTTTTGGGGAGCTTTCCGATTTCAGAAGCTTGTGATTTAGGAGGGCACGACGGAAAGTCTTAAATTTGCCTGATTTATGCATGCATTTCACTTTTGAGACTGTGGCGAGGATGAAGTTACCACCGGACCTCATAATGAGAAAAGATCGTTAGGTGAGGCTATAATGGAGTCTAACTGGGAACACTAGAGTTTTTTTCGGGTCAGGAAACCGTCAGAGTCTGGGGAAGGAGGGATAGCCGACAAAGGGAATGAAGAGGTGTAATCAATGAGAAGTAGGTAGTGGAAGCCCGAGACCAGAAGGGGAACTACAATAGAGGATGTTGCACATAAATGAAGAGTTCCAGCAGTTACACAGGAGTACAAAGGGTCATATATTTTAGAAGTACCACCGCATTAAAGGGGGGATGTCGGCTGAGGAAGTGAAACAGACATCTTAAAACCTTTAATGAGAACTAGAAAAGAATAATTGGAAGCCACGGTAGAAGTTCTTCTTAACACAAACGATGTTGCATGTTATCCGATGGAGAAGATCAATAGAGCGATGAGGAAGAAGATGGATTTGGAAACCCTAGACGGGTAACAAAGAAGAAACTGATGAAAATGGAGAAGAAAAATAGCTGAACCACGGAGATGTTGAAAATCGATCAAACCAAAGCAAGAGGTCACCTTAGCTGGGGAGGAGAAGCTTGAGGTGAACGGAGATCACCTGGGGAAGCAGCTCGGGGAGCGACGAGAACTGGATGGAGACTGCTAGAGAGAAGCTAGAGCTTTGTCTCACTAACTTACCATTTTACTGCACACACCGTCTTATTCTAGTTTGTAATCCATGTTCAATCCCCCTGATATGTCATTTTTATGCTATTCAAAGGAATGTGATTGTCTCTAAAATCAAAGAACATTTTTAGTTGATCATATTTCCTTTTATTTGTCATCATAAAAAGGAGGAAATCATTGGCCCAAGGCATTATATAAAACTATTTTTCTGAAAATATTTCCTATAATGTTGTTTCTAAATTTTATTGTATGTGTTATATGATCATATGAGTCAACGCAACTGAAATGATCAAATAACTTTTTATGCAAACATATTCACTTGTATTTTATTACAAAATCATTTTGAGAAGTCATAAAAGTCCATTTATTTCTTATATCATAAAAGGATTAACATTGACAAGCCCAACATGAAAATTTACCTTAGTTTGATTGGAAGACAAAGAAATTATTATATTTTGTTGATTAGTGTCTAGATATAAAAAAATTACTTTTAGCATCTTTTGGGTGAATAGAATTCTCAAATGATCTTATAGTTTGACAATGATGGTTCTATAAAACTCACAGTTTAATTGGGAAAATATCTGATGAACTCTAGTTCAATCAAATGGTAGTTAAAATGACCTAATTCTATTTCATAGCCATTGAGTGAAACATACATCTCCCTATCCATGCTGATTAAAGTACAATTCGATAGAAGTGAATCTTAGATGATCTATAGGTTGACTGACAGTTTGAATCAAATGTCTTATTTAATTTGTTTTTGACTCAAGCCAATGATTCTATTGGCCAAGTACCATCCTAGACACTTATATTGATTTCCATACAATAACCTTAACCCATTCCTATACTTAGGGACCATATTTCTCTCTCTTTAACATACACTCCAACCATATAACTCATTTGAGGAAAGACACTAGAGTTATGATGCTAGAATCTTACTTTTTATGCTCACACTTTAGCTTCTTAGTTGACTTAAGATTTTTAATCTTTTAAGAATCTCACCAGCAAATAATTCTATGCTAATTGTATTTCCTTTATTCCAAATTGTGATCAAAGTCTTCTGGTGGTGGTTCGAAATTGAGTGAAGCAAAAACTAGTCTATAAGAACTGGTGGTCCTCCTTCTTCCTGGCAAAGAGGACAGTGATGGCGACATTCCCATGTCCACTAGAAAGAAGGTGTGAGCAGTGATTTCTCAGATTCCCTACAAGGAAAGATGGGAGATCTTCCATTACCATGATCAAAAGGAGAAATAAGGAAGTTTTATCTTTATTTTTAGCTTGTTGAAATATAAACTTGTATTGTATTCCCACTCAACTAACAATAAAGATCATTTGTCCAATCTTAGTGGTTGAAAAGACAACTATAAGTGAATTAGGAAACCAGTGGTTTTTGAACCATGTCACAAAACTACGTTCATCCTTGTTTCTTCTCGTTCTCTTAATTTACTATTTTTATCATAAATTATTACTACTAAACAGTTAATTATATATATTTTTAGAATTGTATATGTAGTCTATTCTTCCTCCTCTAGGATATACTTTCATACTATAGTCATGCTAATTTTTTGTGCCAATATAGCTATTAGAGGGTGCTAAAAGTGGAAATATACATGTTAGATTCCTACCAACTCCACCAAAACTTGTTATAGATCGTCCAGATCAAGTCTAGAAACAAGTAGGAAACCTAAACTATGAACATTACTGAGTTGAGATCTTTTTAAGTTTACCAAGTGTCTAGTATCCCATACTTGAATGATTGTTCCTCAAAGATCCCTTGATATCTCCCTTGAGCTTGATCACTTGGTTACATCAATTAGAGCGAACATGATACTTGTGAGAGAGCTAGCACTAATTTTTAGTTGAGAATTGACTCTCTCTTACAATCTCTCTTTCATAATGGTTGATTAAAGCTCTTCCTCAGTGAAGTAAGGCTAAGAGTATGTGGCTCTAGGTAAGGTATGTTGTCCCTTAGGTATGATTACTAGATCCTTTCCCTAATTTGTTTTTACTATTGATCCAACAAGAGATGTCTTCTTGGTGTATTCTTTTGGTGGTTGATACCAGGTGATACTCAAGGTTTGAAGATCTAGAGGTTTACCTCTCTAGGTAGTAAGGCTATAAAATTTCAAGTTGGAACCACTCGAAACACTTGTATACCTTAGTGGTCTGTTCAATGTTTCTCTCCCTTTATTGTTTTTAAATCAAACTTATATTGGGATATTATTGAAGGTATAAAAAATTTGTTTTATGTTTTTGATATATTAATTCATTGATACCATGTATCATATAAATACTACTAGAGCAAGATCTTCTCAAAACAAATACTCCCATAAGTAGTAGAAGATGGATGATAACATTCTTAGAAACCTCAACCTTGGGGGAGGATATATCACCCACTGTTCAATTGCTCCAATAATAACTATTTGAAGAGGAAAGTTCAACTCTACGTTGTATAATGAGATTTAAAATGTGGAAGAGGGTGGCCATTTACTACATCAGTCCCCCTAGAGACTTGACCACATGGGCTGGCAGCAAAACAAAGAGAGATATGCTCAATTCTAGGGAAATTAGCATCCTATAAACCACCATCACTTCTTTTGATTTAAACAACACTCTTCCTGTGATATGGAAATGGGCATACAAAAAGTCTCTCCATCACACATAAAGGGGTGGAGGAAGTGAAGGACTCTGATATCAACTTGCTTCAACATCAACTTGAGTTTTCATGATGACCAAGACTGAGTTTGCTCCTAACATGACAAGTTCTATACTATGGTGAACAACCTTGGAGCACTCAAGAGCAATGTGTGTACATAGAGATATATGAAAGATCATCCACACTTTCACCTACTACTTTGAGAAAAAGGTGACAACCATGGAGGAATCCTCCAACCTCTAAAAGCTTCAAGTTGAAGACCTTATACGTAGCCTTAAAAATATAAGAAGTTAAACTCAAATATAGGAATGAATAAGAAAAGGATGAATACTCAAATAAGAACAAGAATGTTTCCATCAAGGCATAAGAGTCCTCCTATAAGTAAGAATATTCCACAAATGACGAAGAAGCCATGCATACCAAAGGCAAGACATTAAAGAGCAAGTCTAACTCCTCCTTGTGGTTCATTGGTGTGGAAAAATGGGTACTTTGAGAATGAGTTTACAAATATGCTGAAGAATCATCACCACAAGGGTCACAATGGGAAGATAAATACAATAGGAAGGACAAGTCACAAGGAAAGACAAAAGGACAAGGCAATTACTGAAAGTGCTTCTTAGTATTCTTCTCAAGCCTCAAGAAGTTCAAGTGGAAGTGAAGGAGATGAATGAAACATGGCTATTATGAAAAGATCAAGTGAAGGTGATGAGGTGAATATTAATGAACTCTCTATAGTTAATTGAAATTATTCATGTCTCTCATGCCTCCATTAATTATAAGAAGAAAATGCTAGTTATATTGTTTATACCTTGTATGAAGAGAAAGATGAACTTAATCATATTAACCTTTGAATCATATAGGATATTGAGAATCTGAAGGAACTTATTTTCCATTTAGGAAAGCACCCAAAATCAACATGACTTGGGTGGATAAGATACCCCTTCCCCAAACCCACAAATAAGGCTACATATCATTTTAGCTTTCTTCTTGTAGGACTTTTGTGAATTGATTAACATGATCTATTGATTTGCAAATTGGTTTCTCAATCCACATAAAATAAGAAGGATGAGATGTATGGCTGGAAAAAAGTGGAAAATAAATAGTAACTATAGAGGTAAATATATTCTTGCTCATATCAAAATATTTCTTGATATCGACAAGTTGGTACATGCTTTACATATGTTTTTTTGCATGTGTTTATCATCATATTTTTGGTAAAAAAATAAACATGATGCTTTCTAAGTGAATTACTAACTTGCTTATACATGTTTGTACATTGCTTAATTTTTTAACATGCCTCTAGACTTGTTTTTTGTTGTTGGAAATTGTGTGTTTTCTAATTACCAACTTTCTTCGGACCCTAAAAAAACTCGACTAATCAGAAACTTGGGGCTTGCCATGCTGCTGCCATCCATTAATATCTTAACCCAAAAATTAGGCAGTTGGCACTATGCATAGAATATCAAAAATGGACTTTTTGAATGAGAACTTCCCTCTCAACTAGATTTTCTCATTCAATGCCTTATTCCATTGGCACTCCCCTTGATTACTCTATATGATATGCATTTCCATGTTTTAATTTCCAAATCCTTTTGATTGCAACACTTCTTGTCTTCATATTTTTCAAAAAGTGACACATATTTATCTCTTGAAACTAATCTTGAATTAGTATACATCTTTTGATGATAATTTATTTGAAACCCCTAGTTGTATTTTAAATTGCTTCTGTTGTGCTTGAACATGATGTATCTTTCTAGATTGTATATCTTGCTTTGATGAAACCTTCAGTTTCTTAGAGGTAGCATATTTTGGTAATGATGCATATTTTTTTAGTGCGTAATATCCATCCATGCCTCTTAATTTACATATTCTTTTGTATGTATATTTCTCTACATCTACTAGTATCAAGTGGTTGTTTTTGTTCATCTTTGCCATGACCCAAATTTACTAGAAGGATTTCAACATGTGATACCATATACTAGTCATTTCTATACAAGTAGTAGTTTTCAAAATATTGTACTAGTAGTTTGTTTGTTGCAAGTATTTTTATTTTGCACTATGATTATATTTTTTATGGTATATATGCCCATAAAGCCAATCATATGATGATTGTGATGGGGCATCATATACTTGATTTGATAATAATAAAGGTAATCCATATATTATGTTTGTCTCAATCATAAGATGATGATTACATATATAATAGATGTCTAAAGAATGATGTTACTCGATGACATATGTCTTCAGGTTGGGGACCTGAATAATGAGATCATATGTATGAAAAGAGTACATACAATCTTGTTATGTCCCTAGTTGGTTATTACCATGGAAGTAAAATAGATGACATTAATACATAAGACTAGAGTGTGTTGACTGATGACAAAGTCTCATTAGTCATGATATTTGATATCAAGTCAAGCACATAGGTACAAGTTAGAGAACAATGTTGTGGCATACAACTCATGAAAACATAATTAACTAATGCGGAAGCGTTCACTAAGCAGCGGATTACCAAAAATCACTAAAATTTAAAACCTTTTTATCAAGAGATCCATCAAAGGAAAACTTTCTCACATAGAACCAAAGTAACACATTTACATTCTTGTTCGAAGGTACATATTCTCTATCATCTCTTTCTGAGAATTACAAGCATTAACTATCCTGTCAAGCTAAACACAGGCAATATAAAATCTCGAGGCACTAAGCCAAAATCTCGAAAGCACTAACTACTACTCCGAGGACCTGAGAGTACAGAGACGACACATAGGACTCTATCTACATCTATACAAGGCATAACAACCAGTGTCTGCACCTGAGACTTCACTGCTGTCCCTATTGCTATTGTTGTTGCCCTTCACCTACTGAAGGATTCCTGCCTCCTCGTCCGTGTCCACCTAAAATGTGATTCCCACGGGGGGTGAGACAATTGTAAATTACCCCAGCGAGAGTTATAACTCTCCACCAGAAACATTATTATTGCAGCTTAAGAAGATAAATATGAACAATGGAATCATATTTATTTGGCAACAAATATTTTAATGTCTAACAGATTAGAACATTATTCTTATTCAAAAGCATTGCAGCTATAACCTGGTAGAACAAACATGTCATTTATCCTTTAAGGAATATGAAGAACATGTATAACATTTATTCACTATAGAATCATTACCACAACATTAACTCTCTTCAGGCTTAGATCATATATCTAATGCCTGGCATTGTTATTGGGGAGTCATGGCCTGTAGCCATACTCTTTTCACAAAGTGTTGGGATCTTAGTCCCCCACCTCATCAAGTACATTTCCACTTTTTAATAAGTTCATTATCATGATTATAGAATCTGGGTATTTGAACCCTTATCTCATCATAGAACAGTTGTTACCATTTATTAGGTAACTTAATACCTTCAGATCATCTGACCAAGGATATCATGATTCTTGCTACATAAGGTATTGCACATAGTGCACAAAGTTCAATGATTCTTACTACACAAAGCATATGAAGGCTTATAAAGCCTATAAAAATATTCTCAATAAACAAAGCATCATAGCCCATACCTGGCTATGCTCATCTTTTCAACATATTTGCATGATTAGTAATCATGATATCATTTCATATTAGTACCATGCAATACAAGGGTTATCTTATTCATTCATAACCCATTAGTCTGTATTTGAGCTTCACATAGGATTACTCTACATTAGATCTTCACATAGCATCACCCTGTATTAAGGTTTCACATAGCATTACCCTGCATTAGGGTTCACATATCATTAATTTGTATCAGGGCTTCACATAGCATTACCTTGTATTAGGGTTCACATAGCATTAACTTGTATCAGGGTTTCACATAGCAAGGAAATCAATACGGATAACATAAGTCTTCATTCATACTTATTTATTCTCATCATTCACCATTAGATGAATTATCAACACACAGCATGAGTTTCTCTCTCATCTTTGCCATAATATGATTACATCATAGTTTATAGGTTTGAATTAGCCTTTTCATAAGGCATGTTAGCCTACATTCAACATGGTACATTACATCTCAATGTCACCATTGACATAACACATCTCATGTGTCATTCATCCAATTATCCTAGACTTATAACACATCAAGGTATACCGGTTTTGGGGTGTTGGATGTGATATTTATCATATCTTGATATATCACTTCCCTCAACACCTTTATCTTACTTGAGTTCATACACTTAGCTTGTATTAGGGTATTCCCCATCCTAATACTTTATGCACCAGTTCATCACATTTATCATGTAAAGTAGTGGTCATTAGTCACTCACTTAGAATATACAACATTTGCCAATACTATAGACTCATCCTTGAGTTAGGAACTATTAATATAAGGATATTCATTATCAACCTTTCTAGGTGTTACATTTGTCATAACATTAATCACTGTTCCATTATTAGGAATAGTATTCTCCATATTTATAATTTGAGGATTCACATAGAATATTCCATACATTTATGGATTTCACATAGTAATACTCTTCAATAGAGTTTCATATAATCATCCTTCTATATCAAGGATTCACCTAGTATTATGTGAAATTAAGATTTCACAACACATCACCCAGTGCTAGGTCTTCACATAAGATTAGCGGCACTACCCTATATTAGGGTTTCATGCACCTTACCCCATTTTAGGGATTAAGGTTTTCTATTCACATCCAAGTAAGGTTTGTCTTACCTCATACCCAAATTAGGGTTAGGATATACAATTCCCATTAAATTAGGGTTTCCTTCATTGTTACACTAAGTTAGGATTACATCATCACCCTAGATTTATGATAACACTCAGCTTTTCCCTAGATTAGGGTTTCACACATAGCTTTGTTCTAATTAGAGTTTCACACATAACATTGCTCTAATTAGGGTTTCACACATAGCATTGTTCTAATTAGGGTTTCACACATAGCATTGCTCTAATTAGGGTTAGGGCTCATTGATTAGGGTTTCATGATCTCATTATTATGGATCAAACCCTTATCACATAGTTTACTCATAATGAGAGAATTAGATCTTAATTATATAAGCATTCATCTTTCTCACTCTCTCTTATCCTCTTTAGGATGTTAAGTACCCCAAGAGTTGTCTAGGTCAACTCTTCACTTGAGTACACATAGATAGGGTTAACCTTCACAATAATCATGGGTCTATATATTTAATAATCACATAGCTGATTGACCTTTGATCATATTAGATGTCCAAATGGTCTAATCAATTAAACCATCACTTATATAAGGAATTGACCAATTAAACTTTCAATTCCACAAAATGATCAATTGGGTTCACCATTGAAATCTTCAAATGAATTAAGTATCTAAATAGGTTCATCATATTGAACCTTCAATCACATGAGATATTCAAATGGATTAACCATGTTGATCTTTACAAAGTTAATTACTTAGACCCTCAATGATTTTGGTTCTCATACATCAATTGGTTGAAAACCATTTGAACAAGTTGTACTTGAAATCAATTAGACAAAGTAGGTATTGAAACCGTTTGTACTTTGGGTCTCCAAACGGTTTGAGATCATTTGGTCCCAAACGGTCTTGAGACTGTTTGGACCCAAACGGTCTTGAGACCATTTGGTCCAAACCCTCTTAAAACCGCATGGACCAAAAAGGCACTTTAACACTCAATCGACTCAATGTTTCAATCCATGAACCAATTATAAATTGAACCACTAAAGCATTCATCAATTGGACCACTGAATCACCATTCAATTAGACCTTCAATTTAGGGTTTTTAACCCAATTGAATTAGGTTTGATAATCAAGAAACCATCACTTAGGGTTTGAAATCGAGAATACATCAATGGTTGACATTGTGGAATCAAATCAATTGAAATCAATAAACTATCATCATCACATGATATGACCTGACCTCAAATGGTCTTGGATGACCACCAAACGGTCTTGAGACCATTTGGTTGATCTCCAAACGGTCTTGAGACCGTTTGCCCATTCCATCATCAAAATCCATGACATCCAATTAGGGTATTGGACCATTGGGTTGATTATCAAATCAGCACTTAGTTGCCATTTAATTTGGTACCTTTGAACCTTCAAACACTTAGCCATACTTAACTCTAGACCTCCAAATGGTCTTGGGTGACCCCCAAACGGTCTTGAGACCGTTTGGGTGATCCCCAAATGGTTTTGAAACCGATTGGGTCAATCAACCCAAAACATCATCTCAACCAATTTCAAAATCAGCACTTAGCCGATTAGGGTTTGCAATTAAATAATTATTTACAATTGAAACCTTCAAGATCAACCAATTGAAACCATTGGATCAAGATCCAATCACCACAGCATATATATTCAAATGGTCAACCATCTCAAATGGTCAACCATTCCAAACAGTTTGAAACTCAAACCACCAAACTGTTTGCAAACCGTTTGGTCACCAAACAGTTTGGTGAAACCGTTTGGAATCAACATTGAAACCGTTTGCCCTAGATATTTAGGGAGGTGTGTGCTTATGATTATTTCATCATCATCAAGCTCCAAACTCACGAAATCTACTGTGATTTCCATGGAGATTGCATCAATCAACCAAACTTAATTTTGGAAATGTAGAAATGATCACCAATTGATAAGGAATTGATTGCAATAATAAAATTAAGGGTTCAAGTTATAAAACCCGCCTCCAATTGAGCTCCAAAGCTCCAAGCTCACGGAAACAATGGTGGATGCAACTCCCTTCACTATTCCAAGGGTCGTCCTCAAGCTTTGAGTGAAAAGAATTGGCTAGGGTTGAAGAGGAGATCGAAATAAGAAGAAATCAATGATTTATTTTTGATTTCCACCATGGAATCAAGGAGAACGAAGGTCAAGGACTTAACAACAGGTTGGGGATCGTTCTACTGGTCCTCCCTAGCTCCTTGGTCGTTTTCCAAGCAAGGGGAAAGAAAGAAATCTGAAAAAGCCTTTGTTTTGGCTTGGAAAAGGTACTTTTATAAGAAAATTGATGAGAGAGAAAATTCTTTATAAAAGTCTTTTAATTCCAAAATTGTTGCCACCAATTCCCCCTTGGTTTATTGCATGCAAAGGCATCTCTATCCCCACCGATATCCCTTCCATTATCCATGAATTAAGGGAAAAGAAATTAAGCACCTTAACCCTTATAATAAGAATATCCATATTTGAGTGGAAATTCTTTTTCTTATAATAATGGTGAGTGGAATTTCACCTCCTTAGGATATGCTCGTGCCTTTGCAAGGCTTTAAGATCATCCACACACATATGAATCCAACCATTTTAATTTTGGTTGAAATCCCTTTAATTAATACATTCATTTTTGCCCTAAATTGAATTAGGGTTTCACTTAGGATTAAATCTTGATTATTTTAATATCAAGATTCTCTCTCCTCAAAATTAATTCAAATGAGGCGCCCCTCTCATTTTATTTGCTCTACATGATTCCAAGAGACATTAGGGACCTTATTGAAGTGGTAATTTGCATATTGAACCCTAGGTTTTGGGTAAATTGCACTCTACACCAAAACTAGGTTTTAATGCACAAGGATTGCTTTACAAGCTTAAACTTGGTGCCCAAGCTTGTGAAAACCATACCACTACATCATATTCATTCTTATGATGTCTCAACATCATAGGAACATTTTCTCATGTGAAATTTTCAAGTTAACCCCTCAACTTCGGTAATTTGCACTTTAGTCCAAAATAAGCAAACATTGCTTCAACATTGTTCAAATAGGACCAAAATTGAAACATAAGTTTCTCAAGAGCCTTAATTAATTTTTCAAAGGATAACCACAAGAATCTAATCATCCTTATTAAACAAAACACCTAGGGTTAGAATATAACCCAGGTCAGGGATGTTACAAATGCATTGGACAAACCCACCTTGGGAGTGATACATGAAGACCATAAGATGGTAATCAGAATCAAATCTCATAGTGATAGCGTTGATTGCGCTCTTAGACGTAAAATAATTGAAATCATCACATGTTGTTTGATGTACTTTGACATCATCAAATGTGATCTTGAATAAGGGTTACCATAAAGGTGATGCTCAAATACATTATAACACATGGGGATTGAGTGTGACTGATGTAGATGGGATTTTTCCCTCCTATAGGAGATTGATATCCTAGCCAGTTGATAAGTGAGAGTGAGAAATATATGGACATACTCATGTGATTCAATATGTGATAGTGAAGTCACATGCATCTCAGACAGTCTGCTCTAGTTCAAGAAACATGGATTGAACATTGATGAGGATGACAATTCCATGACTCGAGTGCAATCTGGATATCAAAGTCAAAGGAACTATATGATCACTATAAAACTGATCACCGATTGTAGGTTGAAGTTGTTCTCCAACTTTCCAAATTACTTGGGTAGCAATTATGTGTCTCTAGATACCACTCATTGCTTGTAACGTCATAAATTAGTTATGGGCATTCACTTCCAACATAACTTAGGACCTATAGGGTCACACACATAGGATGTACTTGTAATAGGAATTTATTAATGAATGATGTTTAACTTGATTACCGAAGTGTTTGGGTATTCAATTCAAACAACTATAGTTGAAGTTTTATTGATTGGACTGTGAATCGAATGATTCAAGTGTTGAACCAATCGATTCAAGTGTCAGGTCAATTCTAAAAAACATTATGTGAATATTGCTTGAACTGGGGCATGAACTGATCGGTTCACTTAGTGAACCGATCGGTGCAAGGTCTAAAACAACCGGTTCAACTTATGAACTGTGTGGTTCAATGATCAATTTGATTGGATCAAGGATTTATGCTGACATCATGCCATGCATTGATTGAATGTCAAATGTAAATGTAATTCAAAATAGGAAAGCAAATGAGCCGATTGGTTCAAGTCTTGAATCGAGCGGTTCATCTGTGAAACCAAACAGTTCAAGAGTGAACCAACTAGTTCAACAATGAACTGACTAGTTCACCATCCATAGCTTCCAAAAAATCCTGAAATTCTATCCCTTTGATTCCCAAATGAACTAGAAACCCTGACACTAGCCATCCTATATAAAGGGGCGCAATCTTGGCTTTCAGTGATACAACAACAAGCTTTGACAATTGTAGTCCTGTCAGGTTGCAATAACCAGAGATCTTGAGTGTGTCCTACCAATAAAAGGGAGGGATAGTAAGGGAGAGACAACACAGGAGAGTGAATCAATCCTTACAAATTTACATTTAAAGGGAAAGATCCTCCCTATTGGATCTAGTACTGCAACATGGAGTTCTCGATGGTCCTGTGGACTACAATAGAGGTGAGGATGTCATTTCAACTTTCTAGGAGGACAAAAACCACTACCGTCCTTGGTGGTGCCACCTTGATAGTTATCCATGTGCAACCTGTAAAGAGTGCACATCATCAAGCAAGTGTAGTAATTGGACTTGCTTTAGGACCAAGTATATCTCTTGCTACCCTCGTTCCTAGATACATTATTGTCGACGCGATCTCACTGGTTTGGGAATCACACATTAAATTTTTGTTTCTACTATCTTATCTGTCACCCTGATTACCCAATAGTTTTAGTATACTCAAATTTGATTCCTGAATGACATATATATTAGTTTGAGTTACTTTCTTGCATAGTTTGATGATACTTAGTTGTTCCATTGCATGTCTTCATTTGCATTGTCTACATTTCTTGGACAAGTGATTCTATTGTGCTTTTATACACATCCCCTTTTACCAAGGTTTGTTTTAGCTGCCCCCAACTTGTTGATATGACAAAGTGAGAGAAGACATGTCTTATTTAAGGGGAGTAGTGAAAGTATATGGGAAAAAGATATAGTTTCTTAAATGTTATGAAATCTAACCTTGAAAGAGAAACACCATTAATTGAGGGGCAATGTATGAACTCAATTAACATAAATTTAGGGGGAACATATGAACTCTATTGTTTAAGACCCATAGGTTTCTAAAGGTAAAATTTTAATTGAAATATTTACATACATATATCATTGAATTAACATTGAAATTAGCATCTCCAAACATGAATTTTTATCAAACAAAATTATCTCTGAACAAACTAGACTGACTACTCTATTTGTTGAATCAATTAATGCTATCAGACGAATTTGCAAAAACCTTATGTGTAGATTATGTTATTGGACAAACTACCTTATTCATCAGAAAAAATTATTTGGTGGCCATCCGAGTTACATTTGTCATCAATTTAAGTTGATGGGTAATTCTACAAAGTGCAAAACTACCAGTTAGATAGGAGCCAAAAAGTGAAACTATATCCATTGACACTCCCATAATGGCTAGAATTTGTAAGAAATGATTATAATGGCTAGAAGGCATCCTCATATGTAGCCAGTATCCCTTGGTATTCATCTCATGGTTATACAAGACCTAAAATGGTATGTATGCTATAGTTGAGAGAGAATTCCCCAAAAGAGACACTATCTACTCCCATGTGCTAAATCACTTGTTTCGTCCATTAGAATGAGTAAGAGGTTTGTAAGAGAGCTAATCCTGTGTGTATATCTTGTGAGTTTGTCATTATTGAACCTCTCACTCTCTCTTTCTTTAACAAGAATGGTGATCATATCCCTTAGATAATAGAGAAGAAGGGTAGATGTCCCTTGGCAAAGCAACTCTCCCATTTTTGAAGCAACATTTTCATGAAGAAGAGGAGTTGGAAGGCACTGGCCTTAAAGTACGAGATAAAATCAACAATGTACAAAGATTCTACTTGGTGAAGGTTAAGTCAAAGGAAGAATACATTTTCAAGAGTGGGTGTGTCCTTAGTAAGGAGCAAAGATTCTTGGTCAAAGATGGGTAAGTCCTTTGAAGGGCTGAAGAATTTTATGCACCTTCATATCGAGTTCAAATTTTTATCTTACCTATTTTCATATATGGTATGGTTTCATATTAGGTAAATCTTATATGAGTGACTCATTGTGATAACTTAGAACTTCACCCTTTGTATGCAACTCCCAATTATGGACGTAGCTCTTTTTATCTCTTTTAATTTCATGTTTGGTTGTGTTTTGATGCATAATTGATCCATATAGTATGCATGCATCACTATAGATATACTCTATTTGACAAAATTCAAGTTTACATTCATGTCATACAATATCATCTTCTCCTTGAATATTTGATCATATGATTGTGTACATCTATACCCTTTTCTTGTGCTCATGTTGTAGAGCTCTCTCTCACATTTCTAGTGCATTAAATTTTGCCCAAATTTGGGTTAGAGTATGAGAGAGTTATGCCGATTTGAAATTTACCTTATTTTAACCTTGCTTTAGCTTGTTTTTATCAGTTTTTGAATTAATCTGGGCCTAAAGGCGTGAGGTCTGCTTAAACCCATTTTTACCCAATGATTCATATCACATGCCTTCGACCATTCAGGATGTTGTATCTATTTTCCATCAATTTTAGGCCTTTGGATCTGACACCCATAGATCCCATCACCATCAAATGCTCATCCATTTTCCTCCTTTTTGTAGTGTGCCAATGTAATCACTTATTCCTCTCTTCTTCATACCCCTGTGGTGCGGCGCCGCCGCCTAGCCCAATTTGGGCATTCTCGATTCACCCCTTCCTAGCACAATCTCAGTGCCCATGCATCCTTGCGTTAACTTGGGCGTTATGGTTAACATCTTATTTTGTAATGTCGAGCCCTCCTTCCCTCTAGTAGTGCTGCCTCTGACAAGCACAGCCTTGGGCTTCACCATGATGCTAGATCTGGAGCACAAGCTCCTTGCTTCGAGCGACCGGAAGTGTCACTATTGAATCAAGACACTACCATGATCCGAGGGTCTAGCATAGTCGGCCCATCAACTGCCCTCTCTAGGGATACACTCGATTGAGGGGTCATGGGATAGAAGGCCTCTCATAGGCACCCAGTTGTGGGCCCATATAGTCTAAAAGTAGGAAACACGTCCTCTCCCCATATATGACCTCATATAAAAAATCTGGGATCCTGACTATCCCAAACAAGGTAGATCTTCAAGAAAATTCTCCATGATTATAGCTCCAAAGTATGACTTCCTATAAATCAAATTGATCATAAAAAAGAGAAATACCACTCAAAAATACTTTCATAGGCTGTTTATGCTTGTATCTTCACAGATATCCCAAAATACATGTTTTCTTTGTCCTTTTCAAACGTTTTATGCTATTTAATGTGCAAGCTTGCTTATTTATGCCCAAAAATCTTACCTTGACCTAATATTAGTACCTTAAACATCTTGATATGAAAAGATGAAACCTTTTTTTACCATATGAACCCTAATGTGATCTACGTTTCTTAAATGACATAATATAGACATATATATGAAATATCCCTTCCTTTATGTTATAACTTGTTCAAGTATGCTTCTAATCTCAATTCATGCTCTAGATCAGTATATGAAACCCTCTAATATACTCATCTTTTCTCTTGGTACTTCTTGAATGTTAGTGATAGCCTTGTGATACTTAAGATGTCTTATTACACATTTAAGTGAACTAGTGGTGTTAAATCATGAACCTTATATCATTGTCAATCTAATGTTACTCAAGATTCTTATGTGGCCTTGAATTAATACCTTATCATGCTTTCTACACTGAAACACTTTGTTAATTTTTCGTGTACCTTAATGTGACTACACACCCTAATCTTGACTTGAATTGTGACCTAATGTACATGTTGATACCTAGATCCCTAATCTAGCCTGAATCTAGCTCTAATAATCATCCATGCTACCTTATGCATTCAAAGTAGTGTCTTAGTGATATTTATGACACCTAACTCAAGTACACCTATATGTACCCTAATTATAACAATCTTCCATGATAATGACTCAAAATGACTTTACGACAATGTTGATACTAATGTTGCTTAATTTTCCTTGAACCTCATCTTTGCTCTACTGAGATCATGCAAACCTAATATCACGGCCCCTAATCTTAACCCATGTTGTATCATGTAACATTATCATGATAATACATGACTTAGTTGGAGATATTGAAATCAATGATGAGTGATATGATATGTGGATCTAGGTGATACATCCAACCATCATGACTATGATTAATGAGACCTAATCTTACTAATTTTAATTCAATTATAGATCTTTATGATGAGTCAGTTGCCAAGATATAGTCAAGCTTGGTATATATGGTTTTCTAAATCAATTTGTTAATCTTGTTCTCTAATTAAGGTACACTTTATCGTCCTATTGGCCATACTAGTTTTATTGAACTTGCTTGTATGTGTGTATTCTTAAAATTCTTGGCTTTATATACTTTCTTGAGATACTTATTCCCTATGATTATTACATTCATTTTGCTTGTAACATTTTGAAAAAACCAGGAACATAAATGAATATTTCCATTATATACACCTTATTTACCTGCCTGTATTCTCGAGGTAAGGGCACAAGGCATGTTGAAATAGGGTTAGATCATTAAATATGGTCTTGAGGTCCCTCAAGTAGAAACAGGGTGATGATTTAGGCTTTTAGACTCAAATGCCCCTCATGGACCCTTCCTTTGGGAAGTAGGTCAAATGGCCATAAAATGTTGTTTACTATAATGGAAATGCATCTAAAACATGCTTGATTGTCAATAGGAGTGTTTTTAATGTTGTTTACTTCGTTCTTGATATTATATTGAGTTTTGCCAAGCGTATATGTTCTCTTCAACCTGTAGTGAATGTATTTTATAACATACTCAATACAGTAGTGTCGATGTGTATCCATTTTATGATTTTAGGTAATGAGTACACTATGAACCTAGCTATGACTTTTTCCTTCACTGTGTTATGATAATATTCTAGTATTACTCTTGGAGACATCTAATGTCATGCAATAGAATTCATATGGGTTGACATATGTGACTAAGATCTTGTCTTAGGTTCTAGTTTAGTTTCTTTGTGTGCCATGTTGTCTCTTAGCTTGTTCTTGTTGTGGTGTTATTCATGCATATGTTATGTGATCCATTCTAGGGATGAATGCTGAAGTGAACTCACCTTTGGTTGTGTAGAAATTAGGAGTGTGGACTTAGGGTAATAGAAGATTCCATGACAAATGGTATCAGAGCCATCACATATCCTCTATGCATGTTTAATAACCCAATTTTACCTACCTTAGATAGTATTCTAGAATCTCATCTACCCTAATCCACCCATTGGATAATGATTAGTTAGTTTCTCATCTCCTCGTGTGATCCCTCTCATTACAAGTAATCACGTGATCTCTCGATTATGGGTAGCTTATGTATGAATAAAACTGAAATTTGAATGAATTGGTAAAAGTTGAGTAAAATGATGAGATGCCATGATATGACCTTAATATGAAAGCTTTATTATGTCTAATGGAAAATACTCTTGGGAGTTAAATACTCATGTGTGGACTCTCAGATCATGTAAAATCAACTTTACCAAATCTAGACTATATGATTTTGATGTTTGAGGCAAATGATTATAATCTTGATATGATGAGATAAGGAGGATGTAAACCTTATACCTCATGTTTGATGACGTCCCTATTTTATCATGCCGATGTTGCCCTATTCTTGACTAAACCTCAAGTATGCCTAAGAAAAATTTCCCCTATTTGATATATATGATAATTATGCCTTGGAATGACGATGCCCTTGGACTCTCAAAATCATGACGAAGGAATTTGATACATAGGAAAATTTTGCTATTGGTTTTATATGCCTCTTTGTAAACTTGATTTGAATAATATGATGTACATGGATCTAAATATATCCCTATTATGATCCACTCTTGAAGTGCCCAATTTAACTTCTCGATCTCCAAGATTTACCCTTACCTTTATCTTAAAAGGAAGGGAATGCAATTATGAATTTGATCTAGAAAATCTTGAAACATGGATGCCCTATTATGATCTATATCTTAGATCTTAAACCTTATGGAATACATGTTGATAATTGGCACTCTCCCTATTTGGATATGTTTAATGGCTCATGACTTATGTAGACTAATGTGCTAGATTAGGTGGTAGTTGACTTATGGCTCCCCTAACCTAGGTCACATCCCTACTACGACTGCCTCTAAATTTTCATCATGTTAATTATTTACAGTTTGGAAAGGTAACCCCTTCCACCCAATTTGGATTTCTTGACCTAAGTCTATAATAGGTCAAATTGAGGATGATAATGACACTTGATGTTGAATTTTGATTTGATGATGATCTTAAAATACGAGGATGTTGACTATAACATATGGTTAACATCCTAGAAAGACATAGGTCTAGATCATTCGTCAAGATTGACTACCATGAAATGAACTCCATATTTATGTCATAAAATGTTGCTTGAATAATGCTCAAATGTTACTCGATTGATGCTTGATTAATATTTATTGATGAATGATCACCCCTAAGGTCCAAGTAGGAGTCTAAACCCTAGCTATGAAAAGTTTGGACATATGACTTGGGTGTCTAAACCTTGACTCTCAATGTTGAATATGAAATGGTGACTCATGACTATTGATATTGATATTGATTCGACTCGATGATCACCCTATTTGGATCTTAAGATCACCCCCAATCTATGATTACGACTTTCAAGGTCTCAAACCTCAAATTCTTTTAATGATTATTATGTTGATTTTTTTGATTTATCACTTAGGAACGAGCTATCATGTGGAATTGGGTGGGACATTCCATTGATTTTGAGCATGAATCCGCAATATTGAAATTGATGTTTGTTTCATATTGTTGAAATATTTAATCTCAATCATGGATGTATAACCCCACTTAGTCCAATGTAGAATCTATTACCCAAAATATTGGGAATGAAAGTCATGCTTTACTATCAACTTGAAGAGTTCAATTCATTTGACCTAAAAAGTGCTCTCTCTAAATTTGTGATCTATAGGAAGATATATCCCTCATGGGATGATCTTTCCAATTTGATGATCAATGTGACTATGCTATGATGTTGGTGCTCAATTACTTGATTTTGGAATGAGACTGATATGAAAGGTGATGATGATAATTTAATGAAATGTCATTATATGGAATGGTACATCACATATTGATTGAGGAGTTGTTGTAATTTTGGGGATGAAAATTTCTTCTAAGGTGGGGAGGATATGATGAACTGGAACTTCACCCTTTGTATGCAGTTCTCAATTTTGGACCAAATCTTTCTCTCACTTTTAGTTTCATGTTTAAATGTGTTTTAATGCAGAATTGGTCCATCTAGTATGCATGTATCACTATAACGATACTCAATTTGACAAAATTCAAGTTTACATTCATGCCACACATTATCATATTTTCCTTGAATTCTGATCATATCATTGTGTACATCTATACCATTTTCTTGTGCTCATGTTGTAGATCTCTCTCTCTCTCTCTCACACACACACACAAATTTCCAAAGCATCAAATTTCTCCCAATTTTGAGTTAGTATGAGAGAGTTGTGCCCATTTGAAATTTCCCTTATTTTAACTTTGCTGTAGAATTTTTTATTATGAATTTTTGAACCAATTTGGGTCCCAAGGCGTACGACCCACTTAAACCCATCATTTTTTAGTGATCTGGCTTACGTACCTTCAACCAATCACGATGATATGTCTATGTTATGTCAATTTTATGCCTTTATATTTGACCCCCATGGATCCCAACACCATCCAATAGTCATCCACCCATCTTCCTCCTTTTTGGAGTGCGACAATGTAAGATGGCCACTCAGATTGGCCTAGACCACTCCATGCCCCACCTAACCCCAAATTTGCATGCCCTATCCGTTTGTCATCACTCCTTCACTCATTTCCCTTAGTTTTTAGTTGAAATTGCAGCTGCAAATACCATTTCTTCCTCTCTTCTTCATACTCCTATGGGTTGGCACCGCCGCCTATCTCGGTTTGGTCGTTCTCCATTCGCACCTACCTGACACAATCTAGGTGCCTAAACACCCTTGTGTTGAACTGGGCATTATTTCCAACATCTTCTTCTATCATGTCGAGCCCTCCTTCCCTCTAGTAGTTCCGTCTTTGACAAGCACGACCTTGGTTGTTGTCGTGATGCCATATCAGGAGAACAAGCTCTTTGCTTCGAGTAGATAGATTCACTGCCATTGGATTGAAACGTTGCCATGATACGAGGGTCCAACATAGCTGGGTCAACAACCACACTCGATAGGGCTACACCTGGATGAGGGGTCGTGGTATAGAAGGCCTCTCATGGGCACCAATTTGTGGGTGCATGGACTCTAAAAGTAGGAAACATGTACCCCCCACAGTTTAAAAATCTAGGGTCCTGACTATCCCACACAAGGTAGATCTTAAAAAAAATCATATCTTCATGATTGTAGATCCAAAATAGAACCTTCTATATATCAAATTGATAAAAAATGAGGTCTAGCACTTAACAATACGTTCATAAGCTGTTTATGCTCCTATCTTCACTGATATCCCAAAATACATGATTTCTATGTCCGTTTAAAATGTTTTATGCTATTAAATGTGCAGGCTTGCTTGTTTATGACCAAAAATATTACCTTGGACTAATATCAGTACCTTAAGCATCTTGATGTGATAAATTTAGACATTTTCTCACTATATGAACCCTAATGTGATCTATGCTGCTTAAATGACCTAATATAGGCCTATATGCAAAATATCCCTTCTTTTATGCTATAACTTGTTCTAGTATGCTTCTAATCTCCATTCATTCTCTACATCAGTATGTTACACCCTATAATATGCTAATATTTTCTCTTGGTACTTCTTGAATGTTAATGATGACCTTGTGACACTTAATATTTCTTATTATGCATTTAAGTGAACTAGTGGTGTTAAATTTTGAACCATATATCAATGTCAATATAATGTTACTCAAGATGTTTCTGTGGCCTTAAAATAAATAACTTATCATGCTTTATACACAAAAATGTTTTTTGATCTTTGTTGTACCCTAATATGGCTACACATCCTAATCTTGAGTTTAATTGTGACCTAATGCACATGTTGATATGTAGATCTCTAATCTTGCATGAATCTTTCTCTATTGATCATACATGCTACTTTGTTCATTAAAAGTATTAGGTTAGTGATGTTTATGCCACATAACTAAAGTAGACCCATATGTACCCTAAACATAACAATCTTACATCACAATGACTCAAAACAACTAGTATGATAATGTTGATAATAATGTTGCTTAATATTCCTTAAACCTCATGTTTTCTCTTATAAGATCTTGCAACCTTAATATCATGACCCCTAACCTTAGTAGTGATGTGTCACCCTAGGTTTTAGATGGACCCATTTTGTATCATGTAACATTATAATGACAACACATGACCTAATTGGAGATACTAAAATTAATGATGAATGGTATGATACCTAGATCTAGGTGACACACTCGATAACCATGATTATGATGAGTGAGACCTAATCATCATCATCATTGTCATTATCATCGCCGTCGTCATCATCATCATCATCATCATCATCATCATCATCATCATCATCATCATCATCATCATCATCATCATCATCATCATCATCATCATCATCATCATCATCATCATCATCATCATCATCATCATCATCATCATCATCATCATCATCATCATCATCATCATCATCATCATCACCATCATCTAAGCCTCAATCCCAACTATGTTGGGGTCGGAGTGAGACCTAGTATTACTAATTTTAGTTTAATTACCCTCATTTATAATGTATGTATCTCTGTGATGACTCAACTGCCAAGACTAGTCAAGCTTGATGTATATGGTTTTCTAAATCAAGTTGTTGATCTTATTATCTCATCAAGGTACACTTTATCCTTCTATTAGTCATACTAGTGGTATTCAACTTGCTTGTATGTGTGTATGCATTAATTGAGTGGCTTTATACTTGCTTGAGCTACTTGTTCCCTATGATCAGTATGTTCATTTTGCTTATAATATGTTGAGCAAACCATAAACATAAATGAACATGTACATTATACAAACCTTGTGTACCTACCTATATTCTTGGGGTAAGGGCACAAGGAATGTTAAAATAAGGTTAGCTCATAGACTATGGTCTTAGGGTTCCTCACATAGAAATAGGGTGACGATTTAGGCTTTGAGCCTCAAATGCCCCTCAAGGACCCTTCCTTTGAAAAACAAGTCAATTGGCCGTAAAATGTTGTTTGGTATAATGGAAATGCATCTAAAACACCTTTGATTGTTAATAAGAGAGTAATTAATGTTTTTTTTTCTTTCTTGATATTATATTAAGTTTTGACAAGCATATATGTTCACTTAAACCTATGAGTTTATGTATTTCAAATGTACTCAACATAGGTGTGTTGATGTGTGCCCATTGTATGATGGTAGGTAGCATGTACACTATGAATTTTGATATCATTGTTGCTTCCACTCTATTATGATAATATACTTCTCTTACTCTTAGAATCATCTAATGTCATGCAATGGTATTTATATGGGTTGGCATATGGGACTAAGATCTTGTGTTCGATACTAGTTTAGTTTCTTTTCATGCCATGCTGTCTCTTATCCTATTCTTGTTGTAGTTTTATTCATGCATATGTTATGTGATCCATTCTAGGGACGAACACCCAAGTCCACTCACCTTTGGCTCTGTAGCCATTAGGAGTGTGGACTTAGGGTAATAAATAGTTCCATGACACTCATCATACTTATATCAAGTTTTTAACTTAGATGATATTATTTCATGTATCAAGCCTAATTTAAGGAACAATATTATCATTAATAGTGAGTTTCATAATTATATCACTTGCAATTAAATGAGTTTTACAAGCTCGACCTACTAATTTGAGGAACAATATTATCACTAATAGTGAGTTTCATAATTATCTCACTTGTGGTTAAACGAGCTTTACAAGCTCGATCTACTCAGTCTAAGTCCCATCTATGCAAGATAAAATGTTCTAACATCCAACATATACCAATGCCAAAATTTTACCCAACTTTCAAAAATAAGGATGACCACTACATTCCTTCACATGGAACATCTAACCTGAGATCAATATTAGTATGAAGATCACATATCATACATATAATCTTAGGATTCTGGGTCATCTCCCTCACCTCAATGTTAGCATACATATATTCAAATGCCCCATTCCCTAGGCTTATATCTTTTCATAGGGTATTCGGTGCCCCCTCTTCGCTCCCTAAATCCTCAATGGTTCAGACAGGCCCAGTGTCGGGACAAATCCCATTTGAAATGGGGTGTGGTTGTCCCCCCGATCGGGGGGGGGTCCGTGCTTTGCAAAGTCTTTAATGATGTGTTTGTAATAGCCTATGTGTCCAATCTAGGGTTCAACATTATCAAAGGATGTACATGCTAGGTGACTCAAGTAAAAACATATAAGTTGTCTATCTTCAGAAATCTTAGGGACTCATTATCATTTATCTCATCATGCACATATATTTCAACATTTCACATATTTTAGAGGTTAGGTACTTTGACCTTATCCCATTTTAGGTTGACCCAAATCAATTGTTCAACCTGATCGTACATGCCATGCTAGATGTCCTATGTAAAGAGGTTTTTGGCCTATGTTGGTCTTGAACCATAAGTCACCATTCATATCTCAACATATACCAAATTAGGCTCAAACAAGCATGCTGACCCACTATCTATGTGTAGCACATCAAACTAGCCACACATACCATATATTTTACTAGAATAGCTAGGGTTTCATGGTCAAACTTGTTGGATAAATTGGATATTATGATAAATCCCTTTGTTTCGATGATGACAAACATTTCATTCTTATTAATCTAACGAGCTACTTGAGTGTGCAGGATGACAAAGCAGCAAGGGAAAATCCAAGAGCTTACTTAGTTTTATTTTCATGCAATGTAATCAATGTTGTAAAACTTGTACAAATATATAATGTACAAGTACTTAGATTTGCATGTAAATCAAGCGTTAGATTTTCCCTAGCCAAACACCATAGTTAGACATGTCATCCAATTTGAATAGAATCACCTTTGCACACTCACACATATAATTAGTGCTTAAATTGAAACCTTGAAACAGGATCATTCTCGGTCGACGAACTCCTCGACCGAGACACTCTCGCTCGACCATCTTCTTGACCGAGAAAGATCCAAAGTAGCCGTTAGACACAACAGACAAGTTAGTTGGTAGTTGAAGAAAGACGTTGCAAATCACTTGTTCCAGAGAGCCTGTCGGTCGACAAAACTTCGACCGAGTAGGTGTCTCGGTCGACCATTTGTCGACCGAGATGGTCTCTGACAGCAACTGCAGAATAAATTAATTAGCCGTTGTTAAAGCAACAACTTTGTACCTAACAGCTAGTTAAGCACTTAGAAACCCCTAGAAGTTGTCTAGAACGTCCTTAAGCATACTTAGGCCATTCCTATAAATAGGACAAGCCATAGGACACTAGAATTCACTTGTTACACTTGAGAATACACTTGAGCATACTTGAGCAATCTTTTGCAAGAAATTTGAGCACTGTGATCATTGGCCTACATTCTCCTTAGCTCAATCTCGTGTCCTATAGGCTAGATTCTCCTACCCACAGCAATCACAAGTTCACATACTTGGCTAGGAGATCTTACGCTTGATCTAGGCATATCAAGCCTCGGGCTTAAAGGATAAGTTGTAATTTCCTTTTCCTTTCTTGTTCCTGTTTATCTTTTGTACTCTCCTTGCTACTCCTAGGGTTGGAGGCTGCGGATTGGAGAGGGTTGACTTCTCAGGTGGAGAAGGGGACTTCAAGCTACTTCAAGAAGGCTATCGCAAGGGAAGCTACTTCAGAAGGCTGGTGCAACGGGAGTTGGTGCATCTACTTCAAGGGAAGGCTTCTTCAAGGTTGGCGATTACTTCTAGGTGAAGGTTGCTTGAAGGGTTTAGGAAAAGAGATTGTATTTTATGTAAATTCCTTGAAGAGGTAATAAAATAAATTTCTTTTCAAATCCCGGTTGGGTAAGCAACCGGGTAGTGGATTGACGGCTATAGTATTTGCTATAGTTGGAACCACTCTAAACCTTGTGTCTCTTTGTCCAATATTTTCATTGTGGTTGTTTGAGTTCAATAATTGTTAAATTATCTAGAAAACTCTATTCACCCCCCCTCTAGTAGTTTTCAATTGGTATCAGAGCAGGCTTCAAGGAACCCTAACCAGGTCTTGAAGAATGAAGGGTGGAGGTGACTAGGACCGCAGACAAAGGAGCAACTTGGACCAACTTTCAACAAGCTGCAATTGGTGTTTAGGAACAAACCATACAACAATCGGCTGTCCATGGAAAGAAAAGAAGAAAGAGGTCCATAAGAACTGTTTCATTGCTACAACCAATGAGGAATAAGAAGAAGAGGTAAGACTTCTTGATTTATCAAAAGAAGAGCTAATTTCTAGTCTTGAAGAAACTCACAATAAGTATATTGAGTGCAAGAAGAAATTAATGAAATCTAGTAAAACAAACGATGAGTTAAATGCTAGACTTCTTGCTCTTACATCTGAAAATGACGATTTATATGCTAAATTGAATACTCTTGGTTTTGAAAAAGATGACATTGTTTCTGAAAACCGTACTTTGAAATCATCTCTAAGTAGTAGTGAAGTGAAGATTTTTACTCTAGAAACAAATTATGATCTTCTATATCAAGAAAAGGTTGAATTACTTGCAAAGTTAAATGACTTTCAAAAACAACCTATTTTGTGTACACATCTAGATTATGATAGTATAGTGAAAGAAAGGAATTCTTTATCATCTAATCTAGATCAAGCAAAAATAGACATTAAGAAAAGAATGGATGAGATTGCCAAGCTACAACAACAAGTTCGTAGTTTGAATAATCATGGCATTCTTGATCAAATCCTAGATAATCCCTATCAACAAATTGGGAGAAGAGGACTAGATTACAAGCCTAAAGGAAAATCTCATCAACAACCTAGTCAGAGAAAGTCACAAACCCAATCAATATATGTACCTAAAAGGACATCCTCACCCAATGACAACATAGGACACAACCATAGAAAAAGATATGAAGTTGACTCAATATGTTGTCATTACTGTTTGTGCCTTGGTCACTATTCATTTTCATGTCCTTATAAGAGAAAAGATGTAGAGTTAGTTTGGGTTCCAAAACCTCCAAACTAAATGAACAAAATCAAAGTTGAGATATGACCAATGACATTAGTTGCATATTTCTATGTCTATCTCAACTCTACATAATTACAAATATAAATGAAATTGATATTAGTTTGTTCCCTAAATGATTTAAAGTCTAATGAAAAAGAAAATTCCTATTTTCATATAATTTTTCGTAAAAATATTTTCTGGTCTATTCATATACTAATGGAATTATCATTGTATGCTTTATACCATGCTTTCGTCATTGGGTGCGCATAGAAAATTGTTTGCAAGCCAGCAAAATAACTTATCAGTTACATGTTATTGCTTGACACAAAATCTCTAACTCAGTATTTTTGAAATAATTATGTCTCCAATTAAGTAGTATGCTTCAACTTGATATTTAAATTTTATGCAGATATTAGACTCAATATATTCAAATCTGAAAAATATCTACAAAATTTGCCTCTTGGTCAAAATAAAACTTGACTAAGGGGCGCTATGGTCGTAGTCAAGGACGACCTAAAATAAGCTTCGACAAAAATTGCTTATTTTGGAAATTCTCTCTTTGGACCTAATCTTAATATAAATTTTTCTTGAAAATTAAATCATTTGTTATCATTTAAAGCCTTAAATTATTCCAATATTACTCCCTTAGAATATATATATGCTCTACAAAAATGATCTACCATTTGCATTTAAAAATCAGCTTTAAAAGATGTACTCAGTAAGTCTGTCGGTCGACGAATTCGTCGACCGAGAACCTCTCGGTCAGCCCATCTCTCTCGACCGACAAATACTAAGCAGACTCAATATCGGACGAACTGTCGGTCGACAAATGCTCGACCGAGACAACGTCGGTCGACAAGTGATCGACCGAGAAATAGCCGTTGGATACGACCGTTGTAAACCGACCGTTATGACCGTTTTTTTGACCGTTGGGGAACCAAGTGGCGTGTCTACAACTCGACCGTTGCGGACGCTCGGTCGACGAATCGTCGACCGACCAGGTCGCTGGAATGCTATAAATAGGAGCAAAAACGAGTCACTTACTCACACTTGCATTTCCTTGCCTCCATAGTCCATCTCTAGTGCATTTTCGTGCAACCCTTCAGCATTCTTATCCTCCAATCTTCCTTGCTTCTTCTCCACACTCAAGAAACACAAATGGCCTCATCCTCAGCTGTCCGTGGGAAGAAGAAAGTCGCCGGAAGAAAAAGAAGAGAAGATCGGGAAGCCACTCCGCCACTGACGATCATCAACGACATCGCCTTCGTCGAAGGAGATGCTGGAGATCGATATCTACGGCTTTCCTCTAAAGCTCCTCTTCCCCGACGCCCGGTCGAAGCTATGGACTTCATCAACATAGTCGATCTGGAGAATCTCTTTGGAGTGAAAAAGCTAAAGGACTTCATCAATCCTTCTTTTCCTATCTATTCCACTAAGGTAGTCAATGAATTCTATGCCAATCTCTTATCCCACACCGAAAATGAAACCACATTCTTCTACATCATGGTCAATGGGCGTAGTTTTAAATTTTCCGAAGGGGATATTCTTGATATGCTAGAAATTGATATAGATGAATACCAAGATTTCCTTGACCTTACCACCGGCAATCCACTAAATTTATTTTCCCATGATGACCACTCCACTAGCCTTAGTGATATAAAAAGAGCCATATTTCAAACCAATACCACTTGTCATGAAGATAGGGGAACCTATTATGCAATAAACCTGAAACCTGCATGTAGGATAGTAAACCTCATTGTTTCCACTAACATAAATCCTAGAGCCAATAAATCTGAGGTCCCTATTTTCCGCATGTGTCTAATTTATGCTATCATAAAAGAAATTCCTATAAACTTTATTCGCATAATACTTAAAAACATGCTTGAGTTTTCTGGTAATCCACCGTATGCCGATTTTGTATGCCAGATCACTCAACATTGTCTTAAGTTACAAATTGAAGATATGGGGTATACATGGGAGCGTAGACCACCAAAGATAAGTAAGAACACCGTAGAGAAGATGGGGATTGACTTTGGTCATAAAAGGGCAAGAGTAGAAGGAGAATCATCACATCAAGATATACCACCACCCCCTCCTCCTACTAATCTTTCTGTTGATCCCATCCAAAATACTCTCACTTATCTTGTCGGCTCCCAATATCATCTTAGTAACCAACTCAACTATACCCACCATGCCATGACATACTTAAATCAAAGAATGCAAAATCTTTCTCCGAGCCAAACCGATGAATATCCACATTCCTTAAATCCTGGCATGCTCAACCCATTTAACCCTTCATACAACTACTATCAACCTCCACCTCCACCATCAATGGATCTTGCACATACTCAATTTTCCTCCATACAATTGCAAGATATAGCTGCTCACTTCCGATTTGACCGAGTTCCCACATTTCTGGAAGCATATGCGTTAACTACGACAGGTGCTTTGGATTGGCAAACTCTGGTCAAATATTATGGAGCCGAGCCATTCCTTGGGAAAGATCCGGACATCGATGTAATTCTTAAATCTTTCTAGTGAAGTGTTGAAGTTGTACTAGTTGTAATGACAATGCTTGTAATTAATTGGTCATTTCTATATGATTGTAATATTTTCCAAGCTATTGAATGAAGTTGCCATCTTTGCTTGATTCAAATGGTTATTTTTTTAAGCATATGAGACATCTTCAACAAATATGGATTATAAGTTCATTATTGTAGAGCATAACAAATAAGGGGAGTAATAATTAAAACAGGCAACTATTAAAATTGTGGCTAACTTGACAAATGACAAAACAGTTCTCCAGAAACATCCTCGGTCGAGCAACTAGTCGACCGAGAACACTGTCGGTCGAACAATTGTCGACCGACCGGGTTTCTGTTTTCCAGACTGACATAAATTGCATACATTATTGTTAAATCATGGAGATCATCTACAACATCTTATATACTTAGTACTCAAACTTTCATTTGAGATATCTATCTAAGGGGGAGCAAAGCATAAGACTTCGGGGGAGATCTTAAAAACAACTTTGACCATTTAATTGAAGAAGCTTACAAAAACATTGTAACCACCATGTGTAGCTGGACATTTTCCTTGATTATAAAGCGATTTATGAATTTATTCAAAATAGTATCTTGTACTTGAAGGAACTCTCTACCCAAAATAGGGCTTAACATCCCTTGCATTTGGATGGAGACATTTTTATGTACTCTAAGATTAAAGGATCTTAAGGGAATCTCATATCATTTCAAGGCTTAACATCCTTTGCAAATGATTGAGAAACAAAGTATGAATAAATTAGACAAAAATCCATGGATATCTTTTTAAGGGGGAGCATAATATTAAGGGGGAGAAGAAAAATAAAATATTCAACTTGGCTATCTTTTTGAAATGACAAAGGGGGAGAAAGAATATAAAAATAAAAAATATAAATGAGTTTCATAACATGCTTTATATGGCTACAAAAGGTAATTTTCAGGTATGAAACTCACATGCTTTATATTTCCTTATTTCATATTTTGGAAATGTTTGTCATCTTCAAAAAGGGGGAGATTGTTGGATAAATTGGATATTATGATAAATCCCTTTGTTTCGATGATGACAAACATTTCATTCTTATTAATCTAACGAGCTACTTGAGTGTGCAGGATGACAAAGCAGCAAGGGAAAATCCAAGAGCTTACTTAGTTTTATTTTCATGCAATGTAATCAATGTTGTAAAACTTGTACAAATATATAATGTACAAGTACTTAGATTTGCATGTAAATCAAGCGTTAGATTTTCCCTAGCCAAACACCATAGTTAGACATGTCATCCCATTTGAATAGAATCACCTTTGCACACTCACACATATAATTAGTGCTTAAATTGAAACCTTGAAACAGGATCATTCTCGGTCGACGAACTCCTCGACCGAGACACTCTCGGTCGACCATCTTCTCGACCGAGAAAGATCCAAAGTAGCCGTTAGACACAACAGACAAGTTAGTTGGTAGTTGAAGAAAGACGTTGCAAATCACTTGTTCCAGAGAGCCTGTCGGTCGACAAAACTTCGACCGAGTAGGTGTCTCGGTCGACCATTTGTCGACCGAGATGGTCTCTGACAGCAACTACAGAATAAATTAATTAGCCGTTGTTAAAGCAACAACTTTGTACCTAATGGCTAGTTAAGCACTTAGAAACCCCTAGAAGTTGTCTAGAACGTCCTTAAGCATACTTAGGCCATTCCTATAAATAGGACAAGCCATAGGACACTAAAATTCACTTGTTACACTTGAGAATACACTTGAGCATACTTGAGCAATCTTTTGCAAGCAATTTGAGCACTGTGATCATTGGCCTACATTCTCCTTAGCTCAATCTCGTGTCCTATAGGCTAGATTCTCCTACCCACAGCAATCACAAGTTCACATACTTGGCTAGGAGATCTTATGCTTGATCTAGGCATATCAAGCCTCGAGCTTAAAGGATAAGTTGTAATTTCCTTTTCCTTTCTTGTTCCTGTTTATCTTTTGTACTCTCCTTGCTACTCCTAGGGTTGGAGGCTGCGGATTGGAGAGGGTTGACTTCTCAGGTGGAGAAGGGGACTTCAAGCTACTTCAAGAAGGCTATCGCAAGGGAAGCTACTTCAGAAGGCTGGTGCAACGGGAGTTGGTGCATCTACTTCAAGGGAAGGCTGCTTCAAGGTTGGCGATTACTTCTAGGTGAAGGTTGCTTGAAGGGTTTAGGAAAAGAGATTGTATTTTATGTAAATTCCTTGAAGAGGTAATAAAATAAATTTCTTTTCAAATCCCGGTTGGGTAAGCAACCGGGTAGTGGATTGACGGCTATAGTATTTGCTATAGTTGGAACCACTCTAAACCTTGTGTCTCTTTGTCCAATATTTTCATTGTGGTTGTTTGAGTTCAATAATTGTTAAATTATCTAGAAAACTCTATTCACCCCCCCTCTAGTAGTTTTCAAAACTCATCTCATGTCATCAAAACATACTTGAAAACTTCATAAACAAACTAGGGTCATTTTAAAGAAAGCTCATATCATCAACATCAACATTGACATCTACATGATGCTTAGATCACGTAGGCTACCTACTAGCCTAACCTTTATCATGCCTCTAGACAACTTCAGATACTAAAACTATCATCTAAACATTCTCATCTAGACTGATGTTATCTCTCTCTCTCTCTCTCTCGCTCTCTCTCTTAGATTACATGAATACTCATTACCTTTATGTGTGGTAACATTTTCCATATGTATGTATATACTAATACTTGAAATGGGTTCACTACAACGTTGAAAATAAAATGGATACCACCATACTCCATTCTATAAAAACATAACCAAAACCAAAACCAAAAGTCAATTACCACAATCATTGGGCAGTCTAGTACCATGACACATATAGAACTACCAAGAACATGGTGCAAAACTTGTGTAGCTACCCTAAGCACATGCCACAAACATGTGTCTAGGGTTTTCAATTATAAGATCTCCCTTTTTTCACCCTCCTAAACTTATGACCTATACTATAGAACATGAGGAAAAAATAGAAGTTTTAGGAATTACAAAAGTCTACACCTAGTTCATATGCATCTAGGTTCTAACCTTAAAGCTACATAAACTTAGTCTGTGAAAGAAAAGTTATTACGTTTCTAGGGTTGAGATGTAAGGCTGAATTAATTTGTCTTTCAAGTGGGAAAATGTTATGTTTATTTATTGTTCATGCTCTAATACCATCTAACACACACACAGATATATATATAAATAAATAAATAAATAAATAAAAATATATTTATATAGAGATATATATGGTCCATCTTTATTACCCACGTGGGTGGCTCCCAAAATGTAAATATTCGGTTAGAAAAGTAACCAACTAGACAAAAAGGTAACTATATTGACCAAAAAATAAACTATTTGACTCAAAAAGTAAAATCGTGTAAAATACACAACAAAACATCTGGAATAAAAATGTAATTGTATATTTGTTATAGCTGTTACAAATGTAACTATTCATGCATGAAAAGTAATAGTTTTCTAGGTAAAGTAACCCTCTACATGCGTAAAGTAAGAAGTTCCAAAAAAAAGTAAACAAATGGTATACAATATTGTGTATCATAAGGCATTTGGCCAGCTTCTCAATGGAAGGATCCGTGAGGGTGCGTAGGGCTTAATGCCATTAGCTAACCCTATTTATCATCATGGTCCACCCTGATTTCATAATTCAAGTAGCATTCCCAACCTCATGTCCTTATTCTAATAATATAGGTAGGTGCACAAGGTTGTATGATGGAGTTCTATATTATGTGTTCAAGATACAAAATCAATGAGACAAAACATCAAGTAGGATACTACAATGCCACATGGTAATATTTAACCAAGTAAATAAGCATGCATACATATCATGTTTGAAGCAAGAAACCTATTATCATATAATTATTAAACACAATACTTGATTTCATAGGTTCTTAAGCTAACTTATGCTTGATCATCTAGCCACAATCCACATATAATTAAGAAAAATATTACATGCATGTATTAGATTATCGTCATTAACCCTAGATAGCTTCGTTGTATGGTTTTGGCCAAGTTAAATTTCAAGTTGGTTACTAGTAAATTCAAAGATATCTTACTGATTTATAGGCCATCAAGATGGTGTGTTCCAAGATTCAAGTCATTTCAATCTTCTATTCATTCTATAGGATTATAATAAGCTTTTTGTCACTTGTGTATATTTTAGTATCTAAAGACTCATATTAGAGCCACCAATGTCAAGGAGCATAAAGACATGAGATATAGACAAGATAATAGGTTTGGATCCAAAAAATAGGGTCATAATAAACACATATAAAGATTAGGTGAATGTTCCCAAGGTCAAGGCATCAAAGTCCAAACTTGGTGTCAACATATCAACATACATGCAAAATCCAAAATATAAGGCTTATGTTAAATGGTCCAACATATGGTCTAAGAAGGACATCCACATCAAAAGGATCATAAAGAATGGAGTATTTCATGATTTGAGAGGAGGGGACATGAGATTAAGATTGTCATAAGAGTTTAGGCACAAAAACTGCAATTCAAGTCATATAGGTCACGTTAGGTCAACATTGGTGGATTTAGGGATACAACACCCATCTAGGCACAAGAGGGGTCGGTCTATGGAAAACAGATCAGAACACTTTATATAGTTATTGACTTCAAGGATCATTAGAGATGGATTCCTAACATAGGTCCAATCAAGCATTTGACTAAGATATAACCATGAATACAGATTAAGGGTCAAAAAGGCCAAACAAGGGTATATAGTCTCATGAAGTGATATTGTAATATACTAGAGGCTCATACTGCTATTTTTCATGACTATGCTGAGATTAGATGTCATTTAGAGGCATGGGTAGAGCTTTGGTCTGGATTCATCACCAAAGTCCCAAGGTACCATATATTGGGGTACATTTAGCATCATGGAGCAACAAATTGGGCAAACATATGATCAAAAATGATTATCAGGTACAAGGTGGCATAAGTTACTAATTTAGGGCTAAATAAGGATTTGAGTCATTTTCCTTCATGTTGGAACATCACACTTACAAACTTAACATTAAAGTGAAGTTTAGGCCATATGTGAGTCAAGGATCATAATAGGGCACACATTTGGGGTCAAGGTTGAATACATAATAAGAGTTCATTAAAAGTTATTGATTTAAGTCACAAGAATTTATGTATACATGGTTACTATGAAGTGGTGGGGGACATCATCATAAAAAAGGAATTAGGGGAACTAGAAAGGTTAACATAACATCTGGAGTCAAATGTTCCTAAGCTCATGTTTGTCCCTATCCTTCACGATGAGCACTACACTTTGCTATCTATTGAGACCAAGTCCTAGAACACCATCCTCTACAATAGATCCAATGCCTTGTTCAACATGAAACAAACTTCTTATTAAAGGCTCATCTTTGTCCCCATCATTCACAATGGGTAATGGACTCTGCTATCTATTGAGACCAAGGCCAAGATTGTCGTATTCTACAACAGCTCTGATGCCATATTTTGCATGAAACAAACTACTTGTCACAAATCCATCAATAATGTGGCTAAAAAAGGATGCAAAACTTGCAACACATACAATTGAGTTGATTAAACTTTATGACAACAATTTCTCAATAGAGAATAGTGGTTCTGAGAAGCCACATGATGTCATAGGAGTCCAAGGCAAACTCTAAGTTCTAATGATTGTGGTTTCTATGTACTTTTATAGATGTGGATCCTATCAACTACTGATAAGCAGGTGGAAACTTTCGAAGACAACTATTCCCACCACCTATGAGGATACTATGTCATCTAGATCTTAAATTCACAATCAGAACAATGAGTTAATATGTAACTTTCATGTTTACACCAGACCTCATTCTTAGACACTCTGTGGATAGAGTGTATGATGAGTTTGGGTGGGGAGTGTGAACAAGTTGGTTAGGTACACCTTCTATACCAACATCTTTACCTATGTATATATACATTACTTTCACTTTGATTCACCTCATCTCCAAAAATTTTGAAAATTTTGCTAGTTGCACATATCTTATATTAAAGTTCTTATTGTAGGACCAAATCTTGCTATATGCATATGTTGATCCAATTTTACTAGATTTTATTCTTACTTCCATTTTTATACCTTCTTGTCTTCAACCTACTCTTTAGAGTAATCATTGCTAGAGTCACTGATTTGGGCAATAAATCCATCTAATAAACAATAGTTTTATAATGTCTTTATGCTATCCTTATCTCAAGACACTGCATACTATAAAGGGATGCTTTGATAAATTCTTGGAAATAAGGGGGACCTAGTATACTACACTCATGAGAAATTACTCAAGCCCATTAGTACAAGTTGGAAAGTGCATTCATCTTGCAAAAAGGAAACCACTACCCCTTCTAGTGTTCGATCCCTACTAGGGATAAAAGAGCCTTGGCGGTCACACATCCTTAAAATATTGTCTACCCTAAGCCTTATGAGAAAGAATAATAGCTTTCAAGATAAAAACATGAGAGTTGTTCCAGATAAGATGTTGATTGGTTTTGCCTAGTAGGTGTATCACTTCCCTCAAGAATGCAAATATGTCATTCCCATAGTATTTTAAAGGCAATCACACAAACCACTTAAATTACAACATGATCTAAGGTTGAGTAACACTATTATCACAATAGTACTCATGTTTGAGTGACACCAAGAAGGAAATGTTACACAACATCCTTATCCCACCCCGTACATCTCTCTAGACTACCCAAAAAAATAAAAGTTGGGTGTGAAGGCTACCTTTAGTAAAGAACATGAACGAGTACAACTATAATCAAAGCTTTGAGTGGTAAATCATGAAAGATAAGTCTATCCTTGAAGAAGGTTGTAAAAGACAAAGTGTCACACAACTCTATATCTATGGGTAGGGAACCGGGGATACACTAAGAAAACTATTCTAACGACCCCGCCTCCCAGTAACTCCCACATAAGGGAGACCAAGAGGTCAGACCCGTTATTAGAATAAATCAGATCAAAGGTTCGACAAATAATTAGTAATAATTATAAAATTCTACCAAACTATACTAAAAGCTGGTATAAAATAAAACTTTGCATCCTATTAAAAACTTGGATATCTAACTTCTATCCACAGTTGGAAACTATTCTAACTAATCCTCCTTGAACTTTAATTTTTATTTTCACAATGTGCCACTTTACTGTTTGTCCTTTTCAATGTTGTACCTAAAATGCTGACAAACAAAACATCGGTCATCATATATGAATATGATGGTATGTGGGGACAATCAAAATTTCACACATAGGGCTAACAACCTAATTATCACAATCAAGTTAATTAAAAATTCAATTTACATTTTCAATGTGTCAAACTCCACCGCTTTTTCCCTAACCATGGAATACCCTCTTTAGGGTTTCTCTTTTGCCATTGACTTAAGGCCACCTTCTCCATCCTGAGCTTGGTGCCTGGGGTCACCTCTCATGGTGCCCATTAGTCACACAATATAGGCCACCTTCTCTGTGGGCTCTGATCTCCAAACCATGACATAAACACGATTAAAACGTAGCGGAAGCGAATCGGTAATCAGCGGAAGACAAAAATCACGGGAAATTAAAACTTTTCGAGACAAGAGCTTGGATCCATAAAATCTTCTTTCATAAAGAGAGATAAACTGTTTACATCTCAGGATAATTACTTCTTGAGTAATTATATACATCCAGATACAAAATCTCAAGATCACTATACAAAAGACTCCAAGACCTGAGAGTACATAGGACACATAGGACTGACTCTAACTACACCACATGGCAGGACAATCTCCACCTGAGATTACTGCTGCCCCTGGTGCTGCTGTTGCTGAGACTGATCACCTGTAGGCTGGTTCCTTTGTCTCCGACGTCCACCTAAAAAGTTGAAGTCTACGGGGTGAGACAATTATACATAATTGTCCCAGCGAGAGTTATAACTCTTCGCCAGAAGCTTTAATATAACATCAAAGAATATCTTAAACAGTAAAGCCTTCAAAGTATTCTATAACAGTTGCAGGTATAACAAGATCTCTACCATTTAGGAGATATGGAGAATATAAACACTATTGCAATGTAACATCAATCAACTAACTTGGAGTTATCTCTAACAAGTTATACTACATGGTTGATTATGTTTTACAAACAAGATTATGCCCTGTGGAGATGAGGCTTACCACTCATACCCCAACTGATCGCTGATAAGTCACATCAGTATCATACATAGGTCATTAAGAGAGCCGGATTCTCATGACCTTCACCTTACTCAGTCAGTAAGAGGATCACTTGTAGGACATCTCGTGTCTCTACTACTATAGCTCACCAGGGTAAACTGGTCCTTCGCTATTCTAGAGTCACAGTGGCGTTCTGTACTCTCTTCGTCATCAGGAGGTTTCATATTTACCTACCACTGATACGGATATCTGTGCTTTCTTCGTCATCAGGAGGTTTCATGTTTACCTACCACTGATACGGTATGGAATTATAGTGAAGGATGGATGGATTACACATTTACATCACTTTCCTACACTAGGATGTAAGGTTCTACACATCCATGTACCCCACATACTCAAAAGTATGTGCTCCAGGAGTTCCCTGAGGAAAACCTGTTTCACCATCACTTAATCTCTGACAATGATGGATCTATGATCAGGGCTCTACATTATACTTGATTAGTTAGGTACATTCAGTATTTTTTAACAGCATACATTGTTTTCCAAACAATAACAGTAGCATAGCAGCTTATAAAAGAAGAATACTAAATGTAACAGGCCTAACTCATATCAATCATCATTTCTTATTATCCTCATCGCAAGTCATCTCTAAGGCATGACCTTGATGGTATTCATGGCTCTCACAGCCCATTATCAGCATAGGATGCCACTTGTCAAGGAATCAGATTACCTTATTTATTCATAAGGCTAACAACATGCCTTTAATGAATATAACATCAACATCCATACCTGGATATGATTACCTTCATATCAAAACCTGCATGGTTAATACAACTGATAAAGGTAATACAGAAATAAGGAATATACTTCCTACTCTTGTCATAAGAGTTAAATCTCTAATTCACATCAAATGGAGTTTAATACTCAAAAGCATGCCATTACCCTTGAATTAGGGTTTACTATTCACATTACATGTCATCACCCTTGAATTAGGGTTTACTATTCACATTACATGTCATCACCTTTGAATTAGGGTTTACTATTCACATTAAGGTGAATTGAACTCATAACATCATCATATATGAGTAACATCTTCATTGATGCTCTTAGATTAGTTAAAGGTTCATCATTTATCATAATTAGGGTTTCTATGATCTCACACAGGTGGATCATACCCTAATTATGCTCCTTCCTGTGCATTGGAGATGCTTTAATTGAGTTTTCACCTAAAAAGGGTACTTTCTCTCTCTAGAAGTACTTTCTCTCTCTAGAAGTACTTTCTCTCTCATCATGAGGTTAGGTGATGTCAACATTACTCTAAATCAGGTTGGATTAAGTCATCATAGGCTAACATAGCCCAAAACATCACAATCATGTGATTAGGGTTTGATTTGATCAAGGTATTACTTAATTTACCCTTCAGGGGTATTTTAGTAATTCACCCCATTGATCATCATCATGGTCAAAACCTTAGTCCATTAACCCCTTACTATCCTAGGTTATCATTAGAGTTTGATTAGGGCAACATTGAACCATTTATATCATCAATCGATTGAAAGAAGTCAACCTTGAATTATCTTGATTGATCTCAACCATCAACCCTCAATCGATTTGAGACCCATTGGTTGAGTTGACCTTTTGACCAATTGACATTAGGACCGCGAGGATGTGTAGACCGTTTGGTCACTTTTGACCTCAGGACCGCGAGGCCTCTTCCTCCTCCAAGACCGCGAGCCCTCCATTGGTTCAAGACCGCGAAGACCCCAAATGAGGTTAAGACCGCGAAGACCATGAAGAATGTTTGCCCTTCTTTGACCCCAAGACCGCGAGTGTGGGCTCTGATCTCCAAACCATAACATAAACACGATTAAAACTTAGCGGAAGCGAATCGGTAATCAGTGGAAGACAAAAATCACGGGAAATTAAAACTTTTCGTGACAAGAGCTTGAATCCAAAAAGCTTCTTTCATAAAGAGAGATAAACTGTTTACATCTCAGGATAATTACTTCTCGAGTAATTATATACATCAAGATACAAAATCTCAAGATTACTATACAAAAGACTCCAAGACCTGAGAGTACAGAGGACACATAGGACTGACTCTAACTACACCACCTGGCAAGACAATCTCCACCTGAGATTACTGCTGCCCCTGGTGCTGCTGCTGAGACTGGTCACCTGTAGGCTGGTTCCTTCGTCTCTGACGTCCACCTAAAAAGTTGAAGCCTACGGGGTGAGACAATTATACATAATTTTCCCAGCGAGAGTTATAACTCTTCGCCAGAAGCTTTATTATAACATCAAAGAATATCTTAAACAGTAAAGCCTTCAAAGCATTCTGTAACAGTTGTAGGTATAACAAGATCTCAACCATTTAGGAGATATGGAGAATATAAACACTATTGCAATGTAACATCAATCAACTAACTTGGAGTCATCTCTAACAAGTTATACTACATGGTTGATTATGTTTTACAAACAACATTGTGCCCTGTGGAGATGAGGCTTACCCCTCATACTCCAACTGATCGCTGAGAAGTCACATCAGTATCATACATAGGTCATTAAGAGAGCCGGATTCTCATGACCTTCACCTTCCTCAGTCAATAAGAGGATCACTTGTAGGACATCTCATGTCTCTACTTAATATAGCTCACCAGGGTAAACTGGTCCTTCGCTATTCTAGAGTCACAGTGGCGTTCTGTACTCTCTTCGTCATCAGGAGGTTTCATATTTACCTACCACTGATACGGATATCTGTGCTTTCTTCGTCATCAGGAGGTTTCATGTTTACCTACCACTGATACGGTATGGAATTATAGTGAAGGATGGATGGATTACACATCTACATCACTTTCCTACACTAGGATATAAGGTTCTACACATCCATGTACCCCACATACTCAAAAGTATGTGCTCCAGGAATTCCCTGAGGAAAACCTGTTTCACCATCATTTAATTTCTGACAATGATGGATCTATGATCAGGGCTCTACATTATACTTGATTAGTTAGGTACATTCAGTATTCTTTAACAACATACATTGTTCTGCAAACAATAACAATAGCATAGCAACTATAAAAGAAGAATACTAAACGTAACAGGCCTAACTCATATCAATCATCATTTGTCATTATCCTCATCACAAGTCATCTCTAAGGCATGACTTTGACGGTATTCATGGCTCTCGCAGCCCATTATCAGTATAGGATGCCACTTGACAAGACATCAGATTATTTTACTTATTCATAAGGCTAACAACATGCCTTTAATGAATATAACTTCATCATCCATACCTGGATATGATTACCTTCATATCAGAACCTGCATGGTTAATACAATTGATAAAGGTAATACAAAAATAAGGAATATCCTTCCTACTCTTGTCATAAGAGTTAAATCTCTAATTCACATCAAATGGAGTTTAATACTCAAAAGCATGCCATTACCCTTGAATTAGGGTTTACTATTCACGTTACATGTCATCACCCTTGAATTAGGGTTTACTATTCACATTAAGGTGAATTGGACTCATAACATCATCATATATGAGTAACATTTTCATTGATGCTCTTGGATTAGTTAAAGGTTCATCATTTATCATAATTAGGGTTTCTATGATCTCACACAGGTGGATCATACCCTAATTATGCTCATTTCTGTGTATTGGGGATGCTTCAATTGAGTTCCCACTTAAAAAGGGTACTTTCTCTCTCTAGAAGTACTTTCTCTCTCTAGAAGTACTATCTCTCTCATCATAAGGTTAGGTGATGTCAACATCACCCTAGATCAGGTCGGATTAAGTCATCATAGGCTAACATAGTAAAAAACATCACCATTATGTGATTTAGAGTTACTTTCTCTCTCTAGAAGTACTCTCTCTTTCATCATACTAATGGTGGATGATAAAATTAGACTAGATCAAGTTGGATAGAGTCATTATGACTAAAAACATCATTCTCATGTAATTAGAGTTTGAATTCGAGCAAGGTATAACTCAATTGACCCTTCAGGGGTATTTTGGTAATTCCCCCCCATTGATCATCATTATGGTCAAAAACCTTAGTCAAATCTCCCCTTACTATCCTAGATTATCATTAGGGTTTGATTTGGGCAACATTGAACCATTTACATCATCAAATGATTGAATGAGGTCAACCTTGAATCACATTGATTGATTTCAATCATTAATCATCAATTGAGTTGAGATCGGTTGAAAGTGTTGACCGTTTGCCCACTTTGACTTTCCAAGACCGCGAGCCATCATGCATTCAAGACCGCGAGCCATCATGCATCCAAGACCGCGAGCCATCATGCATTCAAGACCGCGAAGACTCCAATTGAGGTTAAGACCGCGAGGGTCATGAAGACCGTTTAGCTAGTTTGACCTCAGGACCGCGAGGCCCTTCGCGGTCTTGAGACCGCGAGCCTCCTCTCGGTCTTGAGACCGTGAGCCTCCTCTCGGTCTTGAGACCGCGAGCCCTCTCACGGTCTTGAGACCGCGAGCCCTCTCACGGTCTTGAGACCGCGAGCCCTCTCACGGTCTTGAGACCGCGAGGCTCACATGGTCTCAGCCGCTTGGTCCATCAACAACAACAAAGATACAATCGATGATGTTAACCGATGTTGAAGCCCTCAAAAGGTCAAAGTTGGCCCAATTGGGCTCCAATTGGGCCCAAACTTGGCCCAAACGGTCTTGGGGTCATGTGGGTGGACCCCACATGGTCTTGAGACCGTTTTCCCAATATTTAATTAAAATCTAAGGTGATTTGATAGGGGTTGAACCATGATTGAGCCATAAAACAGAATTTTGATTAAATTGATAACTTATTTGCAATTGGGTCCTCAATTGGTCAAATTACTCAACCCTAGACCTTCAAACTGTCTTGGGTGATTTTCCTCTCGGTCTTGACACCGTTTGGATGAGTTCCAAACGGTCTTGAGACCGTTTGCCCATCAAATTTTGGATTCTAGTGCAAATTCATCAAGGTCTGACCCATTGAGTTGATGATTGTGTCAATATTTTATTGCAATGTAATTCGGTGTCATTGTACCTTCAATTGGTCAACTATCCTTGACCTCAGTCCTCCAAACGGTCTTGGTTGATTTCCCTCACGGTCTTGAGACCGTTTGGTGACCCCCAAACGGTCTTGAGACCGTTTAGGTCAATCAACCCTAAAAACCCTAATTAGGTCACCATAATTTCAGTACTGATTTTACCTAGGGTTAGCCCTAGTATTCACCCTTCCACTCTTAGCCCGTTTGGAATTAGACCATAAAACTTGGTGAGTTGTTAATTAACATAATTTTTAACAGTAATCTCATACGGTCAACACCTGGTCAACGACCTTTCACGGTCTTGAGACCGTTTTCCCAAAAAGGCAATTTCAGACCGTTTGAAAATCAGGAATAAATTCAAATAAAGTTGTTACTTAAAAAGGTCATATCTCCCGATTCCTTTGGAGTTAGCCTCCCAAATTTTTAGGGTAATTAGCCTATATAAATAGAAACAGGTTTCTTATACGTTCCACGCCCGGGCAATGGGGCCAAACGGTCTTGGAGACCGTTTTCCCTGTCGCGGTACAAGACCGTTTGCTCACCTCACGGTCTTGAGACCGAGAGAGAAAACTGGTGGGACCGTTTAAGGAAGTGAAAAGCGGTGGGTTCTTCTTGGAAATCACGCCTTCATCTCCTAGCTCAAGAACAGTACGAATATCCCATGGATTTACTTGCAAAATAGAAGGGAAAAGTAGGGAAACACTAAGAGCTATCATCCAACCGCATATAAAGATGCACATAGTAAAGCATGGGTTTAGAGTTATAAAACCCGCCTAAAGCTTGCTTCTTGAGATCCAAGCTTTCAAGCTCCAAGCTCTAATGGCGTCCTTGAGTTCCCGCAGGTTGGTCAAGGTGAAAACTCCAAGGAAGGATGAAAAGAGATGGCTAGAAAGGTAGGGTTTCAAGAGTTAGCCATGAAGATGACCTTGAATTCGAGTTCTAACCATGGAATTAAGCAAGAAGAGGGGTTTAAACCTACCTTGCACCCCTTGGTCATCCTCCTTAGCTCCAAGGCAGTCCTTGGTCATCTTTGGTGAAATGAAACAGTAAGGGAACGAAGGGTGAGTTCCCTTGCAACTAAGGGAAGGAGAGCTTATATACATGGGGTAGGATTTTCAACATTAGTTCATAAGTTGTTCATAATTCCAACTAGGTCCCTCTTTCTTTACTTGATCGTCCCTTCCTCTTCGTTCTAAGGACAAACCTTCTCTTAAGGTCTTAGAAAAGAAGGTAAAGGAGAGCAATCTAATAATGAGGTACATACTTAAAGAGATATTACCCATATACCCTGATTATTCAATCACAAGGTATATCTCATAATCTGATAATTCAATTGAGGTGACTTCATCATCATTTCTTCTCTAAATGATGGCAAGAGTCTAAAAAGATACTTTAGATGACATATTTCACAATTTGTATCCCTTAATTTGGGTAAATTACATTTTACCCCAAACTAGGGTTTCAAACACCGGGATTGCTTCCACAGCTGCACCTTGGTGCCTTAGCTTGGGAAATCCCTCAAACTTACCAAAAAGATTTTCATGATGTCCCAACATCAGAGGAACATCTCAACATGTGCAAATTGCAAGCTAACCCCTTTTAGCTGGGTAAATTGCACATAGGTCCCTGCATATCAAAACAATGCTACAACTTTAAATAAAAAGGAGCAAATACTGAAATATACGTTTCTGAGAAACTTAATTACATGCTCAGAGTTAATCACAAAGATTTAATTACATATTTAGGCAAAACACCTAGGGTTAACTCATAACCCAGGTCAGGGATGTTACAAATTATCCACCCCTTACAAGGATTTCGTCCCCGAAATCGATAAAACATACTACGAGAAAAGGGCAGGATACTTCCTTCTCATCTCATCCTCTAACTCCCAAGTGGCTTCTTCAATACCACGATGGTTCCAGAGGACTTTCACAAGACTTATATCTTTCTTCTTTAGCTTTTTAATTCGTTTATCAAGGATTGACACTGGTCCCTCCTCATAGGATATGTCATCATTCAATTCTACCTCCATAGGTTGTAGAACTGACTCGGTGTTTGGGTGACATTTCTTTAACATAGAAATGTGAAACACAGGATGTAACCTCTGTAATTCTGGGGGAAGCTCTAGTTTATATGCTACCTTTCCAATCCGTTCAATGATTGGGTAAGGCCCCATATATCTAGGAGCTAACTTCCCTTTCCTTCCAAAACGAAGGACCCCTTTCCAAGGTGAGACCTTAAGATACACTCTGTCTCCAACCTGGAACTCTAAGGGTCTACGACGTTTGTCAGCATAAGATTTCTGCCTATCCTGAGCAGTCTTAATCTTATGTTGTATTACTTTAATCTTTTCTGTGGTCTGCTGCACAAGGTCAGGACCCAACAACTAATGCTCACCAATCTCAAACCAACACAAAGGTGATCTACAACGCCTGCCATATAAGGCTTCAGAAGGTGCCATATCAATACTATGCTGATAGCTATTGTTATAGGCAAACTCTATCAAGCTTAGGTGTAGATCCCAACTTCCGGTGAATTGGAGAACACATGCTCGCAACAGGTCTTCTAAGGTTTGTATGGTCCTTTCCGACTGTCCATCAGTCTGTGGATGAAAGGCCGTACTAAACCTCAGCTTAGTGCCTAAGGCTTTGTGCAACTGTTCCCAAAAATGACTTGTAAACTGAGGACCTCTGTCAGAAACTATTGTGACAGGAACTCCGTGCAAACGCACTATCTCTTGAACATACAACTCTGATAACCTTTCAGCAGAATAGGTTGTTTTGACAGGTAAGAAATGTGCTGTCTTAGTCAACCTATCAACAATTACCCAAATAGAATCATGTCCTTTGCTTGTCCTGGGTAGGCCAACAACAAAGTCCATGGTCACATGGTCCCACTTCCACTGTGATATGGGTAAAGGTTGCATTGTTCCTGCAGGCTTCTGGTGTTCGGCTTTAACTTGCTGACACACAGGGCACCTCAGAACAAACTCTGCAACATCCTTCTTCATCCCAGGCCACCAATACAGATCCTTCAAATTCCGATACATCTTGGTTCTTCCTGGATGCATAGCATACATGGAAGAATGAGCTTCTTCCAGGACTAACTTTCTCAAGTTGTCCACATCTGGCACTATCATTCTTCCATTATAACAAGCTACTTGATCTTCTGAGTCATGAAAACCATCTTGCTTCTCATTTCCATACTCAGATCTTATATGTTGAACTGCAGTATCACCTAGCTGTGCCTCTTTAATCTGCTCCCTTAGAGTAGGTTTAATATGCATCTCAGCTAACAAACCGGTTAACAATGACTCCTTCAACTGTACATTGTCTTGCCTTAAAGAGATAAGCATATCTCTTCTAGAGCATACTAAAGAGTTTAGTTGTGCTCTATTCATGGTTGATGTTGCTGATTTCCTACTCAAGGCATCTGCAACAACATTGGCCTTGCCTGGATGGTAATCAATTGTACAGTCGTAGTCCTTGATTAATTCCATCCAGCGACGTTGCCTCATGTTGAGCTCATGCTGAGAGAAGATATGCTTAACGTTTTTATGGTCTGTGAAAATCTGGAATGTCTCTCCGTAGAGATAATGTCTCCAGATCTTCAAAGCATGAACCACAGCAGCTAACTCTAGATCGTGTGTTGGATAATTCTCCTCGTGTCTCTTAAGCTGTCGGGAAGCAAAAGAAATCACTTGTTTATCCTGCATCAACACACATCCAAGTCCATTCTTGGAAGCATCACAGAAAACTATATATCCTTTTCCTTGTTCAGGTAGTACTAGCACAGGTGCACTTGTCAACCTCTCCTTAAGCAACTGGAAAGATTGTTGACACTTATCACTCCAAGAAAAAGGAACATCTTTCCGGGTCAACTTGGTCAAAGGTAAAGCTATAGAACTAAAGTTCTTAATGAACCTTCGATAATAGTCAGCTAACCCCAAGAAACTTCGAATCTCCGTCGGTGTCTTCGGTTGTTCCCATTGTAGAACAAATTCTACCTTTGTAGGGTCAACACGAATTCCCGAGGCGGATATTACATGTCCAAGAAAAGATACCTCCGGCAGCCAGAACTCACACTTGCTAAACTTGGCGTACATCTTATGTTCTCTTAGCAAGGTCAAAGCTTGGCGAAGATGCTTCTCATGCTGCTGAGCATCCTTACTATAAATCAGTATGTCATCTATGAAGACGACAACACACTGATCAAGGAAAGGTCGAAAAACTCTATTCATGAGTTCCATAAATGCAGCTGGTGCATTGGTTAGTCCAAACGACATAACCGTGAACTCATAGTGACCATATCTTGTCCTAAAGGCAGACTTGGATATGTCACTATCCTTAATACGGAGTTGGTGATATCCAGACCTCAAGTATATCTTTGAAAAGACTGTTGCACCACGCAACTGGTCAAAGAGATCATCAATCCTCGGCAGAGGATACTTATTCTTTATTGTTACTTTATTGAGTTGTCTGTAATCAATGCATAACCGCATTGACCCATCTTTCTTTTTAACAAACAAGACCGGAGCACCCCAAGGTGAAGTACTCAGTCGGATAAAACCTCTCTCAAGTAACTCTTGAAGATGTTTCTTGAGTTCTGCCATCTCGGAAGGCGCCATCCTATACGGAGTTTGAGCTATGGGTTTCGTATCTGGGATCAGATTAATTTCAAAATCAATCTCCCGAGGTGGTGGTATACCCGGAAGTTCTTCAGGAAACACATCTTCGAATTCCCTGACTATAGGAACTTCAGCAGGATTGGAACTTTCCTTGGTAACATCTACCACATGGGCTAAGAATGCATAACATCCTTGCCTCAACAGCTTATCAGCAACGATAGCTGATACAAGACAGGTTGACAGAATCTTTCTTTCACCTTGAAAGATCCATGTGCTGCTTCCGTCAGCAAACACAACCAACTTGGACTCACAATCCAAGACAACTCTATACCTTTCCAAGGTATCCATCCCAAGGATTATATCAAATCCCTGCATATCAAGTGGTATAAGATCCACTTGAATGCGATGGTCAGAAAAGAAAAGGATGCAGGGAGAACATACCTCCTGCAAAACGGCAGACCCACTCAACGGAGTCTCTAACAACAAACTATCTGCTCTATGGCTAACAGTCACATTGCAGTTACGAATCACTTCACGAGTGATGAAAGAGTGCGTAGCACCCGGATCAATCAGAACGGATACAACACAGGATGTAGACATATCGGAATATAAAAATTTCATCTGACCTGCCACTACCCGTGGGTTGACCACTGCCTCAGGTGGGTTCATAGCATAGAACCTCGCAGTCGCCTGGTGTTGAGGTGGTGCTGATGATCCAGCTTGAGACGCTTGTCCACATCCTCGAGCTGCTCCTTGATGTGGTCTATTCTGAGATCCATGTTGACTCTGTCTCGGGGTTTGTTGTGTCACACCGGCAGGCCTAGAACGACAATCCTTCATCAAGTGTCCCACCTTACCACAATTGTAACAACTCCTCTCCTGTTGTTGTGGTCTGGGTGGTCCAGTAACTAACACTGATGCAGAACTGTGCGTACCTTGAAGCGGTTGACTCCGCCCTCTACCTCTGCTTGGTGTCCATTGAGTTTGAAAACTCGATCTGGGTGGTGGAGGGTTAGGTGCAGAGAATCTAGGTTTCTTGGAATCCCTAGATGAAGAACCCTGGAACTATGGATATCTTTTATGGGTTTGTCTTTTCTCAACTACAGATCTCTCTATCCTTCGGACTGACTCAACGAAGGTAGAGAATCTCTCTCTGTTTTCTAAGGCAGACACAGGGGTTGACATATCAGAATTCAAACCCTTTTCGAATCTTCTGATTCTTTCCTCATCCGTAGCAGACATGTGCGGACAGAACCGCAACAACTCCATGAACTTAGCTTCATACTCACTAATGTTCATCATACCCTGCCTTAGTTTCTCAAACTGAGAGATCTTCTCATCTAGGAAGGTCTTTGGAAAATATCTATTGATAAATTCCCGACGAAACTCTTCCCATGAGAACTCTACTCCAGGTCTCTTCTGCTCTTCCATGTTCCACCAGTGACCAGCACTGCCTTTGAGAAGATAGACAACATGTCTAACCTTCTCATCTTCCGGGATCATAAGAATCCTGAAAGCCTTCTCCAACTCTGTCAGCCATAAGTCAGCATCTGCAGGGTCGGCAGTTTCGAAGTACTCGGTAGCTCCGACACGACGAAGTCGTTCGAATGTCTTACCGATACCTTGTGCTTCAGGCTGGATAGGTGCCCTAGGTGCAGGAATGGGCATCCTATCGGTTATATGTGTCATGGCAGTCATGAACTGCCCGAACATCATCTGTACAGCTGGATCACTCATGTCAGCTGGGTCGAACTGGGGTGGCTCTTTTGGCGACTCAGGTGCAGGTTGTTCTATTCTCGGAACTCTTGCACCACCTCGAGGTGCACTAGCACTACTCTCTGCCACGTGCTCATCACGATGTTCTGACATTCTTATGTATCTTCTTCTCCTGAGGAGCAGAAGATTCTATTAGATGAGGAAGGAGTACTAAAGGTAGACTCGACATCCTAAGTCCTATGCCTCTGTAGACTCAACTGAACCTGGAGCTCTGATACCACTAGTTGTGGGCTCTGATCTCCAAACCATAACATAAACACGATTAAAACTTAGCGGAAGTGAATCGGTAATCAGCGGAAGACAAAAATTACGGGAAATTAAAACTTTTCATGACAAGAGCTTGAATCCATAAAAGCTTCTTTCATAAAGAGAGATAAACTGTTTACATCTCAGGATAATTACTTCTCGAGTAATTATATACATCAAGATACAAAATCTCAAGATTACTATACAAAAGACTCCAAGACCTGAGAGTACAGAGGACACATAGGACTGACTCTAACTACACCACCTGGCAAGACAATCTCCACCTGAGATTACTGCTGCCCCTGGTGCTGCTGCTGAGACTGGTCACCTGTAGGCTGGTTCCTTCGTCTCCGACGTCCACCTAAAAAGTTGAAGCCTACGGGGTGAGACAATTATACATAATTGTCCCAGCGAGAGTTATAACTCTTCGCCAGAAGCTTTATTATAACATCAAAGAATATCTTAAACAGTAAAGCCTTCAAAGCATTCTGTAACAGTTGCAGGTATAACAAGATCTCAACCATTTAAGAGATATGGAGAATATAAACACTATTGCAATGTAACATCAATCAACTAACTTGGAGTCATCTCTAACAAGTTATACTACATGGTTGATTATGTTTTAAAAACAACATTGTGCCCTGTGGAGATGAGGCTTACCCCTCATACTCCAACTGATCGCTGAGAAGTCACATCAGTATCATACATAGGTCATTAAGAGAGCCAGATTCTCATGACCTTCACCTTCCTCAGTCAATAAGAGGATCACTTGTAGGACATCTCGTGTCTCTACTTAATATAGCTCACCAGGGTGAACTGGTCCTTCGCTATTCTAGAGTCACAGTGGCGTTCTGTACTCTCTTCATCATCAGGAGGTTTCATATTTACCTACCACTGATACGGATATCTGTGCTGTCTTCGTCATCAGGAGGTTTCATGTTTACCTACCACTGATACGGTATGGAATTATAGTGAAGGATGGATGGATTACACATCTACATCACTTTCCTACACTATGATGTAAGGTTCTACACATCCATGTACCCCACATACTCAAAAGTATGTGCTCCAGGAATTCCCTGAGGAAAACCTGTTTCACCATCATTTGATTTTTGAAAATGATGGATCTATGATCATGGCTCTACATTATACTTGATTAGTTAGGTACATTCAGTATTCTTTAACAGCATACATTGTTCTGCAAACAATAACAATAGCATAGCAGCTATAAAAGAAGAATACTAAACATAACAGGCCTAACTCATATCAATCATCATTTCTCATTATCCTCATCACAAGTCATCTCTAAGGCATGACTTTGACGGTATTCATGGCTCTCGCAGCCCATTATCAGTATAGGATGCCACTTGACAAGACATCAGATTATTTTACTTATTCATAAGGCTAACAACATGCCTTTAATGAATATAACTTCATCATCCATACCTAGATATGATTACCTTCATATCAGAACCTGCATGGTTAATACAACTGATAAAGGTAATACAAAAATAAGGAATATCCTTCCTACTCTTGTCATAAGAGTTTAAATCTTTAATTCAAATCAAATAGAGTTTAATACTCAAAAGCATGTCATTACCCTTGAATTAGGGTTTACTATTCACGTTACATGTCATCACCCTTGAATTAGGGTTTACTATTCACATTAAGGTGAATTGGACTCATAACATCATCATGTATGAGTAACATTTTCATTGATGCTCTTGGATTAGTTAAAGGTTCATCATTTATCATAATTAGGGTTTCTATGATCTCACACAGGTGGATCATACCCTAATTATGCTCATTTCTGTGTATTGGGGATGCTTCAATTGAGTTCCCACTTAAAAAGGGTACTTTCTCTCTCTAGAAGTACTTTCTCTCTCATCATAAGGTTAGGTGATGTCAACATCACCCTAGATCAGGTCGGATTAAGTCATCATAGGCTAACATAGTCAAAAACATCACCATTATGTGATTTAGAGTTACTTTCTCTCTCTAGAAGTACTCTCTCTTTCATCATACTAATGGTGGATGATAACATTAGACTAGATCAAGTTGGATAGAGTCATTATGACTAAAAACATCATTCTCATGTAATTAGAGTTTGAATTTGAGCAAGGTATAACTCAATTGACCCTTCAGGGGTATTTTGGTAATTCCCCCCCATTGATCATCATTATGGTCAAAAACCTTAGTCAAATATCCCCTTACTATCCTAGATTATCATTAGGGTTTGATTTGGGAAACATTGAACCATTTACATCATCAAATGATTGAATGAGGTCAACCTTGAATCACATTGATTGATTTCAATCATTAATCATCAATTGAGTTGAGATCGGTTGAAAGTGTTGACCGTTTGCCCACTTTGACTTTCCAAGACCGCGATCCATCATGCATTCAAGACCACGAGCCATCATGCATCCAAGACCGCGAGCCATCATGCATTCAAGACCGCGAAGACTCCAATTGAGGTTAAGACCGCGAGGGTCATGAAGACCGTTTAGCTAGTTTGACCTCAGGACCGCGAGGCCCTTCGCGGTCTTGAGACCGCGAGCCTCCTCTCGGTCTTGAGACCGTGAGCCTCCTCTCGGTCTTGAGACCGCGAGCCCTCTCACGGTCTTGAGACCGCGAGCCCTCTCACGGTCTTGAGACCGCGAGCCCTCTCACGGTCTTGAGACCGCGAGGCTCACATGGTCTCAGCCGCTTGGTCCATCAACAACAACAAAGATACAATCGATGATGTTAACCGATGTTGAAGCCCTCAAAAGGTCAAAGTTATGTTGACCACCTATGGATTGGGTCAACTAAGGTTATGCTTAACCAATTGGTCATTCAATTGACCCTCAATTGTTGACCAATTAGGATTGAAATCGATTCAATTAGGGTCTATCAATGTTCACCCATCAACACTCCTCAATGTGACTCAACATAAGGTTGAACCCTTCAATTGAGCTCCAATTGGGCCCAAACTTGGCCCAAACGATCTTGGGGTCATGTGGGTGGACCCCACATGGTCTTGAGACCGTTTTCCCAATATTTCATTAAAATCTAAGGTGATTTGATAGGGGTTGAACCATGATTGAGCCATAAAACAGAATTTTGATTAAATTGATAACTTATTTGCAATTGGGTCCTCAATTGGTCAAATTACTCAACCCTAGACCTTCAAACTGTCTTGGGTGATTTTCCTCTCGGTCTTGACACCGTTTGGATGAGTTCCAAACGGTCTTGAGACCGTTTGCCCATCAAATTTTGGATTCTAGTGCAAATTCATCAAGGTCTGACCCATTGAGTTGATGATTGTGTCAATATTTTATTGCAATGTAATTCGGTGTCATTGTACCTTCAATTGGTCAACTATCCTTGATCCCAGTCCTCCAAACGGTCTTGGTTGATTGCCCTCGCGGTCTTGAGACCGTTTGGTGACCCCCAAACGGTCTTGAGACCGTTTAGGTCAATCAACCCTAAAAACCCTAATTAGGTCACCATAATTTCAGTACTGATTTTACCTAGGGTTAGCCCTAGTATTCACCCTTCCACTCTTAGCCGGTTTGGAATTAGACCATCAAACTTGGTGAGTTGTTAATTAACATAATTTTTAACAGTAATCTCATACGGTCAACGCCTGGTCAACGACCTTTCACGGTCTTGAGACCGTTTTCCCAAAAAGGCAATTTCAGACCGTTTGAAAATCAGGAATAAATTCAAATAACGTTGTTACTTAAAAAGGTCATATCTCCCGATTGCTTTGGAGTTAGCCTCCCAAATTTTGCGGGTGATTAGCCTATATAAATAGGAACAGGTTTCTTATACGGTCCACGCCCGGTAAACGGGGCCAAACGGTCTTGGAGACCGTTTGCCCTGTCGCGGTCTCGAGACCGTTTGCTCACCTCGCGGTCTTGAGACCGAGAGAGCAAACTGGTGGGACCGTTTAAGGAAGTGAAAAGCGGTGGGTTCTTCTTGGAAATCACGCCTTCATCTCCTAGCTCAAGAACAGTACGAATATCCCATGGATGTACTTGCAAAATAGCAGGGAAAAGTAGGGAAACACTAAGAGCTATCATCCAACCGCATATAAAGATGCACATAGTAAAGCATGGGTTTAGAGTTATAAAACCCGCCTAAAGCTTGCTTCTTGAGCTCCAAGCTTTCAAGCTCCAAGATCTAATGGCGTCCTTGAGTTCCCGCAGGTTGGTCAAGGTGAAAACTCCAAGGAAGGATGAAAAGAGACGGCTAGAAAGGTAGGGTTTCAAGAGTTAGCCATGAAGATGACCTTGAATTCGAGTTCTAACCATGGAATTAAGCAAGAAGAGGGGTTTAAACCTACCTTGCACCCCTTGGTCGTCCTCCTTAGCTCCAAGGCAGTCCTTGGTCGTCTTTGGTGAAATGAAACAGTAAGGGAACGAAGGGTGAGTTCCCTTGCAACTAAGGGAAGGAGAGCTTATATACATGGGGTAGGATTTTCAACATTAGTTCATAAGTTGTTCATAATTCCAACTAGGTCCCTCTTTCTTTACTTGATCGTCCCTTCCTCTTCGTTCTAAGGACAAACATTCTCTTAAGGTCTTAGAAAAGAAGGTAAAGGAGAGCAAGCTAATAATGAGGTACATACTTAAAGAGATATTACCCATATACCCTGATTATTCAATCACAAGGTATATCTCATAATCTGATAATTCAATTGAGGTGACTTCCTCATCATTTCTTCTCTAAATGATGGCAAGAGTCTAAAAAGATACTTTAGATGACATATTTCACAATTTGTATCTCTTAATTTGGGTAAATTACATTTTACCCCAAACTAGGGTTTCAAACACCGGGATTGCTTCCACAGCTGCACCTTGGTGCCTTAGCTTGGGAAATCCCTCAAACTTACCAAAAAGATTTTCATGATGTCCCAACATCATAGGAACATCTCAACATGTGCAAATTGCAAGCTAACCCCTTTTAGCTGGGTAAATTGCACATAGGTCCCTGCATATCAAAACAATGCTACAACTTTAAATAAAAAGGAGCAAATACTGAAATATACGTTTCTGAGAAACTTAATTACATGCTCAGAGTTAATCACAAAGATTTAATTACATATTTAGGCAAAACACCTAGGGTTAACTCATAACCCAGGTCAGGGATGTTACAGCGAGGCCCCTCGCGGTCTTGAGACCGTGAGCCCTCTCACGACCTTGAGACCGCGAGCCTCCTCACGACCTTGAGACCGCGAGCCTCCTCTCGACCTTGAGACTGCGATCTCACATGGTCTCAACCACGTGGTCCATCAACAAGATTCAATGATACACCCGATAATGTCAACTCATGTTGAAGCCCTCAAAAGGTCAAAACTATGATGACCAATTATGAATTTGGTCAATTAAGATTATGCTTGACCACTTGGTCATTCAATTGACCCTCAAGGGTTGACCAATTAGGGTTGAAGTCGATTCAATTAGGGTCTATCAATGTTCACCCATCAACATTCAACAATGTGACCCAACACAAGGTTGAACCCTTCATTTGAGCTTCAAATGGGCCCAAACTTGGCCCAAACGGTCTTGAGATCATGTGGGTGGACCCCACATGGCCTTGAGACCATTTTACCAAGATTTCATCAAAGTCCAAGGTGATTTGATAGGGGTTGAACCATGATTGATCCAAAAAACATCATTTTGATTAAATTGATAACTTATTTGCAAATAGGTCCTCAATTGGTCAATTTTCTTAACCCTAGACCTTCAAACGGTCTTGGGTGATTGTCCTCTCGGTCTTGAGACCGTTTGGGTGAGTTCCAAACGGTCTTGAGACCGTTTGCCCATCCAATTTTGGATTCTAGTGCAAATTCATCAAGGTTGGGTCAATTGAGTTGAGGGTTATATCAATATTTAATTGCAATGTAATTTGGTGTAATTGTACCTTCAATTGGTCAACTAATCTTGACCCCAGACCTACAAATGGTCATGGTTGATTGCCCCCGCGGTCTTGAGACCGTTTGGGTGGCCCCTAAATGGTCTTGAGACCGTTTAGGTCAATCAACCCTAAAAACCCTAATTAGGTCACCATAATTTCAGTACTGATTTCACTTAGGGTTAGCCCTAGTATACACCCTTCAACTCTTAGCCCGTTTGGAATTAGACCATGAAACTTGGTGAGTTGTTAATTAACATAATTTTGAACAGTAATATCATACGGTCAATGCCTGGTCAACGACCTTACACGGTCTTGAGACCGTTTGCCCAAAAAGGCAATTTCAGACCGTTTGAGAATCAGGAATTAATTCATTTAAAGTTGTTACTAAAAAAGGTCATAAATCCCGATTCCTTTGGAGTTAGCCTCCCAAATTTTGAGGGTAATTCACCTATATAATTAGGAACAGATGTCGTATACGGTCCATGCTCAGTCAACGGGGACAAACGGTCTTGGAGACCGTTTTCCCTGTCGCGGTCTCGAGACCGTTTGCTCACCTCGCGGTCTTGAGACCGAGAGAGCAAACTGGTGAGACCGTTTAAGGAAGTGAAAAGCGGTGGGTGTTTCTTGGAAATCACGCCTTCATCTCCTAGCTCAAGAACAGTACGAATATCCCATGGATGTGCTTGCAAAATAGCAGGGAAAAGTAGGGAAACATGAAGAGCTATCATCTAACCGCATATAAGAGATGTACATCGTAAAGCATGGGTTTAGAGTTATAAAACCCGCCTAAAGCTTTCTTCTTGAGCTCCAAGCTCTAATGGCGTCCTTGAGTTCCCACAGGTTGGCCAAGGTGAAAACTCCAAGGAAAAACGAGAAGGGATGGCTAGAAAGATAGGATTTCATGAGTTAGTCACCAAATTGACCTTGAATTCGAGTTCTAACCATGGAATTAGGCAAGAAGAAGGGTCCCAAACCTACCTTGTTTCCCTTGGTCGTCCTCCTTAGCTCCAAGGCAGTCTTTAGTCGTCTTTGGTGAAATGGAACAGTGAAGGGAACGAAGGGCAAGTTCCCTTGCTTAGAGAAGTTGAGGGTACATATACTAGGGGTAAGATTTTCAACATTAGTTCATAAGTTGTCCATAATTCCAACTAGGTCCCTCCTTCTTTTACTTGCTCGTCCCTTCCTCTTTATTATAAGGACAAACCTTAATTTAAGGTCTAGAAAAAGAAGGAAAATAAGAACAATCTAATAATAGGGTACATACATAAAGATATTGCACATATACCCTGATTATTCAATCACAAGGCATATTTCATAACTTGATAACTCAATTGAGGTGACTCCCTCATCATTTCTTCTCTTAATGATGGCAAGAGTCTAAAAAGATACATTAGATGACATATTTCACAATTTGCATCCCTTAATTTGGGTAAATTGCATTTTACCCCAAATTAGGGTTCCAAGCACCGGGATTGCTTCCACAGCTGCACCTTGGTGCCCTAGCTTGGGAAATCCCTCAAAATTTACCAAAAAGATTCTCATGATGTCTCAACATCAGAGGAACATCTCAACATGTGCAAATTGCAAGCTAACCCTTTTAACTGGGTAAATTGCACATAGGTCCCTGTATTATCAAAACAATGCTACAACTTTAAATAAAAAGGAGAAAATACTGAAATATATGTTTCTGAGAAACTTAATTACATGCTCAAGGTTAATCACAAAGATTTTATCACATATTTAGGCAAAATACCTAGGGTTAACTCATAACCCAGGTCAGGGATGTTACAAATTATCCACCCCTTACAAGGATTTCGTCCCCGAAATCGATAAAACATACTAAGAGAAAATGGCAGGATACTTCCTTCTCATCTCATCCTCTAACTCCCAAGTGGCTTCTTCAACACCACGATGGTTCCAGAGGACTTTCACAAGACTTATATCTTTCTTCTTTAACTTTTTAATTCGTTTATCAAGGATTGACACTGGTCCCTCCTCATAGGATATGTCATCATTCAATTCTACCTCCATAGGTTGTAGAACTGTCTCAGTGTCGGGGTGACATTTCTTCAATATAGAAATGTGAAACACAGGATGTAACCGCTGTAACTCAGGTGGTAGCTCTAGTCTATATGCTACCTTTCCAATCCGTTCGATGATTGGATAAGGCCCCATATATCTAGGAGCTTACTTCCCTTTCCTTCCAAAACGAAGGACCCCTTTCCAAGGTGAGACCTTGAGATACACTCTGTCCCCAACCTGGAACTCTAAGGGTCTACGACGTTTGTCAGCATAAGATTTCTGCCTATCCTGAGCAGTCTTAATCTTATGTTGTATCACTTTAATCTTTTCTGTGGTCTGCTGCACAAGGTCAGGACCTGACAACTGGTGCTCAGCAGTCTCAAACCAACACAAGGGTGACCTACAACGTCTACCATATAAGGCTTCATAAGGTGCCATATCAATACTATGCTGATAGCTATTGTTATAGGCAAACTCTATCAAGCTTAGGTGTAGATCCCAACTTCCGGTGAACTGGAGAACACATGCTCTCAACAGGTCTTCTAAGGTTTGTATGGTCCTTTCCGACTGTCCATCAGTCTGTGGATGAAAGGCCATACTAAACCTTAGCTTGGTGCCTAAGGCTTGGTGTAACTGTTCCCAAAAACGACTTGTAAACTGAGGGCCTCTGTCAGAAACTATTGTGACAGGAACTCCGTGCAAACACACTATCTCTTTAACATACAACTCTGATAACCTTTCAGCAGAATAGGTTGTTTTGACAGGTAAGAAATGTGCTGTCTTAGTCAACCTATCAACAATTACCCAAATGGAATCATGTCCTTTGCTTGTCCTGGGTAGGCCAACAACAAATTCCATGGTCACATGGTCCCACTTCCACTGCGGTATGGGTAAAGGTTGCATTGTTCCTGCAGGCTTCTGGTGTTCAACATTAACTTGCTGACACACGAGATACCTCAGAACAAACTCTGCAACGTCCTTCTTCATCCCAGGCCACCAATACAGATCTTTCAAATTCCGATACATCTTGGTGCTCCCTGGATGCATAGCATACATGGAAGAATGGGCTTCTTCCAGGACTAACTTCCTCAAGTTGTCCACATCCGACACTATCATTCTCCCATTATAACAAGTTACTTGGTCCTCTAAGTCATGAAAACCATCTTGCTGCTCATTTCCATATTCAGATCTTATATGTTGAACTGCAGCATTACCTAGCTGTGCCTCTTTAATCTGCTCTCTTAGGGTAGGTTTAATATGCATCTCAGCCAACAATCCGGCTAATAATGACACCTTCAACTGTACATTGTCTTGCCTTAAAGAGATAAGCATATCTCTCCTAGAGCATACTAAAGAGTCTAGTTGCGCTCTATTTATGGTTGATGTTGCTAATTTCCTACTCAAGGCATCTGCAACAACATTAGCCTTGCCTGGATGGTAATCAATTCTACAGTCGTAGTCCTTGATTAACTCCATCCAGCGACGTTGCCTCATGTTGAGGTCATGCTGAGAGAAGATATACTTAAGGTTTTTGTGGTCTGTGAAAATCTGGAATGTCTCTCCGTAAAGATAATGCCTCCAGATCTTCAAAGCATGAACCACAGCTGCTAACTCCAGATCGTGTGTTGGATAATTCTCCTCGTGTTTCTTAAGCTGTCGGGAAGCAAAAGAAATCACTTGTTTATCCTGCATCAACACACATCCTAGTCCATTCTTGGAAGCATCGCAGAAAACTATATACCCTTTTCCTTTTTCAGGTAGCACTAGCACAGGTGCACTTGTCAACCTCTCCTTCAGCAACTGGAAAGACTGTTGACACTTATCACTCCAAGAAAAAGGAACATCTTTCCGGGTTAACTTGGTCAAATGTAAAGCTATAGAGCTAAATTTCTTAATGAACCTTCGATAATAGCCAGCTAACCCCAAGAAACTTCGAATCTCCGTCGGTGTCTTCGGTTGTTCCCATTGTAGAACAGATTCTACCTTTGTAGGGTCAACACGAATTCCCGAGGCAGATATCACATGTCCAAGAAAAGATACCTCTGGCAGCCAGAACTCACACTTGCTAAACTTAGCATAGAGCTTATGTTCTCTTAGCAAGGTCAAAGCTTGGCGAAGATGCTGCTCATGCTGCTGAGCATCCTTCCTATAAATCAGTATGTCATCTATGAAGACAACTACACACTGATCAAGGAAAGGTCGAAAAACTCTATTCATGAGTTCCATGAATGCAGCTGGTGCATTGGTTAGTCCAAACGACATAACCGTGAAATTATAATGACCATATCTTGTCCTAAAGGCGGACTTGGATATGTCACTATCCTTAATACGGAGTTGATGATATCCAGACCTCAAGTCTATTTTTGAAAAGACTGTTGCACCACGCAACTGGTCAAAGAGATCATCAATCCTCGGCAGAGGGTACTTATTCTTTATTGTTACTTTATTGAGTTGTCTGTAGTCGATGCACAACCGCATTGACCCATCTTTCTTTTTAACAAACAAGACCGGAGCACCCCAAGGTGAAGTACTCGGTCGGATAAAACCTCTCTCAAGTAACTCTTGAAGCTGTTTCTTGAGTTCTTCCATCTCGGCAGGCGCCATTCTATACGGAGTCTGAGCTATGGGTTTCATATCTGGGATCAGATTGATTTCAAAATCAATCTCCCGAGGTGGTGGTATACCAGGAAGTTCTTCAGGAAATACATCTTCGAATTCCCTGACTACAGGAACTTCAGCAGGATTGAAACTTTCCTTGGTAACATCTACCACATGGGCTAAGAATGCATAACATCCTTGCCTCAACAGCTTATCAGCAACCATAGCTGATACAAGACAGGTGGGCAGAATCTTTCTTTCTCCTTGAAAGATCCATGTATTGCTTTCATCAGCAAACACAGCCAACTTGGACTCACAATCCAAGACAACTCTATACCTTTCTAAGGTATCCATCCCGAGGATTATATCAAATCCCTGCATATCAAGTGGTATAAGATCCACTTGAATGCGATGGTCAGAAAAGAAGAGGATGCAGGGAGAACATACCTCCTGCAAAATGGTAGACCCACTCAACGGAGTCTCTAACAACAAACTATCTGTCCTATGACTAACAATCATATTGCAATTACGAATCACTTCACGAGTGATGAAAGAGTGCGTAGCACCCGGATCAATAAGAACGGATACAACACAGGATGTAGACATATCAGAATATAAAAGTTTCATCTGACCTGCCACTACCCGTGGATTGACCACTGCCTCAGGTGGGTTCATAGCATAGAACCTCGCAGTCGCCTGGTGTTGAGGTGGTGCTGATGATCCAGCTTGAGACACTTGTCCACATCCTCGAGCTGCTCCTTGATGTTGTCTATTCTGAGATCCTTGTTGATTCTGTCTCGGGGGTTGTTGTGTCACACCGACAGGCCTAGAACGGAAATCCTTCATCAAGTGTCCCATCTTACCACAATTGTAGCAACTCTTCTCCTGTTGCTGTGGTCTGGGTGGTCCAGTAACTGACACTGATGTAGAACTGTGCGTCCCTTGAAGCGGTTGACTCCGTCCTCTACCTCTGCTTGGTGTCCATTGAGTTTGAAAACTCGATCTGGGTGGTGGAGGGTTAGGTGCAGAGAATCTAGGTTTCTTGGAATCCCTAGATGAAGAACCTTGGAACTATGGATATCTTTTATGGGTTTGTCTCTTATCAACCACAGATCTCTCTATCCGTCGGACTGACTCAACGAAGGTAGAGAATCTCTCTCGGTTCTCTAAGGTAGATACAGGGGTTGACATATCAGGACTCAAACCCTTCTCGAATCTTCTGATTCTTTCCTCATCCGTAGCAGCCATGTGCGGATAGAACCGTAGCAACTCCATGAACTTAGCTTCATATTCGCTAATGTTCATCATACCCTGCCTTAGTTTCTCGAACTGAGAGATCTTCTCATCTAGGAAAGTCTTTGGAAAATATCTTTGGATAAATTCCCGACGAAACTCTTCCCATGAGAACTCTACTCCAGGCCTCTTCTGCTCTTCCATGTTCCACCAGTGACCAGCACTGCCTTTGAGAAGATAGACAACATGTCTAACCTTCTCAGCTTCTGGAATCATAAGAATCCTGAAAGCCTTCTCCAACTCTGTCAGCCATAAGTCAGCATCTGCAGGGTCGGCAGTCCCGAAGTACTCGGTAGCTCCGACACGACGAAGTTGTTCGAATGTCTTACTGATACCTTGTGCTTCAGGCTGGACAGATGCCCCAGGTGCAGGAATGGGCATCCTATCGGTTATGTGTGTCATGGCAGTCATGAACTGCCCGAACATCGTCTGTACAGCTGGATTATTCATGTCAGCTGGGTCGAACTGGGGTGGCTCTCTTGGTAATTCCGGTGCAGGTTGTTCTATTCTCGGAACCCTTACACCGCCTTGAGGTGCACTAGCACTACTCTCTGCCACGTACTCATCGTGATGTTCTGACATTCTTATGTATCTTCTTCTCCTGAGGAGCAGAAGATTCTATTAGATAAGGAAGGAGTACTAAAGGTAGACTCGACATCCTAAGTCCTATGCCTCTGTAGACTCAACTGACCTAGAGCTCTGATACCACTAGTTGTGGGCTCTGATCTCCAAACCATGACATAAACATGATTAAAACATAGCGGAAGCGAATCGGTAATCAGCGGAAGACAAAAATCACGGGAAATTAAAACTTTTCGAGACAAGATCTTGGATCCATAAAAGCTTCTTTCATAAAGAGAGATAAACTGTTTACATCTCAGGATAATTACTTCTTGAGTAATTATATACATCCAGATACAAAATCTCAAGATCACTATACAAAAGACTCCAAGACCTGAGAGTACAGAGGACACATAGGACTGACTCTAACTACACCACATGGCAGGACAATCTCCACCTGAGATTACTACTGCCCCTGGTGCTGCTGCTGCTGCTGCTGAGACTGATCACCTGTAGGCTGGTTCCTTTGTCTCCGATGTCCACCTAAAAAGTTGAAGTCTACGGGGTGAGACAATTATACATAATTGTCCCAGCGAGAGTTATAACTCTTCGCCAAAAGCTTTAATATAACATCAAAGAATATCTTAAACAGTAAAGCCTTCAAAGTATTCTATAACAGTTGCAGGTATAACAAGATCTCTACCATTTAGGAGATATGGAGAATATAAACACTATTGCAATGTAACATCAATCAACTAACTTGGAGTTATCTCTAACAAGTTATACTACATGGTTGATTATGTTTTACAAACAACATTATGCCCTGTGGAGATGAGGCTTACCACTCATACCCCAACTGATCGCTGAGAAGTCACATCAGTATCATACATAGGTCATTAAGAGAGCCGGATTCTCATGACCTTCACCTTCCTCAGTCAGTAAGAGGATCACTTGTAGGACATGTCGTGTCTCTAATACTATAGCTCACCAGGGTAAACTGGTCCTTCTCTATTCTAGAGTCACAGTGGCATTCTGTACTCTCTTCGTCATCAGGAGGTTTCATATTTACCTACCACTGATACGGATATCTGTGCTTTCTTTGTCATCAGGAGGTTTCATGTTTACCTACCACTGATATGGTATGGAATTATAGTGAAGGATGGATGGATTACACATCTACATCACTTTCCTACACTAGGATGTAAGGTTCTACACATCCATGTACCCCACATACTCAAAAGTATGTGCTCCAGGAGTTCCCTGAGGAAAACCTGTTTCACCATCACTTAATCTCTGACAATGATGGATCTATGATCAGGGCTCTACATTATACTTGATTAGTTAGGTACATTCAGTATTCTTTAACAGCATACATTGTTTTCCAAACAATAACAGTAGCATAGCAGCTTATAAAAGAAGAATACTAAATGTAACAGGCCTAACTCATATCAATCATCATTTCTTATTATCCTCATCGCAAGTCATCTCTAAGGCATGACCTTGATGGTATTCATGGCTCTCACAGCCCATTATCAGCATAGGATGCCACTTGTCAAGGCATTGGATTACCTTATTTATTCATAAGGCTAACAACATGCCTTTAATGAATATAACATCAACATCCATACCTAGATATGATTACCTTCATAATAGAACCTGCATGGTTAATACAACTGATAAAGGTAATACAGAAATAAGGAATATACTTCCTACTCTTGTCATAAGAGTTAAATCTCTAATTCACATCAAATGGAGTTTAATACTCAAAAGCATGCCATTACCCTTGAATTAGGGTTTACTATTCACATTACATGTCATCACCCTTGAATTAGGGTTTACTATTCACATTACATGTCATCACCTTTGAATTAGGGTTTACTATTCACATTAAGGTGAATTGAACTCATAACATCATCATATATGAGTAACATCTTCATTGATGCTCTTAGATTAGTTAAAGGTTCATCATTTATCATAATTAGGGTTTCTATGATCTCACACAGGTGGATCATACCCTAATTATGCTCCTTCCTGTGCATTGGAGATGCTTTAATTGAGTTTTCACCTAAAAAGGGTACTTTCTCTCTCTAGAAGTACTTTCTCTCTCTAGAAGTACTTTCTCTCTCATCATGAGGTTAGGTGATGTCAACATTACTCTAAATCAGGTTGGATTAAGTCATCATAGGCTAACATAGCCCAAAACATCACCATCATGTGATTAGGGTTTGATTTGATCAAGGTATTACTTAATTTACCCTTCAGGGGTATTTTAGTAATTCACCCCATTGATCATCATCATGGTCAAAACCTTAGTCCATTAACCCCTTACTATCCTAGGTTATCATTAGAGTTTGATTAGGGCAACATTGAACCATTTATATCATCAATCGATTGAAAGAAGTCAACCTTGAATTATCTTGATTGATCTCAACCATCAACCCTCAATCGATTTGAGACCCATTGGTTGAGTTGACCTTTTGACCAATTGACATTAGGACCGCGAGGATGTGTAGACCGTTTGGTCACTTTTGACCTCAAGACCGCGAGGCCTCTTCCTCCTCCAAGACCGCGAGCCCTCCATTGGTTCAAGACCGCGAAGACCCCAAATGAGGTTAAGACCGCAGAGACCATGAAGACCGTTTGCCCTTCTTTGACCCCAAGACCGCGAGGCCCCTCGCGGTCTTGAGACCGTGAGCCCTCTCACGACCTTGAGACCGCGAGCCTCCTCACGACCTTGAGACCACGAGCCTCCTCTCGACCTTGAGACCGTGAGCTCACATGGTCTCAACCACGTGGTCCATCAACAAGATTCAATGATACACCCGATAATGTCAACTCATGTTGAAGCCCTCAAAAGGTCAAAACTATGATGACCACTTATGAATTGGGTCAATTAAGATTATGCTTGACCACTTGGTCATTCAATTGACCCTCAAGGGTTGACCAATTAGGGTTGAAGTTGATTCAATTAGGGTCTATCAATGTTCACCCATCAACATTCAACAATGTGACCCAACACAAGGTTGAACCCTTCATTTGAGCTCCAAATGGGCCCAAACTTGACCCAAAAGGTCTTGAGATCATGTGGGTGGACCCCACATGGCCTTGAGACCATTTTCTCAAGATTTCATCAAAGTCCAAGGTGATTTGATAGGGGTTGAACCATGATTGATCCACAAAACAGCATTTTGATTAAATTGATAACTTATTTGCAAATAGGTCCTCAATTGGTCAATTTGCTCAACCCTAGACCTTCAAACGGTCTTGGGTGATTGTCCTCTCGGTCTTGAGACCGTTTGGGTGAGTTCCAAACAGTCTTGAGACCGTTTTCCCATCCAATTTTGGATTCTAGTGCAAATTCATCAAGGTTGGGTCAATTGAGTTGAGGGTTATATCAATATTTAATTGCAATGTAATTTGGTGTAATTCTACCTTCAATTGGTCAACTAATCTTGACCCCAGACCTCCAAACGGTCATGGTTGATTTCCCTCGCGGTCTTGAGACCGTTTGGGTGGCCCCTAAATGGTCTTGAGACCGTTTAGGTCAATCAACCCTAAAAACCCTAATTAGGTCACCATAATTTCAGTACTGATTTCACTTAGGGTTAGCCCTAGTATTCACCCTTCAACTCTTAGCCCATTTGGAATTAGACCATAAAACTTGGTGAGTTGTTAATTAACATAATGTGGAACAGTAATATCATACGGTCAACGCCTGGTCAACGACCTTACACGGTCTTGAGACCGTTTTCCCAAAAAGGCAATTTCAGACCGTTTGCGAATCAGGAATTAATTTATTTAAAGTTGTTACTTAAAAAGGTCATATATCCCGATTCCTTTATAGTTAGCCTCCCAAATTGTGAGGGTAATTAACCTATATAATTAGGAACAGATTTCTTATACGGTCCACGCTCAGTCAACGGGACCAAACGGTCTTGGAGACCGTTTTCCCTGTCGCGGTCGCGAGACCGTTTGCTCACCTCGCGGTCTTGAGACCGAGAGAGCAAACTGGTGAGACCGTTTAAGGAAGTGAAAAGCGGTGGGTTTTTCTTGGAAATCACGCCTTCATCTCCTAGATCAAGAACAGTACGAATATCCCATGGATTTTCTTGCAATATAGCAGGGAAAAGTAGGGAAACATGAAGAGCTATCATCTAACCGCATATAAGAGATGTACATCGTAAAGCATGGGTTTAGAGTTATAAAACCCGCCTAAAGCTTGCTTCTTGAGCTCCAAGCTTTCACGATCCAAGCTCTAATGGCGTCCTTGAGTTCCCACAGGTTGGACAAGGTGAAAACTTCAAGGAAAAATGAGAAGGGATGGCTAGAAAGATAGGATTTCATGAGTTAGTCACCAAATTGACCTTGAATTTGAGTTCTAACCATGGAATTAGGCAAGAAGAAGGGTCCCAAACCTACCTTGTTTCCCTTGGTCGTCCTCCTTAGCTCCAAGGCAGTCTTTAGTCGTCTTTGGTGAAATGGAACAGTGAAGGGAACGAAGGGCAAGTTCCCTTGCTTAGAGAAGTTTAGGGTATATATACTAGGGGTAGGATTTTCAACATTAGTTCATAAGTTGTCCATAATTCCAACTATGTCCCTCCTTCTTTTAATTGCTCGTCCCTTCCTCTTTATTATAAGGACAAACCTTATCTTAAGGTCTAGAAAAAGAAGGCAAAGAAGAACAATCTAATAATAGGGTACATACATAAAGATATTGCACATATACCCTGATTATTCAATCACAAGGCATATTTCATAACTTGATAACTCAATTGAGGTGACTCCCTCATCATTTCTTCTCTTAATGATGGCAAGAGTCTAAAAAGATACATTAGATGACATATTTCACAATTTTCATCCCTTAATTCGGGTAAATTGCATTTTACCCCAAATTAGGGTTCTAAGCACCGGGATTGCTTCCACAGCTGCACCTTGGTGCCCTAGCTTGGGAAATCCCTCAAACTTTACCAAAATGATTCTCATGATGTCTCAACATCAGAGGAACATCTCAACATGTGCAAATTGCAAGCTAACCCTTTTAACTGGGTAAATTGCACATAGGTCCCTGTATTATTAAAACAATGCTACAACTTTAAATAAAAAGGAGCAAATACTGAAATATATGTTTCTGAGAAACTTAATTACATGCTCAAGGTTAATCACAAAGATTTAGTCACATATTTAGGCAAAATACCTAGGGTTAACTCATAACCCAGGTCAGGGATGCTACAAATTATCCACCCCTTACAAGGATTTCGTCCCCGAAATCGATAAAACATACTAAGAGAAAAGGGCAGGATACTTCCTTCTCATCTCATCCTCTAACTCCCAAGTGGCTTCTTCAACACCACGATGGTTCCAGAGGACTTTCACAAGACTTATATCTTTCTTCTTTAACTTTTTAATTCGTTTATCAAGGATTGACACTGGTCCCTCCTCATAGGATATGTCATCATTCAATTCTACCTCCATAGGTTGTAGAACTGTCTCAGTGTCGGGGTGACATTTCTTCAATATAGAAATGTGAAACACAGGATGTAACCGCTGTAACTCAGGTGGTAGCTCTAGTCTATATGCTACCTTTCCAATCCATTCGATGATTGGATAAGGCCCCATATATCTAGGAGCTAACTTCCCTTTCCTTCCAAAACGAAGGACCCCTTTCCAAGGTGAGACCTTGAGATACACTCTGTCCCCAACCTGGAACTCTAAGGGTCTACGACGTTTGTCAGCATAAGATTTCTGCCTATCCTGAGCAGTCTTAATCTTATGTTGTATCACTTTAATCTTTTCTGTGGTCTGCTGCACAAGGTCAGGACCTAACAGCTGGTGCTCACCAGTCTCAAACCAACACAAGGGTGACCTACAACGTCTACCATATAAGGCTTCATAAGGTGCCATATCAATACTATGTTGATAGCTATTGTTATAGGCAAACTCTATCAATCCTAGGTGTAGATCCCAACTTCCGGTGAACTGGAGAACACATGCTCTCAACAGGTCTTCTAAGGTTTGTATGGTCCTTTCCGACTGTCCATCAGTCTGTGGATGAAAGGCCATACTAAACCTTAGCTTGGTGCCTAAGGCTTGGTGTAACTGTTCCCAAAAACGACTTGTAAACTGAGGGCCTCTGTCAGAAACTATTGTGACAGGAACTCCGTGCAAACACACTATCTCTTTAACATACAACTCTGATAACCTTTCAGCAGAATAGGTTGTTTTGACAGGTAAGAAATGTGCTGTCTTAGTCAACCTATCAACAATTACCCAAATGGAATCATGTACTTTGCTTGTCCTGGGTAGGCCAACAACAAAGTCCATGGTCACATGGTCCCACTTCCACTGTGGTATGGGTAAAGGTTGCATTGTTCATGCAGGCTTCTGGTGTTCAGCTTGAACTTGCTGACACACGGGACACCTCAGAACAAACTCTGCAACGTCCTTCTTCATCCCAGGCCACCAATACAGATCTTTCAAATTCCGATACATCTTAGTGCTCCCTGGATGCATAGCATACATGGAAGAATGGGCTTCTTCCAGGACTAACTTCCTCAAGTTGTCCACATCCGACACTATCATTCTCCCATTATAACAAGTTACTTGGTCCTCTGAGTCATGAAAACCATCTTGCTGCTCATTTCCATATTCAGATCTTATATGTTGAACTGCAACATTACCTAGCTGTGCCTCTTTAATCTGCTCTCTTAGGGTAGGTTTAATATGCATCTCAGCCAGCAATCCGGCTAACAATGACACCTTCAACTGTACATTGTCTTGCCTTAAAGAGATAAGCATATCTCTCCTAGAGCATACTAAAGAGTCTAGTTGTGCTCTATTTATGGTTGATGTTGCTAATTTCCTACTCAAGGCATCTGCAACAACATTAGCCTTGCCTGGATGGTAATCAATTGTACAGTCGTAGTCCTTGATTAACTCCATCCAGTGACATTGCCTCATGTTGAGCTCATGCTGAGAGAAGATATACTTAAGGTTTTTGTGGTCTGTGAAAATCTGGAATGTCTCTCCGTAAAGATAATGCCTCCAGATCTTCAAAGTATGAACCATAGCTGCTAACTCCAGATCGTGTGTTGGATAATTCTCCTTGTGTTTGTTATGCTGTCGGGAAGCAAAAGAAATCACTTGTTTATCCTGCATCAACACACATCCTAGTCCATTCTTGGAAGCATCGTAGAAAACTATATACCCTTTTCCTTGTTCAGGTAGCACTAGCACAGGTGCACTTGTCAACCTCTCCTTCAGCAACTGGAAAGACTGTTGACACTTATAACTCCAAGAAAAAGGAACATCTTTCCGGGTTAACTTGGTCAAAGGTAAAGCTATAGAGATAAAGTTCTTAATGAACCTTCGATAATAGCCAGCTAACCCCAAGAAACTTCAAATCTCCGTCGGTGTCTTCGGTTGTTCCCATTGTAGAACAGATTCTACCTTTGTAGGGTCAACACGAATTCCCGAGGCGGATATCACATGTCCAAGAAAAGATACCTCTGGCAGCCAGAACTCACACTTGCTAAACTTAGCGTACAGCTTATGTTCTCTTAGCAAGGTCAAAGCTTGGCGAAGATGCTGCTGAGCATCCTTACTATAAATCAGTATGTCATCTATGAAGACAACTACACACTGATCAAGGAAAGGTCGAAAAACTCTATTCATGAGTTCCATGAATGTAGCTGGTGCATTGGTTAGTCCAAACGACATAACCGTGAACTCATAGTGACCATATCTTGTCCTAAAGGCGGACTTGGATATGTCACTATCCTTAATACGGAGTTGATGATATCCAGACCTCAAGTCTATTTTTGAAAAGACTGTTGCACCACGCAACTGGTCAAAGAGATCATCAATCCTCAGCAAAGGGTACTTATTCTTTATTGTTACTTTATTGAGTTGTCTGTAGTCGATGCACAACCGCATTGACCCATCTTTCTTTTTAACAAACAAGTGAAGTACTCGGTCATATAAAACCTCTCTCAAGTAACTCTTGAAGCTGTTTCTTGAGTTCTGCCATCTCGGCAGGCACCATTCTATACGGAGTCTGAGCTATGGGTTTCGTATCTGGGATCAGATTGATTTCAAAATCAATCTCCCGAGGTGGTGGTATACCAGGAAGTTCTTCAGGAAATACATCTTCGAATTCCCTGACTACAGGAACTTCAGCAGGATTGAAACTTTCCTTGGTAACATCTACCACATGGGCTAAGAATGCATAACATCCTTGCCTCAACAGCTTATCAGCAACCATAGATGATACAAGACAGGTGGGCAGAATCTTTCTTTCTCCTTGAAAGATCCATGTGTTTCTTTCATCAGCAAACACAGCCAACTTGGACTCACAATCCAAGACAACTCTATACCTTTCTAAGGTATCCATCCTGAGGATTATATCAAATCCCTGCATATCAAGTGGTATAAGATCCACTTGAATGCGATGGTTAGAAAAGAAGAGGATGCAGGGAGAACATACCTCCTGCAAAACGGCAGACCCACTCAACGGAGTCTCTAACAACAAACTATCTGTCCTATGACTAACAGTCATATTGCAATTACGAATCACTTCACGAGTGATGAAAGAGTGCGTAGCACCCGGATCAATCAGAACGGATACAACACAGGATGTAGACATATCAGAACATAAAAGTTTCATCTGACCTGCCACTACCCATGGATTGACCACTGCCTCAGGTGGGTTCATAGCATAGAACCTCGCAGTCGCCTGGTGTTGAGGTGGTGCTGATGATCCAGCTTGAGACGTTTGTCCACGTCCTCGAGCTGCTCCTTGATGTTGTCTATTCTAAGATCCTTGTTGATTCTGTCTCAGGGGTTGTCTATTCTGAGATCCTTGTTGACAAAGTGGGACAGGTTGAGCGTATTTCTACTCTCAATCTTTTGGAGCCCAGACAGATCAAGCCCCAAGTGCATGGCAAGCTGAGTAATAAGGCCCCCAAAGTATATTGGGGCCTTGCAAGAAACATTCCTCTTAACCGCCATCATGCACGTGAGTAAGAAGGCTCAAAAATTGATCGGTGTCCTCTCTAGCATACAATAGAGGAAGAAAAGGTCAGTCTCCTGGAATTTGCTATGTGAAAACTTGGACCTTGCAAAGATTGACTTAGAAATAATCCAGTGATGAATCTAGACAAAAGGATGCTCGAAATCAGCTACAGCAGTGTGGTGCCAGCTGATAGAATATCCCTCAGGTATGGTGACCATCTTCGCATACATAGCTTCATAATCAACATTTTGTGGTGGCTGACGTAGATCATTATGGTTCCACCCATAAATTCTATTAAACTCACAAAGGGTCAGGTTGTAATCCTAGTTGTAGAGACGGAAAGATACACGCCCCTCCTTCCATTCCGTCTGCGCCGGTTGTAGTTCATTGGGAACTATGTAGATGTCGAGTGATGCCAAAAACTCAATGACAATTTCCTTATATGTGGGCCATCCACTGAAGAATGGATGACCGTCTGCATGGTCGTGCTAGAGCGCAGGGGACTCATGCAGTTGTCCTTGAAGCACATAGGCCATATTGGCCTCAAATCCCAGATCTTTGAGAGGCTCCCGGTCACCATATTGGGTGGGCTCAATCGGATGCTTCCACAGTTCTTCGTAAACCTTATTTACTTCCGCCGATGGATGGACGAGCCTCGAGCGAGGAACCAGTCCTTATTGCGGGGTGGGTGGGGCAGCTAGGGTAGCTCTGGATGATGAGGCTTCAGATCTCACCATTGTTGCAAAAGGGGCAACGAGTGAGAGAGAAAGGAGAATGGAGCTTGGAGAAGATGGTCGCGGCACTCGGAGAAGATAGAGATCAACGAAGCCGAAGAAGATGCTCAGAGATGATAGGCGGCGATGATCTCGGTTGCCCCCGGACGCTCAAAGTTGCTTGGGATTGATTGTGGAAGATAAGCAATGAAGATGTGATGTTGGATTGAAGTATTTCTTCCCTTTTATAAGGGGCGGCCACATCTACTGTCGATGCATCGATACCATCGACAGTCCCATCGATGGTATCGACGGCTGTTAGAATCCGCGGTTCACTACAATCGACAGTTGTTGATGACTCAATGTGGGGGCCCGGATCGGCTACATGTCGATGGTAGCGACAGAGTGTCGATACCATCGACACTTTCCATGGATAGGCATTGTGGACCGCTCGATGTAGATATTGGATCGGTGACATGTCCGTCGATACTATCGACTCCTTGTCGATACTATCGACTCCTTGTCGATAATATCGATACCTGTATGTTTCTTTGATCCTCACAAAGTCTGGCCATTGCGATTTTGCTATAGACATGTTGATACCATCGACCAATGTGTCGATGGTATAAAAAATACTGAGACATCCAGTCTGAATATCTCTAGATATTTCGCTACCATCGACGACTTATCGATACCATTGACGCCCGTCCATCTTTCTGCCTGTTCCCGTTTTGATACCATCGACGAGGCCGTCGATAGTATCGACAAGATGATGTTTCGGTGGGACAGGTTGAGCGTATTTCTACTCTCAATCTTTTGGAGCCCGGACAGATCAAGCCCCAAGTGCATGGCAAGCTGAGTAATAAGGCCCCCAAAGTATATTGGGGCCTTGCAAGAAACATTCCTCTTAACCGCCATCATGCACGTGAGTAAGAAGGCTCCAAAATTGATCGCTGTCCTCTCTAGCATACAATAGAGGAAGAAAAGGTCAGTCTCCTGGAATTTGCTCTGTGAAAACTTGGACCTTGCAAAGAATGACTTAGAAATAATCCAGTGATGAATCTGGATAAAAGGATGCTCGAAATCAGCTACAGCAGTGTGGTGCCAGCTGATAGAATATCCCTCAGGTATGGTGACCATCTTCGCATACATAGCTTCATAATCAACATTTTGTGGTGGCTGACGTAGATCATTATGGTTCCACCCATAAATTCTATTAAACTCACAAAGGGTCAGGTTGTAATCCTAGTTGTAGAGATGGAAAGATACAGGCCCCTCCTTCCATTCCATCCACGCCGGTTGTAGTTCATTGGGAACTATGTAGATGTCGAGTGATGCCAAAAACTCAATGACAATTTCCTTATATGTGGGCCATCCACTAAAGAATGGATGACCGTCTGCATGGTCGCGCTAGAGCGCAGGGGACTCATGCAGTTGTCCTTGAAGCACATAGGCCATATTGGCCTCAAATCCCAGATCTTTGAGAGGCTCCCGGTCACCATATTGGATGGGCTCAATCAGATGCTTCCACAGTTCTTCGTAAACCTTCTTTACTTCCGCCGATGGATGGACGAGCCTCGAGCGAGGAACCAGTCCTTATTGTGGGGCGGGTGGGGCAGCTAGGGTAGCTCTGGATGATGAGGCTTCAGATCTCACCATTGTTGCAAAAGGGGCAACGAGTGAGAGAGAAAGGAGAATGGAGCTTGGAGAAGATGGTCGCGGCACTCAGAGAAGATAGAGATCAACGAAGCCGAAGAAGATGCTCAGAGATGATCGGCGGCGATGATCTCGGTTGCCCCCGGACGCTCAGAGTTGCTTGGGATTGATTGTGGAAGATAAGCAATGAAGATGTGATGTTGGATTGAAGTATTTCTTCCCTTTTATAAGGGGCGGCCGCATCTACTGTCGATGCATCGATACCATCGACAGTCCCGTCGATGGTATCGACGGCTGTTAGAATCCGCGGTTCACTGCAATTGACAGCTGTTGATGACTCAATGTGGGGGCCCAGATCGGCTACGTGTCGATGGTAGCGACAGAGTGTCGATACCATCGACACTTTCCATGGATAGGCATTGTGGACCGCTCGATGTAGACATTGGATCGGTGACATGTCCGTCGATACTATCGAGTCCTTGTCGATAGTATTGATACCTGTATGTTTCTTTGATCCTCACAAAGTCTGGCCATTGTGATTTTGCTATAGACATGTTGATACCATCGACCAATGTGTCGATGGTATAAAAAATACTGAGACATCCAGTCTGAATATCTCTAGATATTTCGCTACCATTGACGACTTGTCGATACCGTTGACGCCCGTCCATCTTTCTGCCTGTTCCCGTTTTGATACCATCGACGAGGCCGTCGATAGTATCGACAGGATGAAGTTTCGGTGGAATTTTTGGTGTTCCAAATTCGATACCATCGACCCATGTGTTGATGGTATCAATTGTTTCCCAGCCTGCACACTCAACAAACATATCAGGGTATCATTTCTACACTAAAAATGAAATTAGCAAAAACTAACTACAAAAATGAAGAACAAAGAACAAAGAATAAAATTACTACCTACGTTGGGTTGCCTCCCAACAAGTGCCCTTCTTTAATGTATTAGGCTAGACGACACAAATACCTTAACTTGGGTTGTCAAGGGATGTCTCTAATGATTCATTTGGCAATTTAAATTCAACTCTATCATTACCAATCCCCAGCGTCAAGTAGCCTCGCCCAATGGAGGTGATTACATCAGCTGTAGCTTAGAACGGCCTTCCCAATAACATCTCACATCCTTCCAGCTCATGCATGTCCATTACTACATAGTCCACAGGGAATATGAATTTGTCAACTTTGACTAACACATCCTTGCATATACCTTGTGGCTGTACAATGGATCCATCTGCCAACTCGATTGTCATGGAAGTTTGTTTTGGCATCTTTAATCCCAACTTTTGAAAAGTGGCAAGTGGCATAAGATTAATGCCTTCTCCTGAGTCACACTGTGCCTTTGGAAACTATTGACTACCTATGGAACATGGAATGTAGAAACATCCTGGATCTTTCCTCTTCTTTGGAAGCCTTCCTTGAATTAAAGAACTTACTGTTTCATCAACACATACAACATGTGTATCTATGATCCGCCATTTCTTGTTAATAACATCTTTCATGAATCTTCCATATGAAGGAATTTTCTCTATAGCCACCACTAACAGAATGTTGATGTGGAGCTTCTGGAAGATCTTAAGAAATTTCTTGAAATTCCTTTGCTCTTTCCTCGGCTTCAGACTATCCGGGAATGGCACACTTGGCTCTTTAATGCACTTGTGCGGTGTAATATATGTAACTTTAGGGGTCTCCTCCCCTAAGCTTGCTTCAACGCCACCGTCTAGGATCAGATTCATTACATCATCTGTGGATGGCATGACTTGTGGATGCTCCTCTGCATTGCTAGTGGCTGGTCCACTCCGAAGAACAACTTTCACTTGCTCTTCCAGACTAGGAATCTCTTCAGAACTCAGAGA